>LPNX010312159.1:74086-85685 GCA_001517045.1 Pseudotsuga menziesii | reverse complement strand
TATGTTTTGAGAGTTAAGAGCTAGTGGTTACAATTTATATGGGTTGGATGATAAAGTGGAGAAAGTACCTTAGGTTTAGATGGCTTATGTGTGATAGGGGTTAAATTCGATAAGGTTCATAAAGTAAAACTGTTATAATAAGGTACATGTATATGGTATAATTACTAAGGAAAGAGATACTAGCTCCTAGGTTGCATGAATAGAGTGTCAACAAAGGGGGGTCCCTCATTAGACCACTTTAAAAACATTATGTAGACATGGTCAACCACCCAGCTTGGGGCGTACTGGGAGGGATTCTTAGGGAGTTACCTCCCTCCACCTATTACTAGTGCAACGACGTCCCAGTTCCCAGTTACAACAAAAGGAACATGTGTTAAGATACCGAGTTAGGAAATTGTTTCCAGGCAATTTCCCGAAATGGTCCTTTGAAAACACTCTACTCAAGACTTTTAGTAAAAACCCTATGGCCAACATACTAATGAAACACTATAAGAAAAATATATACAAATTAGTATCCATAAAAAACAGATATTTTCTACAATATTATTCTCATATAAATATTCCAATTAAATTTATATATAAAAGAAAGATATATTAAACATGAAAAAACATTTAAAATAATTCACTATCTTTAAAAGTAAACAATCCTTAACAATTATAATCTAAGAAAACATTGAACTATTTGCAAGTCCACAACAAAATGATTAGTATATCATATATATATATAGTCAATTTCAACCAAACAATTACTAATATTTTGCAAACTTAATGAAAAAATTCAATACACTATCATAATATGCATAAAACCATTTTCAATTTTAAATCTATGAAGGAATTGGTAAATATAAATATCACTAATTTTAAACAAATTTATTTACTATCATAAAACAAATCCAATTAGTAACTTATTGAAAATTGGGTACTTTATTTTTAATCATACTTACTAATTACCAGAAAATTTACATCTCATAAAAAAATCTACATGCTATTAAAACAATATGAAAATTTAAATAGACAATTTTAAATTAGAAGTAACAAGTTATAAAAATTTCACAATGCAATAGAAATACAAAGACTAACAAAGTTAAGCACGTCATAAGATTAAAATATAAACAAAGTTTAATCCAGAAATATAGATAACAAAAATTCATACTTTATTAATTGTTTGTATAGGTATATAAGCATTTTAAGACCATTGTTATAATAAAAATTAAAAAATAAAAATAAAAAATACTAAGAAAAATAATCACTAATTCAAAGCTTAAAATACAAACAAAGTTTAATCCAGAAACATAGATAACAAAAATTCATACTTTTATTAATTGTCTTTATTGGTAATGAGCATTTTAAGACCATTATTATAGTAAAAAAATTTAAAAATAAATAAAAAATACTAAGAAACATACTTAGAAAACCATTATTATAATAAAAATTTAAAAAAATAAATAAATAATACTAAGAAAAATAATCACTTATTTAAAGGATTAAGAAAAAGTTTCAGGCTATCATGCGAAAAAGTCATCAGGAAAAAATAATTTAGGGGTTCGTGACCTGTATTCTTTTTTCTTGCTTTTCCTAATTTTTCTCTGGAGAAATGAGATTCATTTTACAACCCACCCAAATACAAATAGATATTATTTTTTCTTTCTTTTCCTAATTTTTCTACTAAGATTCATTTTACAACCCTACCTAGATACAAATAGAGATGGAGGTGATCAAATTTTAGATTCATTTAATGTCACCCATATTTTGGTATTTTTTCAAATTCTATCTAAATCTGTAACTTGAACCTTTTACTTATAGCCATAAGCCATAGAAGGTTTACCAATTAAAGTCTGGGTAATTACTTCTGACCTTTAACCTTCTAACTAACCTTCAACTTTGCAATCTTGGGTTCGTGTTAATTTGATACTCTGTCTCCCTAAGGGCGTGGCTACTCTGCCTCCCTGAAGAATGACTCATTTCCTTCTCTGTTTGCCTCTATAGGTAAGAGTGTGCCTTCGGAGATTCTCTAAAGGTTTTAGTGGCACAGGAGGAGGTTTTTGTGGTGACGAACTGCTCCTTTCCTAAATACTTATTTATTTATAAATGAATAAATGTTTTTTCTTAAAGAAGCTGAGTACACCTTTGGCTACGATGTCATGATGCCATTCAAAATTACATTACCCAAAATCACACAAGGAAACAACACTACTTAGTTACATTAGTATAATCAATGTTTTTTTCTTTTTGAAGTAGGGAAGCTCATAGCTGGCTCAAACGTAACGTAACTAACTAACTCGATGCCTGGTAAACTTTTGTATCAATCAAAGAACAGTTTGATAGACATTGAATTTCCATGAAGAACACACGCGAAAATAATCATTTCCATGAAGAGCTTTGATAGACATTTGATATAATTTGATCTACAGAGAAACGATACCATAGAGATATTTGCAGCTAGAACAGTACTCGACTCAGAGAAGAGATTGAAGAAGAAAACTCCTGATCCTTTGAAAATGCAATTATTTTTCTTCCGTCAAACACAACAGAGAGGGCGGGGCCAGGAAGACACTCGCAGAGTGCCTGAGCGTTGCAGGCGAAATTGAAACTAAATGAAAAACTACTGGACTTCTGAACTTTTCTACTTCTCTACTTTCCCATTCTCTACTTCTGGACTTCCGTACTTATGTTAAACAACCATCAAACCTCATAGGCTACTGTCCTCATCCCCTATCAAACTTTGAGCAAAACTTTATTTCTTTCTGTCTAATTAAGTTACGTAATGTTATGTTACACTTGTGGATCTGTGGGGAATCGTACTGCCATTTTAAGACTGTATGTCATAGCTGGGGTTAGGTGCAGACTGCAGTTTTGAAGAAAACCATATGATGACGACCAATGTTAGGGTACTTGGTACTGTATTGACCAAAATAAAATTTCATCTCCTCTCCTCAACAAAATGTGATAATTTTTTGAACAAGTTATTCCAATTTCCCAAGTTAAAAGTAAATGAAATTTAATGGATGTGGGTTTCATGTTTTGAAAGTTACTTTAATAATTGATTCCCTGCTTGCGAGATCTATAGCCAATAGCAGCACAACCACGACTCCATGACAACTAACATAAGAGAGGGTCGGGCAGACACTAGAGAGTTGATAAGCAACTGGCAGAGGGCCTGAGCGGTGCAGGGAAACTCATAGCTGTAGGCGAAATATTATGGCGATCAAGAAAACGAAGCATGCAACTACACAACTTGTTTTTGTAACTACATGTTGAAAAAATCTAAGATTCCCATTCAATTGAAAAAGCTAAGATTCCCATTCAATTGAAAAAGTAATTCAATTGCCATTGGCTCTCTGTATGCATACCACTGCACAGATTGCTTTTGAAAAAAAGATAAGATTCCTGAGATTCCCAAATTGGAAAAAAAAAAGCAAAGATTCCTAAGATTTCCAAATTGAAAAAAAATCTCAGATTCTTGTTCCTAAAATTGGAAAATGTCCCATGAGTCCAAGATTGGAAAATGTCCCGTGAGTGTTGGAATTTAAGGACGTTTTGCCCGTTACGGGGCATATTTATGGTCCTTTACGGGGCATTTTTTGGTCCAATACTTATAGATATTTTGGGAAAACTTTGGACTAAATAGGTAAATAATTTTTTTGAAAGTATAAGGGTTATTATTATTTTCTTTTTGTTTTTGGGGTGGCTGAATTTTGAAACCCATTCTTAAACCTAAATTTTAATTACAGATAATATAGATATAGGTGGATGTATATTGCATAATGTTGATGGATCTTAATTATTGATTTGTATTTTTTTATAAGCAATTTTATTAAATTTTTATTAAGTATATAATAAAAACTAATTTCTTCATTATTAAAATTTTTTAATAAAAAATAAAATTCAAAATATCAAAAAATAGTTTGAAAAATAGAGATAAAATAAAATTCCAACCCCACTCTGCTGCCAGCTTATATTTACCCATCACATTAATATATGTTATATCAGTCTCGGTTAGCTCACACAATAGCCAATATGACGGGCTCTCTGCTGGACGGATTTGCTGGACAGATTTAGCAGAGTCAATCTGAGCCTCATTTTCTGGGCGAATTTGGCAATATTACAAAACTGTATACTAGCAACAACCACATTAAATTAATAATGTGTCTGAATACGCCGATAGGCGTAAATTTAAGCACATACTATAGGGAAAAACATTAATATAAAAAGTACGTGCCTAAATTTACGCCTATCGGCGTATTCAGACACATTATTAATTTAATGTGGTTGTTGCTAGTAACTGGGCACATAGACATATCTACAAAGTATTAATAGAAATAATATTGTTATTTTAATTATAATATATAATAAATAATATTTAATATATTTAGTACCATATTATTTAATTAAAATATTATTAATACAATGTTTTTATGTATAGTATATATAAAAAATATATCATGAAGTTAATTATATCCAATATCTATTATCCACATGTTATAAACTAACCTAATAACAGGTATGATCACAGATTCATAATGTAACCTATCCATAATGTTCCATACCATGTTATTGATGTACCAAATGAACATATGTTCATTATTATTAGAATGAAGATGATCGACGTCACAATGTGACATAACCAACATTTTTCTCTATAGTATGTATTGTGTCGCAAAACATACAAAGATGTGACATGAAACCCTCGCAAACTGTGACAATGTGACATAGCTTTTGTTTAATTTCAGAACATGACAAATACATTGGGGAACACAAGCATTCAAATTCTATGTAGGAGGTTCACAAAGGGTTAGGATAAATTACATCATTCGTCACATTGGAAACAACTATAGTTCTGATTATGTTGGGATGCAATGTTCATGATGGTTTATGTGTCTTTACTACACATTGCAACGTTAGCATTTTTAATCAAAGAATAATATGTTGGTGAGAGGTTTTTCACATCGCAAGGTTAGGATTTTTAAATCAAAGAATAATATGTTGGTGAAAGGTTTTATTAGATTCTAATAGTACAGAAGCTGTCTAATTGTCATCTTGCATTATCAAATCGTTCCCTAATGGTTTATATGAGATTAAGTAATTCATTGTAATGTTGGATTGTAAGTTTATTTCATAGTTGGGTCTAGCTATGTATGCAATGGTTTTCATGTTCTATTTCGACAGACATAAGTATTGTTAGAAATAACAAAATGTTTAATTAATTTTAATAAATAATATCATTTATTTATTACCACATTATTTAATTAATATAAAACATTAAATAAAACATAACATAGGTAAAGTATTATTAATACAATGTTTTTCCCTATAATATATATCAAAAATATATGAGGAAGTTAATTATATCCAATATTATTTATTTTATATGTTAAGCATACTTTATTATTTAATGCCTTCACAAGTACTTATATTAATATCGATTTTTAATTAATTACATGATATCATTTAAATTGTTTGTCACAATACTACAATTAGTAAGACATATCACAATGTGACAAAACCCTTGATTAATGTCGCAAATGCAACATAACTGTGATAAACGTCACAATACGACAAAACGGTTATTATACACCCACTCTCGCATTATTAATGTGTCACATCTTTGGTTGTGTTGACATATACCAACCATACACTGTAACAAGCCATGGATTAATGTCGTAATCTCATATAACCCTTGATAACGTCGCAGTGAAACGTAAAACTTGATAAACATCATAATGCGACATAACAATATGATATGTAACATAAACTGTGTTAAACGTCACAATGCGACATAACGCTTATTAAACATCCACTATCACATTATTAATGTGTCTCACAATTACTTATTTTAATATCGATTTGTAATTAATTACATGATATCATTTAAATAATTTGTCGCAATATTACAATTAGTAAGACATATCACAATGTGACAAAACCCTTGATTAATGTCGATACTGTAACATAACTAGGATAAATGTCATAATGCGACAGAACGCTTATTAAATTCCCACTCTCGCAATATTAATGTGTCACATCTTTGGTTGTGTTGACATATACCAACCAAACACTGTAACAAACCATGGTATAATGTCGTAATGTGATATAACACTTGATAATGTTGCAGTGAAACATAAACCTTGATAAACATCATAATGCGACATAACATTATGATATGTAACATAAACTGTGTTAAACGTCACATTGCGACACAATGCTTATTAAACGTCCACTATCACATTATTTAATGTGTTTTCCCTATGGTTGTGTTAACATATACCAACCAAACACTGTAATAAACCATGGCTTAACGTTGGAATGTGATATAACCCTTGATAACGTCGGAGTGAAACGTAAACCTTGAAAAGCATTACAATGCGACATACCTTCTACATTACTATGTAGAAAGTGGATGCTTTAAACCATTTTTTTGCCAAACGTCTCTCTCTCTCTCTCTCTCTCTCTCTATATATATATATATATATATATATATGAATAAAATTCTTAGAGAAATTTTCTAAACATCCAAAGACACACTATTAACGTCATAGTGAAACATAAACCTTGATAAACATCACAATCCGACATAACATTCTACATTACCATGTAGAATGTGGATGGTTTCAACCATTTCTTTTGTGAAGCAACTCTCTCTCTCTCTCTCTCTCTCTCTCTCTCTCTATATATATATATATATATATATAGCAAGATAATTCTTAAAGAAATTTTCTCAACATCCAAGCAGACATTATTAATGTGTCAAATATTGAACATTATTACAATGTGACATAACCCTTAGCGAATATCACAATGTGACACAACCCTTGATGAATGTCATTCATGTAACATAACATGTGATAAACGTCACAATGCGACATAATTGCCATGTTGCATTATGGCTATGTTGAGTAATGTGGTACTGTGACAATATTTAAGTCATTGTAACGTTGCACAATGATTAGCTGTAGTCAAGTTTTGAGGTGTAAACTATGTTTTGACATAAACGAAGGGTTATGTTTGATTGGGTTGTTTCTATATGAATATATTGCATTATGGTTATGTTAATTAATGTGGTTCATTGCATTACAACATTAAAAGTAATTTCATAAGAGAATTATATGTTTAATGTATGAAGTGCTATGGTGGATCATCATAGTGAGCGAGCATCAAGTTGAATTGTGACATTGCTGTATGGGCATGATGGTCACTGGATTTTTGTTACATGATGCCATTAATTAAATTGTTTTGTAGTCGTTGGCTTTAGTTTTATTTTGAATTTCTTATTGCATTTTGAAATTGATAAAGGGCTATGTTGGATTCTGATGTTCATTGCTGCTTATGGTGTCTTGTGACATGCTGTGTATAGAAAGTATTCATAAATTACAAGATCATTAATTATGTTGTTTTCATTTGAACAAGGCGTGAATGTCAATTGTGGAGCAAATATGGAATATCTTTGTTATTTCAAGTGGGAATAATTGTTTTATAATCTGCAATGTTTGTAGTGAGATGTTTTCGTAGACTGTAATACTGCAACAGTTGTTTAATTAATGTTTATTTAATGTGAAACTAAATTATTTTCTAAGCAGTTTCAGTTCCATATATTTTATGTTTTGTGATATTTATGAAAAAATAAAAATTTTAAAGGAATACAAAAAGTAACAATTTCAATACAATAGTAAGCAATGCATCCATGAAAATGATGTAAATGAATGTATGGATTGTTAAAATGAGGGAATCTAGGAATTTAATTGCAACAATTACATATATTATTTCTACTGTTACTTGATGAAGTGAATTATTGTATTGATTATTTAAATTGTAATTTGAGCAACAGATATATGCAATTGTTGAAAAATATTTGACATTATGTCAACTTAGTACAGAAAGTGATCATAAATTACCTTATCGTTAGTTGTGGAATATCTTTGTTATTTCAAGTGCAAAAAATGTGTTCTTTAATGTGCAATGTATGTTATCATACCGAATTGAAATCGAATGCCAAACAGACATTATTAATGTGTCAAATATTGAACATTATTACAATGTGACATAACCCTTGGCGAATATCACAATGTGACACAACCCTTGATGAATGTCGCCAATGTAACATAACATGTGACAAACATCACCATGCGACATAATTGCCATGTTGCATTATGGCTATGTTGAGTAATGTGGTAGTGTGACAATATGTAAGTAATTGTAATGTTGCACAATGATTAGGTGTAGTGAAATTATTGCGTTGTTTCTGTATGAATATATTGTATTATGGTTTTTTTAATTAATGTGGTTCATTGCATTACAACATTAAAAGCAATTTCATAAGGGCATTATATGTTTAATGTATGAAGTCATATGGTGGATCATCATAGTGAGTGAGCATCAAGTTGAATTGTGACATTGCTGTATGGACATGATGGTTACTAGATTTTTGTTACATGATGCCATTAATTAAACTGTTTTGTAGTAGTTGGGTTTAGTTTTTTGTTGAATTTTTTATTGCATTCTGAAATTGATGAAGGGCTATCTTGGATTCTGATGTTCATTGCTGCTTATGGTGTCTTGTGACATGCGGTGTATAGAAAGTCATAATTAATTACAATATCGTTAGTTATGTTGTTTTCATTTGAACAAGGCGTGAATGTCAATTGTGGAGCAAATATGGAATATATTTGTTATTTCAAGTGCAAAAAAGTGTTCTTTAATGTGCAATGTTGGTTCCCATACCAAGTTCAGATCGAATGCCTTGTTTATTCATTTGTTGATAATGCAATCTGTGTGTGACTGTATTGGATATTATTGGTTTAATTGGAATGTTTACATTTTAACCGCATTATTTTTATTAATATAGAAGGACAGGAGACCATTTATTAATGTAACTATCAACAGAATTGATAAAATACTTTTAGTGTATGAGGGCAAGATATGTAATATTAGTTGTACTAATTAAAAGATGTAAAATATAGTTTCCATTAAATTCTCCATATACCCAATAAATTTTGATGTTATACAGTACATAAATCTGTTAGTGTTCTTTAATGTGCAATGTTTGTTCCCATACCAAGTTCAGATGGAATGCCTTGTTTATCCATTTGTTGATAGTGCAAGCTCTGTGTGAATGTATTGGAGATGATTGGTTTAATTGGAATGTTTACATTTTAACCGCATTATTTTTATTAATATAGAAGGACACGAGATCATATATTAGTGTAACTATCAACAGAATTGATAAAATACTTTTAGTGTATGAGGGAAAGATAGGTAATATAGTTTCCATTAAAATATCGATAAAACCAATAAATTTTGATGTTATACAGTACATAAATCTGTTTATTTTTAGATCAAAAGAAAAAAAAAATATTGATTTGAAGCAAAAACTGAAACATAGCTACTCGAAATTTCCATATCATTTATAAAAAGCTTCATGAAATGAAGCCATGTTTTATTTAAAACGAGAACATACCAAAATTTGCACATAGTGCAAAAACTAAAACATTGTTTTGTTTACAAAGACGCATAAACCTATTGAATTACATGCCAAAATCCTACAGGGACTGAAACAATGTCGGAGGGAATGGGAGAAATTCCTCAAAGAAAACCATGCTGGGAGTTAAAGGAAAGAAATTCTTATACATGATAATGTTACTGCATTGATTGTTTGCTGGAAATGGTAGATGCTGATTTGGAAGCGATGATCTTTCATCAACTGATAAATGAGTAACACTGCAAGTTTCCAAATCATAGTATATGAATGGAATTTCAGCATTCTTGCACATCAATATAGAAGTTCCAACTGCTCGAAATGGTAGATAGTATGAACAATGTATATTTATATTTCTTCTCATGCCTTGTAAAAGGGTCTATCTTAACCCTCTACCATCCTCGAAGTGACTATCTGTTTGTTGAACGCAATGTTGACCACGTTTGAAATCTTGGATTTCATCTATGCACCATATACTTGTAAAACCATCATTCACAAGACATATCAATTGGTTGCAGTGTAAGGTCAGACACATAGATCGTTTCCTACGTCCTGTGTAAACTGAATGCATACCCCATATATTCATTTCAATGTTTAGAGAGTACATTCTGTACACATATGAGGCATCATCTTCAGAAATTATTTTCACATGCAACCAATAAATTTTTCCCTTATAAAAAACAACATCTTTAGGAGCAGTAGGTTCACCATCAGCACCAATTGTTTCTCTCCAAACTCTGTGGACATTGCTGCAGATAAAAAATTTAGGACCATGTACAGTACGCTTATGATGTACAAGTATCCATCCATGTTTTTGTTGACCAGTGTTTCCTATTAGAGAAAAGAAACCATAGTCTCCTATATCAATAATTCCTATATTTGAGAAACGCTTTATGAATGGATTTGCGATGTAATAATCCTTATGTCCTCGTACAGGACTATATTTTGAGAGCAAAATGATTGAACCAACTGTACATTCAATTGTATATCTATTTTCCAGATGAGGGACATGCAACACGGATGTATGTCCTGTACGATTGATAAACTTATATGCAAAATGGTTTTGATGTTGTCCCAATAGTTCAATTAAAAGGCCAATTTCTATTATATTGTTATTTTTCCAAGTGCTAACAAAAGATGGCCTAGACAATAGCTCTTCACAATGTTTAGATATTGATCGCAAACGAACCAATGTTGAAAATTGCACCCATAGGAGAATCATCTCTAGAAACTCCAGTGGGAGTAAAATCCAAATGCTCAGATCCATTTGCAATTAACTAAACAAAAACATAAAAAATACCTAGTTATTACCATTAGAAACATAATAAATTATAAAAATAATTTCTTTGCATAACACAATCATAGTAGAACATAACCATGAACCAATGTCACAAGACACCATAAGCACCAATGAACATCAGAATCCAAGATAACCCTTCCTCGATTTCAGAATGCAAAAAAAAATTCAAATTAAAAATAAACACAACTACTAGAAAACATTTTAATTAATGGCATCATGTACAAAAATCCAGCAACCAACATTACCATATTGCAACAGAAACATAACAAATCATAAAAAAAAATTCTTTGAACGAACACACAAAGCTATTTAAACTACTTATAAAAACATTATAAATACATAGTTATTACCAACTGAAACATAATAAATTATAAAATTAGTTTCTTTGCATAACACAGACATAGTATAACATACCCATGAATCAATGTCAGAAGACACCATAGGCAGCAATGAACATCAGGATCCAAGATATTTCTTACATCAATTTAAGAATGCAAAAATAAATTCAAAATAAAAGTGAACCCAACTACTACAAAACAATTTAATTAATGGAATCAATTCTTATACATGATAATTTTACTGCATTGATTGGTCGCTGGCAACGGTAGACGGTGATTTGGAATCGATGATCTTTCATCAACTGCTAAACGAGTAAGACTGCAAGTTTCGAAATCATAGCATATGAATGGAATTTCAACATTCTTGCACATCAATATAGAATTTCAAAAAATAAACCCAGCTACTACAAAACAATTTAATTCATGGCATCATGTACCAAAAATCAAGCAAACAACATTACCATATTCCAACAGAAACATAACTGTTAGGTA
>LPNX010312159.1:57519-72237 GCA_001517045.1 Pseudotsuga menziesii | reverse complement strand
ACTGTTATAATTTAGATGACCAAATCTTGCATGCCATAATGAACTAGATGACATATTACCTTCTCCATGCTGAGAGAGGTAGGCATAGTTCTGAAATATTGCGAATGAACCCTTGAGCTTCAGCAGCTTTCCATCTTCGTATCCAGTCATGATGACTTGGTTTTCAGAGGAATTTCTTATTTCAACGATTCCATCAAACATGTGGATGGAATGGCCTTGCTGTCGAATCTCCACCAAGGACAGCAGGCTCCTCTGCAACTCTGGAAGATAGAGAACGTTCTTCAACAAGAAATTAGGGAATCCATGCATTTTTAGTTGAATGGTGCCCATTCCCTTTGGTTTAATACTTGACTTATCTGCAAAGTACACTATGCCATCTATTGATTCATTCAATTCTTCAAAACAGTCTTTTCTAAATGTCATGTGTGATGTTGCACGAGTATCAAGCAGCCAACAATCTTTATAAGATGAGAGAGAAGTCATTTCATTAAATCCAAGATTACAATGTGCAACAATACAAGAATCAGAAGATTTACAAGAATTTTGGTCATCTTTCTTCTGGTTGTGCTTGTCTTTGATGGAGTCCCATGAATCCCAACACTGATCTGATGTGTGCCCAGTCTTTCTGCAACGCTTGCACTTTGATCTTTTTCTGGAGTTGTTTCTACCCCCTCTGCCTCTCTTGCTGCAATCTCCCTTGGAAGGGTCTTTCGATTGGTCTTTGCCAGCTAGGGCAGCACCAATACTAGATGCCAAAGAGTGCATCTTTACAAATGTTAGTGTAATTTACAATAATGAGCTTGATATGACAAAGAGAAATAGAAAAGAAATAATAACCTTGCAGGTCTACAGTCTCTGCCAAGGTGAATACAATGCAAGCTTCAGGTGAGCATACACAAGCTTCTTCAGTATAAAAATATTAATCACAGCAGTATTCCTTTTTATACAATATGTGGAGGCACCAGAAGCTAATATATTAGTGTGCAAAGGATATAAGTGCACAAAAAATCAAGCACCAGACTATATATAAGTGCACAAAAAATCAAGCACCAGACTATCACTATCGCAGCAACAATATTCACATTCAGCTCCACGCAGCTCCACTCAGGCAGCTCTTCAACTTGGTCGTAGATGTGATATGCTGAAAGATATTATGCATTCTTCAATATATGATATCGATCACATAAGAATGTCTCAAATATCAGCCTCCATTACACTCTCAAATCGCAGCATGCATTATATCTGTCTTGCAGCATACAAGATAAAAGATAGGTTACAACATAGGTCACAGCATCATCGTGGGAGAGCCCACATGCACCGATAGGTCACTCAAAAGCACTGATAGGTCACAGCAGCATATATCACAAATTAGGGTTTGTGTATTTTCATAAATATTTTCATAAATCTGATGTGACTATGTATTCAAACAATACTTAATTGTCGTTAATGAGCGGACACCATTTTCAAATCTTCTCATAAATAATGACCATTTTCAAAACTTCACAATAGCCTATCGCCAAAAAATAATCAATATATCATTTAATTTCTATTCAGAGCAGTCTCCAATATTCAACACATGCATAATCAATATATCATTTAATTTCTATTCAGAGCAGTCTCCAATCTTCAACGCAGTCATACGCAGTCTCCAATCTTCAACGTAGGCATACGCAGTCTTCAAGTCGCAGTCTACAGGCAGCTAGCTCAACGCAGCATGTATGCAGTCTTCTCCACGCAGGTTCTGGCAGGTGCACAGCTTCATTGTGCTCAGGCTCTGGAGAAAAAAACTTGACTCTCCAACGTTCTCCAATACAGCACGCAGCACAAGATTACAACGCATCATATATTATTCTGACTGCAAATACAATAGAATGTACCGCACAGTCACAGCGCATTTCTCCACGCAGCAAATAATACTTCAACTCAACGCAACTCCTCACCACGTAATATCCAGAGCCAAGAGGTCACTCCAAAAACCGCAGCTCCACCAATATATGTAGTATACCAGTCTCCACTTAGTGGAATGAATCTTCACCGGTAGTCAAAGGATTCACAACATCAAGACAGTAATATCCAACATCAAGAGGTCACATATCATGCAGCCAATCTTCAGGCTGGACGAGCTGGATCATGAACGAGGGCGCAATTGTGAATAATCATACATTTCCCATGCCATTTATTTATCAGAACAGTCTTCAAGTTTCCACGCACAAAACTAGGGAAAACTTAGGTTTTCCAACGGTAACATTCACACAGTTCTCAAAGGGACATCGCAGTCTCTCTCCATGCTCACCGCACCAGTCTATTCATTTATTAGGTACAGAATTCAAAGTTATCACTTGTTAGGTATAACTTGTTAGGTACGGAATTCAAAGTTATCACTTGTTAGTTATCACTTGTTAGGTATAACTTGCTAGGTACAGAATAAAAATAATTTATTTAAACGAACACACACTGCTATTTAAGGTACTCATAAGTAAAATTAAATATACATAGTTCTTACCAACAGAAACATAGTAAATGATAAATATAATTTATTTTCTCAACACGGACAAAGTAGAACACAACCATGAGCGAATCGCATAAGACACCACAAGCACCAATGAACATGAGAATCGAAGATAGCCCCTCATCGATTTCAGAATGTGAAAATAAATTCAAAAAAGAAATAAACCCAACTACTACAAAACATTTTAATTAATGGCATCATCTAAAAAAATCCAGCAACCAACATTACCATATTGCAGCAAAAACATAACAAATCATAAAAATAATTTATTAGAACTAGCACACAAAGCTATTGAAACTACTTATAAATAAGATATAGGTTGACAACAGATTATTTAGGAATAGATCAAAATTCAAAATATTAATCAAACTTATAAAATATCTTCAACACATTTAGATAATTATATGCAACGATAGACTGAATAAATACAATGATGCGAACTGAAATAAAATGGACTCTCACTATTTTCTTTATGTAGATGGTGATGACAGTGGCTCAACAACTTTTTTTTTCTTGGCATGACACCACGAATTTTCTTTGCTTTTTTTTTTCAGTATTTTTTTTGGGTTTTCTTGCCAAGATCACGAATTCCGTTCTTCATCAATCTGTGGTTAGGCTCATATTTTATTGCATCCTCAAGCTTCTCATATACCAACCCAAAACCTGAAGATCTTTGTCCATACGTACGAAAACTGTAAATAAATATTTGTTGCGTACCAGTAATACCAAATTTTTTCCCTATCTCCTTTTGAATTTCTGGTTTGGAAAGGTTTCCTCTTCCAGGATGTAGAACATGTATCTGAAATCGACGCCTCAACCTTGGTTCATCTATCAAGTGTTTGATGCATATTGTGGCACGATGAGGGATTTTTTTTACATCCATTTTTTATGTGGATTTGAGGCAAAGATCTGGAAAATAAAAACATATATGGTTTTATGAATTCGAACATAATGTTAACCAAATGATACAATAAACAACATTGGAGGAAATGTGGCATAAGCACAAAAACTCTAGGATATCAATAACAATTAAATCATACAATACAACAAAAACATAAGTTGCATAAAATGGTAACATGCATGGTCATGGTTATATATGTCAAAATCATTGGCATGCCATCATGTAATCTATCATTCAATACTATTTTTCTGGCACATTTCATCAGTACATTCACATTTAGTCGATAAAACAAAATTTTAAAAATTTACATTTAGTTGTGAGGATCTTATGAAAAAAAAATAGAAAACTAACTATATCTTTACTCTTTCAACACATAGAAAAGAATATGAAGAACAAAAGTCCAAATAAATTAGTAAAAAAAATAATGGCTTCCGCTATGTTTTTATGTCGCAATAGAGCTTAACAAATGCTTGTCAATTGAACTGTAATTGAACATATTGAAAAAGTGTACGTTAACATATAGGAACAAATCTTATTCTTGACAGCTATATGAAAAGACAATGAATAAATAGAGATTAAACTATGTTAGTCTGTAAATTGGTTTGTTCTCTTGCAATCTATATTTCTTCATACCAATTCAAATAATAACAACGAAACATGTCAATATAAATATCTATACAATAAACAATCAAGTTGCCTAATAACCTGATAGTTGTGATCTTTAAGCTGAAATGGATTCCAACCGTTGTTCTTCTTTTTTCCTGATTGTAGCATATGCACTTTTCACCATTTTTGAATACCTTTCAAATGTAAATTGCGGAAATATTCGTAGACCATCAATAGATTTTACCCTTGAAAGTGCTATGAAAGTTAAACCTTGCTTCTCTGCGATACCAATATCAATGGTTTCCCTTTGTAAAGTCAAACCGTGCAATTTGTGTATGGTAAGAGCCCAAGCCATACGCAATGGGATTTGCTTGAGATTTCCTCTAGCAATAGGTGTTATTGGAACAATTTTGGGATATCTGATGTCCCATGGTAAACCAATGTAATCATCAAATGAGACCGTAGCATACATTGGTAGCTGTGGTGGTTTGGATCCATCAGAGAAAAAGATGGTTTCAACTGTCCCAAGTGCTCCATTTACCAACCCTGCTTCCACCCACAAGTTACACGTCAACATCACTTGCTGACCAGGACATAAAAGCACTTCTTGTTGAAGCTGGTCATCATCGGCATCACAAAAATCTTTATTCTTTGTATGTTCAGCAACGCATCATGCTATGGGAATTCCAAGTGACTTTAGCATGCATCGATTATGTACATTTACCAAGCTATTCGTAGGAAACAAATGGATTTCTGAACTGAAAGTATTACTTTCAGTACCGTCCATATTTGCATCTGTTCATGACATTAAAAGATTCCAATCATCCACTATTGGGTTTGCATTTCTGATGTTGGCTAGCAACCTCTTAAATTTGACTTGATTTGGATCTGTGCCTTGTCGATGAAATATCATGTCCAATGTAACAAATTTTCTGAAATCTTTCCATAGCACCCTGCTAGCTGTTTTGCCTATGTACAATGGTTTATCTTTGACAGGAGGCAGCTGCCCAAGATCTCCAACAAGAATAATTGATCTCCCACCAAAAGGAACTGACCTTTTTATAGGAAATGCCTCCCGGAGATGTGAATCAATTTGTATGAACAACCTTGGCCCAAGGAAACTCATTTCATCAATTAAAATGTGTGTGACATATCGCATTTCCTCTTGAAATACAAAAAGTGGTTGTCCCTGTAAATATTTGAAGTCTTTAATAGGGATTCTAAGGTCTGAGTGAATTGTTTTGGCCCGTATGTTGAACACAGCTACTCCTGTAGGTGCCAACAATAACAAACGCCTTTTTCCATTTATGGAATGCATTGAAAATTCATGTCCAAGACAATGTATAAGGTAAGACTTTCTTGTCCCTGCAGTTCCTTGAATTATCATCTTCAGCGGATCTGGATTAGGTCCTTCATGGAAATGTTGAATAATAGTTTCAAAACAAAGACGTTGCTTATCAGAAAAAGAGGATGGAGAAGCCGACGTAGAATGTGAGACATCTGGTATGGATCCTCTTGAGCGTACATTTTTTTATGAAATCTGTTGGGTCCTCCAAGTCTATATTCCAACCTGTTGTACTATTCCATGCATGGATCAAGTCAAAGTCTCTATGACCAAGAGTACCAATGTCTGAAACTTGAACAGTGTTGGGAGGAACAAGACGTGACAACATCTCCCACTCATCCATGTCATTCTCATGAATCACTTCATCCTCATGTGTATCGTCATCTTCTTCATTGGTATTTGGTTCTAAAGGTATCCTATTGACATGCCAAGCTCGATATCTAAGGATCCTCCAGCTATGAATAATAATTTCTGTGCTGACTCCAATATCAATCTGAATGTTTCTAAACGGTTTATAGAGAAGCAATTCACTAAGGCAAAATGACTCAAAGGAATCTGAATTGCTGTTAGGAACTTCACATAACCGTGGCCATACATGAACTATCACAGGTGTATCTCTTGGCTTCCATGGTTCTCTTTGGCATCGACCACTAAAAGACCATGATCGTGCAGTTTCAATCAAAGATAAGTGCTCCAGAAACGGAGGTATGTTTTGGTAGTGTTCTAGAAACCCAGACCCTGTTGGGAATTTGTTGTTATCTGAGTTGGAAGAAACTCTTTTGAATATTTTTCTACCAACATTAACTGAAACAAAGCTACGGATAGAAATAACAAGAGGAAGCTTTAACAACATATGACAGGTTTCCTGTGCTCCTATATCTCTTTCCACAATTGTTTCAGCAAGAAACTTTTTATATGCAGTTATAGAGGGAATGTCAGAGTCAACGACATTGGAGATTCTTGTCAAAATGTCTTGATAGCTTTCTGATCTTCTCTCTGATTTTGAAGCATACTTTGCAATGTATTTCAAAACTACATGACGTGAAAGAACCGGCTAGCAATCAACATTGGCACGCCATATTGAAAGAAGAGGAATGTTATGGACATTTAACCTGTCATCATTGCGAGCAGGTTCGTATTTTTTGTGTCCTTTGTCATTGACAAATATTTTCGACTGGTCTTGAAGTTCCCATGGTGCATTGTATCGGCACATGTAGGAGGAACCTTTTTTATGCAAACATGAATGAACACTGCATCTTGTGTGGTGCTGCACTCGATTCGCTAGTTGCTCATAGTCGTCAAGGGGATTTGTATTAAATATTTCACTGGTATCCAATAAGCAAGGATCTTCCTCCAGAGTTCAATGAATAGATATATTCCTGTGGTGAGCATCACGAGGATTCCATGTTGTTACATAGTTGTCAAAGTATTGTCTTGCTACATCAACCCTTATCGTGTCTGTCCAATCCAGTTGCTCCATGTCTGGAGCACCTTCTAACCACAGAAATCCATGGATATGTGCTGATCCCCTATGTTTCCATTCATACCCATGAGACTCATCATGTTTCAATAATATTAGCTTGCAAAAATATTTCAAGTAATAATCTAACATGCTATATTGAAAAATAGAATAAGGAAATGACATACCTGTACCAGTAGTCTTTAGCATGAAGGTATTTTACAATGATTTCGTCATGGAATATACTGAAACATTCATGCATATACTTAGCAACAATATGTGGATAGTTTATAACATTATCGGTTCTCCATCTATTCTGATTCTGTGTAGATACAGGTGCAGAATTGGGCATAGCTTTATGTAGGTCTGGCCACTTGGTATCAGCTGCACTCAGAGTGAAAAGCAAATTTGGGAAACCGATTTGTGATATCATTTCAGTAAGCTCACTATGACATGTGTTCCAATATGCCTTCATTCCTCGAAGACATGAACCAAAACGCATCAATCATTCAGCTAATTTGGTGTCAGGGAATTCAATGAGCTCTTTACGAAGATCTTCAATTGTGGTAGGTATGCCATATTCAATGTTTTTTTTCACGAATACAGCAGCTGTTCCTTGGCTTCGATGTCTCATTATCATGTTCAATACAAAATACTGAAACCTTGGATGTTTTCCAAACCTTTGATCACAATATTTAAGTAGGTGCAACCCATACTCATTTAAGCGGACATCCTTCAAACGTGGTTGCAACCAATCAGCAGTTCCTGTGGGAAACAATGTTGTAAATGCCATGTCAAACAAACCTTCTGTGTTGTATTCATTTATTGGAGACAAACCAATCTCTGGCCATTCCATACCTAAATCTGACAAAGAAGATTCTTTGTTAACAAAGTTGCGTATCTCCTCTATCTCTCTTTGTGCATTTGGAATTCTAGCTGTAAAGGATGAAGGATGAGTTTCTAGTCGATGAGTTCCAAATCTATCAATGTCTGCATCAATCTCTTCTGAGTCAGCTATGTCAGAATTGATATAACGCAATTTAGAGGAGACATCTATTGGCTGGTCTGGGAGACATATGACTGATTTTGGATCAACTTCAACATCTCGGTAATATTTTTCCACCCGTATTTTGTAATGCAATGCATCCATTACTTGCGACCTACTAACAATGCAATCATAGTGCTTGGATGGAGACCCTTCTCGTCTGACAATTAATATGTCTAGGTCTTCAAATCGACGAGGAAGAGTCTTAGCAATTGAAACAATATCCTGTGGGAAGCTAATTGTATGGCCGATGTATTTATATTGACCTCCACGTGCATGTGTGACCTGTAGTATTGGATTCACTCATGCTATTAGCATTTCTTCAACCTGTGTCAAAATTGATAAAACAAGAGGTTGTTTGCCAGGATTCATGTTGTTATCTCGAGAAAAACGATGGATACCACGCTCTTGCCTACATCTCACACAAGCGGGTCCTTCATCTTGTCTGAAAACATTCATTCCAGGGTATGATTCACGACAAACATTACACATTTGCACAATTGACAATTTATCAATTTCGGCACGAAATGCTCGATGGAAAGAGGACATTTGCTGGAAAAGTTCAACCATGTTTCTTGATGTATGTATATTTAAACCTAGATATTGAGCATGGACATTACCATTCAATGGAAAGTGAGGCGAGACATGTCAACATCTCTCTCCTATGTTGTTGCGACGATGTACATTCCTGACTTGCCTTCGTCGAGTACCATTGCCTGAAACTTGACCCAAATTTATTTCATCATGAAAATTATTATGAAGGTTGGTTTCCCTCATATTGTTTAGATGAGGTGGGGTTTGAATGTTGTTTCCTTGATGAGCCTTGACGCTATTATCCTAAAAAGTGAAAATGTCATTGTTAAATATTATGTCAAATATTCTGGTAAGATCTAAATATGGAAGTTGTGTACGCACAGGCTGAGTAAGACCTTCGATGTTCAATAAAAATAGTCCTTTCTACATCTCCAGTTGGTCTACTGAGCATGATCTGGTTTTGAATCATTGTTGCAGATTTGTTCTCCTGATTGAGGTCCATGTTCTCCAGTTGGCTGCACACAACATAATTTTGACTGACATTTTTTAGAGAGTCATCGTCACCAGAATACGGAATCACATTGATCGATGTCATGTTGTTTTGACAATTATGTCCATGGATGCTACTATCCTGGAATATCAAAACGATTTTTCATTGAATTATTGAACAGGAAGATGAAATAGTATTGTATCTAATACTACCTTATTTTTATGAGGGTCAAATGCATGGTTGTTGTCATGGATAGGTGAAACAATACCTTGGTTGTTCCAATAGAAATAGTTCTTGCCGGACTCGACATTTGCAAACCGGTTTTGAGTTGATTTCGAAACCCTTGATCTTCGTTCATTACCAATGCATTGTTTGTGTGGCTGTGTGAGTCATTCATAGCAGACTTGGAAATCGTGTCCTTTGTTGTTCCAAGAGAAATTCTTCTTATACCACTGCTTCTTTCAGCTATATTGGTGTTATTATTTTGTACTGTTTCTGGTTGATTTTTATACATAGCTTCCTCGCGCTCATCAAATGATTGATTCGGAAAATTGTTGTGAGTAGTTATCTAAACATTTAACATGTGTGTAAGTATATCTATATTGTACAGATAAATACATTTTCAAATATAGACATTCCAATGTAATCCTTATACCTCGATGCCATGATTAGAAAATGTTTTTCCTGAAGTATGACATACGAAAGGTTCAATAACTTCATTCAACGTTTCGTTACAGTTGTTGCTAGATGTTGGATTTGATGATATAAATTGACTTTGGCGATTTTATCTCCTCATTATATCAGATATGCGCTGGAATTTAGCGGGCTCCCCCTGAGAGTCAATGACATTTGCAAAGGAAGGGCCATGTCGTTCTCTTATCTGTTCGCCAATCTGCTCACTATTATCTTGGTATACTAAACGACGTTTCCTATTAATGCCTTCCTTTTTTTATTATAGTGTTTTCGCGAGGATTCGTTTTTTGCTTGACGCGATGTTTCCATCAAGTTCTTCTCACTGCTCGAATTATTGTTTTTGTCTGACGACATATCTACACGAGCATAAAAAAATTAGTTTATGTCAAACCATTTCACTGTACAAAGTAATGTTACAGGTATAGCAAAAAGAAACACAAACATAAAAGTTTTCAACTTTATTCAAAGATTATCTTTTAATATTTCTAAGAGTTTTAAACTTGATTCAAATAATAACTTATAATATTTTTATTGCCGAAGATTGCCAAGATATAAAATAATATTGTAATGAAGTGTTATATCCAAGAAAATAAAAATTGGCATGTATGATTAATTTCTATTTCATAGAGAATGTAAATTGGCAAACATCAGAAGAGACAAATCCAATAATCATGGTAATGAAGTATTGAAGATGTCGATTTGCATAGGTACAGGTAAGTAAAATTCCATATGTAGCACTGACTGCCAAAAATCCGGTAAAGTAGGTTGGGAAGAAATATTTTCAATAGGTATGATTAAGACCCACCCAAACATGTCAACATGCATAACATACATGTAAGTTACATTCCATATATGTTTATATTATCCCATTGAAAACACATCATCAATAGAATCCATGTTTGGGCTACTTAGAATGATGGATATGTTGTCTACAAGCTCAACAACACTTAAGTGTGTTGGATTTTCAAGTTTGGAAAATGCAGAATCCAACATTCTATCCTCGCTTACAAAATTAGAATGTGCGTCGATGAAGTTATAGAAACCAAAAGTAAGGCGGTTGTATTTGCACATGAGCAAGTAATTATCAAGTGCTGCAACAGGAAAATACCCCCTGCATTTGCCATTAATGCCCGAGGTCAAATTAGACATGATGCTCCATCGCAATCCACCTTCTAGACATCCAATTCTTATCGAAGAATTTGTTGAATCATATTGATTTTTTGTTGGTTCTATAGACCACACTGTAGTTCTCCCATCATTTATAAAACAAAGAATCTCATTGCGATAACATGCTAGGCTAATCGATAATGTTGAATTCGAGTGTGGAATAAACTGGAACCCCCATTTGTTATCCTCAAGATCTATCCAACATAGCTTGTATATACATATATGATTATCTCTAGAAACCACATGACTATCCACCCATAACATTGTTTCATTATACAATATGGGATTTTTGGGCCGCAAAACATCGCCATCGATAGGACATGTTTGTCTCCACTGCATATGAATACTGCTGGAAATAAAATATTTTGTTTGAAACTCTGCATAAATATGTTTCAATGCTACCCAATGGTATTTATGTTGCTCAAAATTTTTCAGCAATGTAAAGAAACCCCAATGACCAAGTCCAAGAGACCCTATAAATGTACAAGTCTTTGTGAATGTATTGGCGATGTAGTAGTTTCTTTTTCAATATAAGATACTGGGGGATGAAACTGCAACAATTGAACCACATGCAGATTCAATTTTGTAGTCGTTGTTTAGGACTTGAATAGAAAGAGATGAACATTTTCCTTTTTGGCTAATGTAATGGCCAACGAACCGATGTCTACCAGAAGAGCCAAAACCAACCAAAACTCCATATTCTTTTGTTTGATTGTGTTTCCATTGTGAGATGAAATTGTTTTCGGACACAATACGATTCCAACCTTTGCAAACCATTTTCAAACGGATAATCATAGATAAAGGCAACCGAAGAAAGATCATTTCAAGTATGTCTATTGGCAGAGATTTCCAAATCGCAGGGACCATGTCCATTTCTATAACACAAAATAAGAGAATCGGTTAGCAAATGGATTGATGTAAATATGCCTCCAGTTCCAAATACTCATAAATCACAGTTTTTTATTTGCAGGTATAAGTATAATTTAAAAGTGCCAGACCAAGGGAAACATTTTTTGGCATGTTACTTGTACAATTGAAGTACAAAAAAAAATGACGAAATGTTAATATGATCGCAAAAAAATACATACACTACAATAAAACATAGCATCCACAATGGATATTATTTGGTGCAATATAATTTTTCAGATATATATATCTAATGATTACATGGATGTAGATAATATAAAAAGATGATCAAAATTCACAAAATATGAAAAAAAAAAAAAATTGCATATTGTTTACATGCCATAACACTCCAATGACTCATCATAATTTGTAGGAAAAGGGAGTAAATCCTCGAATGCTTTCATGCTTGGAGTTAGAGGGCAAAAATTTCTAGACATTACAATGTTGGTACATTGGATGTCTACTGGCAAAGGCAATCCATGACTTCGGAGCAATGATCCTTCATGTGGTCCTACATGAGTAACCCTACAAGTGTTGAGGTCATAATATATGTACGGGGTTTGGCCATACCTACACATCAGAATAAAACTCCCCACAGCCCGAAATGGAAGGTACCTTGGACAACGTGTGTTTATATGGAGTGTCATAACCTCTAAAAGGGTCCATCTCAAATATCTTCTAAATATCCAAAACCCGTGCACCTCTTCAACTGCAGATGCACTATTCCTCAGATCTATCATTTCAGTTATGGACCATATAGTTGTCCTACCATCGTTCACAAGACATAACAGTTGGTTTTGATGTACATTCAAACACATGGACCGTTTGATGTGTCCTGTATGAATTGCATGACTAGCCCATCTGTTCAATCCAATTTCGAGTGACCACATACTATAGGAATATAGAGCATCTTCCTCTGAAATGATTCTCATATGTATCCAATATATTTTTTCGTTAAAAATAACTGCATCTTTAGGAGGGGTTGGAATGAAGCTAGTTGCATCAATTTCTCTGGAATCTCTATTCACATTGCTGGACACAAAAAAATTTGAACCATGTTCGTTCTCTTCATGACGAACAACTATCCATCCATGTTTGTGATCACCGATGTTGCTTATGAGTGTGAAGAATCCAAGCACTCCAATTTCAATCACGCCTATATATAAAAACCGTCCTTCGAATGGGTTAATAATAGAGTAGCACTTGTGACCTGGCAATGAACAAAACTTTGATAGCAAAATGTTTGAACCAGCTGTGCATTCAATTGTCCAATTGTTTTGTGGATTGGTAATATGCAGAAAAGACGTATGGCCTACAGAATTTATAAACTTATATAGTATTTCGATATCGTATGGCTGCCAGACTTCAACAAAAAAACCAACTTCAACTATGTGATTGTTCAACCAAGAAGTTCTAAATGCTCGTTCCCACAAAATTGCCTGGAAATATTTAGAAGTTGATCTGAACCGGATCAATGTTGAAAAAGGAACCCACAAAAAAATCAATTCCAATATCTCCATTGGCAACAAACTCCAAATGGCAGGATCCATTTGTGTCTATATAACAAAACAATGAAAAAACATATGGTTATGAACAAAACCAATAAAAAAGAAAAAATATTAATTTTTCCATTTTATACATGGAACATAACTTCACTTGTTGACATAAAGCAATGTCTATGTCAAACAAAATTGATCTTCCAATTTAATTTTTGAGGTCATTGACATGTGATTTATGAGTTCAACATCCAAAAGCGGATGTTAGAGCGATAAACGACATGTCAATGTTATGTATCCTATGTCTATCATCCAAAAATGGAATGGTAAATGGGAATAAATTCGTTTTTTGCTGGGGCCACATATATGTTCATCAAAACCTAATATATCATTTTTAGGTTTCTCATGATTATAGATATTGAGGTCATTTACATGTCATTTTCCAGTCTAACATCCAAAAATTAGATGTGCAAGAGGGGCCTCACCAATTGGCTGAGCACATGTCTCTTGACTTCTGACATGAAGACACCTCTCTCTGAAATGGTATTCATAAGTTTATAATTTATGAATACCATGGGACGAACGTAATGTATCATTTTTTCAGTTTTATCATGATTATGGATATTGAGGTCATTGACATGTCATTTATCAGTCTAACATCCAAAAATTGGATGTGCAAAAGGGGCCTCACCAATTGGCTAAGCACATGTCTCTTGACTTCTGACATCATGACACATCTCTCTCAAATGGTATTCATAAAGTTATAATTTATGAATACCATGGGACTCTGGACTAATTTTTTTATAAAAAAACAACAAATAATTGTGATTCATAAACATAATATATATATATCGTTGTGGTCACAATATTACACATAAAAATTACGAAGCATGGTTTAATAAATGACATGAGTTGCATTTAAACATTTCCGTAATACATTTTGATAAAGGGAAACTTCATATAAATTTTAAAAACAACGCTACTTCTTCATAGTATCATCCAAAATCTGATTTTACAGCGATAAATGACATGTCAATGTTACGTATCCTATGTCTATCATCGAACAATGGAATGCTATTGAGACCCATCAACTTTTCATGTCTAATCCTATTTCTAACATCCAACAATAGAATGCTAAATGAGATCCCTCAAATTCTCATTTATAAATGTGAGTTCTACATCCAAATTCGTTTTTTCGGTGGGCCACATATATGTTCATCAAAACCTAATATATCATTTTTAGGTTTCTCATGATTATAGATATAGAGGTCACTAACATGTCATTTTTCACTCTCACATCCAAAAATTGGATGTGCAAGAGCGGCGTCACCGATTGGCTGAGCACATGTCTCTTGACTTGTGACATGATGACACCTCTCTCTCAAATGGTATTCATAAATTTATAATTTATGGATACCATGGGACGAACCTAATGTATTATTTTTTAGATTTATCATAGTTATACATATTGAGGTCATTGACATGTCATTTATCAGTCTAACATCCAAAAATTGGACGTGCAAGAGGGGTCTCACCAATTGGCTGAGCACATGTCTCTTGACTTCTA
>LPNX010312159.1:21437-45924 GCA_001517045.1 Pseudotsuga menziesii | reverse complement strand
TCTTCTGAACACAATCAAATACACCCTTGTATTCATTTGATGTTCCCTATGCCAAAATTAAAAGTTATATTACCATTGTCATCATGCTTCTCCTATCTTATTCCTTACAAAAGGAAATTCCTGTTGTCTATGAATTGACTATAGCTTAAATCACTTCTTAAATGGATACCCGAACCATCAATCTGGCCTTGATTACATCAAGAGTATTAGTTATTGCACCAGTAACAAAACCTGGATGAAAAGCATGACAGAATATCTGATGATATGTCTAACATCATGTCTCATTAAGGAGATGGATATTCTCAAGTTGTGAAAAGACAGGTCTATCTATTGCTATGTTGAAATTTCGTATTAATAAAAGAATATGATACAATCAAAGTTCATAGTTAAAATCAAAAGTTACAAGAACCCTTGTTCGGATGACTCTGGCTTGCTTTTTGGGTGAAAACATGAAGTTGGGAAACAATTCCGTGACAAATCCTTTCAATTTCTCGGCCAAGAAAAAAGTTAACAAATTTTTTCGGCTGAGAGTTGTTATATTTATCAGATGAGAAATCAACCACAGTTATCATTCTCTCGTCCAAGAGTTGTTCCATAGTTAGATAATGTTTCGGGCAAGAGTTTTAAACCTTCTCGTCCAAGATTATTGGCATAATTTTTACATTAAAATCTTGGAATGGTTTCTCATCCAAGAGATTAGATTCCTTTTTAACTCTCGATCGAGAAATGTTTAACTATATAAAGCCAAACCCCCTCCCAGCCTACCCGACCATCGTCATTATTTTCCTGGTTTTTCGCTCTGAGGCTTTCACTGCAAAAACCAAGCCGTTGCTTTTCACTTTTGGTTATTGGATTTTGTGTCATCCGCTTAGTCCATCCTCTCCATTTCACTTGTTTTTTGGTCAGGGTAAGAGGTTTTCGGAACGTCCACCATCGCACCATTTGAGGTTTTTTTATTAGGCAGGGTTACAATTTTTTGTGCTTGGTAAGGCCTTTTCAGGATTTCAAACAGAGTTTGGGCACGCATTTCATGTGCCGTTTTAGTCGACCATCATCATTGTTCGAGTTCATGCCAAGACGAAGGGGTTTCCACTCAATTAGGTCAGAATTTTCTATCCTGGTACATGCATTTTTTCATTATTTGCATCCGAAGATACATTCTACATTTCTTTCCTTAAATTACTAGTTCTCAATTTGTCGTGTTCAGAATATCTATCTTCTGGTTATGCCACCATTTATGTATTGAATTTACCATCTCTTGGAGGAGCAGTATAAGCGTAAACCAAAATGCCCCCAACCCACCAGAATTCGACAGCAAAATTCTAGTTTAAATCATAATTTAGAGGGTTTAAATCTCAATCTTAACAATCTAGGTTATCTGTGTGGTTTTAAAAACATGGATTTAGTCTAGAATAGGAAATTGAAAGTGATAACATTGCAAATTGATGATAATAAAAATTTCCCAGACCCCAATCGTAAAACTTGCCTCCCTTCTTCCACCCCATTTCAGATACGAGTCATCATTAGGAACATAACCACTCATTGATGTGTGGTGGATTAATCGGCATCCCTATCTACTATGTCCCATTAAACTTGGCAACAATTGGGCTCTCCTACTATTGTTCCATAAAACATTGAGTTTCAAGCTTTTGATGGTCGATTTTATCCCCTAAGTAACCCCATACCCATACATCCCGTACCTTCCTAGTCACATGCTGCAACAATTCATGCACAAACACCTCCTTCCTGAGCACATGTTATTGAAACTGAGAGAGGACCTGACCTAGCCTACTTGATGAATGGAAGTTCGACAGCTCAGTTGTGGGATCTCTGAACTGTTCTAGGAACTACATGACTTATGAGATTCTATGGAAGGGATTAGGCACTTACAACATTGATATTAACTTTAGATACGCACTGCATGAATTTCAATGGGGTTTTGGTTATATTTTATCCTACGCGTCCCGTCCATTAGCTGTAGTATGAGTTTACTGCCCAACTGTAGTGTGAGAATGTCCAACTGTAGGGTTTGTACCTGGCCTATATATAGCCCCATATGTGCTCTTAAACTTTTCTTTCCTGTTGTGGTGCTGTGAGATGCTGAGGTGTGGCACTGTGAGGTGCTAAGGTGTTCGATCTAGTTATGAGAACCCACATATTGAAACACTCACTACCGGATTCTGGCTCTAGCCCAAAATTGAGGCATGCTCTCTAACCACCTGTGAATAAGGGGCATGGGTCCCTTTAATAAAAAAAATTGTGAATTATAGAAGTATTTTCAATTGGGAAGCCATCATTTATTACTCTTTGATAGAAGCCATCAGAGCTGCAAAAGATCCCAAGCCTGGTAAGCAGCCTTAGTTTTACATTAGCTCCTACTTGATGGACATGATCTATGCTGCCAATGAATTTACCAGAATGGACTTTGAGACATGTTGTTTCCATACAAGCATATTGATTAAGACATCTTATGGATAGATGACGAGAGCTCTTGGGCCTTGCTAGGAATTGATTTGGCATTTTATAACAAACCTGTAATTATCTTAAATAAATAAACCATGACCGAGCAATCATTTAGTCGAGAGGGAGAGCATATCTAGTTGAGAGGGTTGAGTAGTGATACATACGTCAGCCAAGGTTGCCTCTTTAATGAACCCTATGATTAAATGTGCCTTTTGAATAGGATTTCTTTGACTAGATGTAGCAGGTGCCATAGATGTAAATAAGGAGGTTAAAAATGAAGGGGAATAGCTGGATAACAACATGGCTAATTAACTAGAAAGCAATGAATAGCTATGCTGGGTAAATGAATTTTATATATGCTTAGGCCAACATTCTTAGGATGGAGAGGGCCCTTGTTATTTTGTTATCATTGTTGTTGCTTACACTAAGCCCTATGATAAGCCATACACCACTCTATGTTGTGGTCATAAACCTAGTGGTATTCATATAATTTGTTAGGCTCAGGTCTAGGATGGTTCTAAGCACATCTGGGTTTATCCTACCATGGAGGACTGAAAGTGTCTATAGGTGGTGTAATAGTAATGGGAGGAGCAACAATAGGTATTGGTGATGTCTAAGGCTATTAGGTTTTTTGGTTACGCTGTAGTATCTAGATGGGTGGTTATTATTGTTAAGGAGGCTATGTTGGGGAAGCCTGTGGCTATGTAGTAGATGATACAATGCCAATATGGGCTTGGTGTCTCGGGCATAGCTGGTAGGAAACATAGCTAGTAGCAGAAGTACCTTACCCCCTTTCACCATAAATTATACCCCTCAAAACTAGTCACTTTCGACCAAGTTTGTGCACGTAGGATCGAATGAGAAGGAGAGGAATTGACTTTATTTCATCGAAGAATACTTTAGTTAGGAAAATTAATTCTTTATGAGGAGGTCTTATGAACTGAGGCTGGTTCCTAAGAGTTTTATTTTTTTACTTTCCTACAAAGGAGTGAGCAACCAGCCCTTGTTTTACCTTGGTCAGGTCATTCACCATAGATTTTAACTACTTGTTCACTTCCTCCATGCTCATAGGATTCTTGTATAAAGGTTACTAGTACAGTGGGTTATTAATAGTCCCCCCACCCCCTACATAGGTGTTCTTGGGTGAATATAATAGCACCACTCCATCCATCCCATAATCCTAGGTTGAATATATAAAGCATGGGTATAGGTTGTTGAATCCCACTGGCCTGGCCCCAATAATTTAGAGTCTAGTGACTATGAAGCTCTTCCATAGAATGTGTCTAGGGGGGGTAAATATATCCTATTATATTATGGTACCTTGGACTTGGATTCCTTACTTTAAGTAAGTGGTTGTTGTGGAAATTTTAGTTTTCACTAAGTTGATGGTTGAATTCCATGTTGTATGCCAATATTTAAATTATCATTTGGAGAGGTATCCATGCACAACCTAGAGAATAAATCTTATTTCATAAACTTTACTTTAATAGAATTGTGTTGACTTGATCCAAGTGAAACTATGCTAGTAGTAAAGTGGAAGGCCTAGCCATGGCATACATGCTCCATATGTTTGAGCATTATTTGTTAGGTGGGTATTTTAAATTCTTCATAGATCATTGAAATATGAAGTCATTAAAACTATGTTGGAAGGTCATATGTAAATATGGTGACTCTTATTTTAGGAATTTGTCTTTGAGGTTAACTATCTCTATCTACAACATCAAAGATAAGCACCAGTAAGAACCACTGTAAACACACTATTTCAATAAGTAGAACATGAACCCCATAAATTAATTGGAATAAGAAGAAGCATCAAGCTATTTATGAGTACAGAGCTTACTAATAATACTTATAGTAAATTTATTAGCTACGTAATATCCATAATGTATGAGCATATTGTATAGTGATCTAAATATCTTTACTAGAAGAGCCCTAGTTATATCAGTGTTCTATGTAAGTTCTTATTAGAAATACAAAGCATAGTTTTTGAGGCTGATTCGGACTAGGCATGTCCCTTCGTGTCCACCATATTTTTTAGGCTTATCTGGACCATATCCAATATTAGATGTTTACTAGAACTACTCAGTAAGATTGCAAATATCAATCATAGGTGGAAGACTGTAATATCCTAAACTGAATCTGGTATAGATTATAGATAATTTGACAATATGACTCTTGACACTTCTCTGATCAATACATTCCTTAACATCTTTTTTGTTTGTAAATGAGGGTGTAATGTTTGAATAGGGTTTATTATTAGGAAATTTCACAACACAATCCAGTGTTCCTTATCATACTAGACTTGTTGATATCTATACTCAGTAGTGATATTTATTTGTATCCAATATCAGACTTAATCCAGAGATTCATAAAAAATGCAATATATCCATAAATAACAACAATGTAGAAGTAATGTAGATTCAGGAAATTATCAGATCTTATCTTAGAAGTACCTTGGACAACAATAACTAAGATGGCAGTTTTTTAATCCTTAACAGAGTTGAATTGTAGATGATTGTACAAATGCTTTTAGTGATCAAGGTGATGCCCAAAGTCTGAAGATAATGAATGCCTAAGAATGTCCCAGCTATGCAAATAATTAATTTCCCAAATTTATGATTCACGTCGTCTGAAATAGTGATAAGGGTGGATTTCTTGATGGATGTAGTAACTTTATATAAACATGCAGATTTATGAATATGCTTCAACAAAATGGAATATTTGAGTACCACGCTCAACTAGGAGCACCTTCCATGTGTTGATCCCTTCCTTCTTATGTGCATGCAGATCTCAAATAGTAATGGAAAGTCAATCTCTGAGGGCTGTAGCAATTTGATGTATAAACACATATGATGAATAGGCCCCAATGGAAGTGGGTTTAATTGAGAGCTATGCCCAAATTGGAGGAAGGACATCTAGATAAACTAATGACGCCTCTCTTCAGTGTATGAAACTCTTAAAGATGTGAACATGATCTCTTTAGTACTCCATCCCTCTCATCTAGGGAAATTTAAGTGAGCCTTCTTTGCGTTATTGCCTTCTTGTAGAGATCATGCTTATTAAATAGGATGATTTCCCTCATGATAATCCTCTGCTCACTGGTAACTTGTTGCCAATAGAATGAACCCTTGCCCATAGTAAATCGTTGCCCTATGCTTTTGAGGAGGAATGGATGGAGATAAGCATGATTTCAGTATACAATTCAGCAGTAGTAGTATAGAGGAATATTGTTGCCAAGAACTTGGTGAAGATCCCCCTTTCTCAACAATGATAGGATCATTGTCATGATTAATGAATGAATATGCCCAACTATAAACTTTCAGGAAGCTCCAACAATGCCCTAAACACAATGAATCTCTAATGCAATGAAGTACACAATGGTGAGTCTAGATTATTCACCCTAGCAATTGGTTAGGTTGGATAGATTTCGCCATCGAATCCATTTAGGTCAAGGAAATCTGCCCTAAACCCTAAGTAGCTCACCGAGCTCCCAAAACATCTTTCCAAAAGATGAACAATAACAATGATAACCTTTTGGTCCAACTAACCTTATTATATAGATTTTAGGGTTTGCATGTCAGTTTTAGGGTTTGCAGGAATGCTACTTTTAGCGTTTGCATGCTTGACACTTTTATGGTATGCATGCATGTCACTTTTAGGGTTTGCATGCATGTCATTTATAGGGTTTGCATGCATGTCACTTTTAGGAACATTTCAAAGATAGTGGCAAGACGAGTAGAAAAAAATACTCTTGAAACTCAAGTAGAAAATAGTAATCTTGGGTGTAAGCCACAGTGGCAAGATGAGTAGAAATAAATACTCTTGAATCTCATGTTTTTGGTAGCTAACCAATTTATCTAATTTAATATTTAAAGGAATTTTGGTATCTTTTGTGATATTAGGTAATTTTTCCCCTAAATGTTTCTCATTTTTCTTTCTCGAGTAACATATTTGGGAGGGAACCTGCAGGGTGGTTCCTCTCATTCCAACGATGGTACTCAAGGTAAACCATAGATTGTTCAGGGCATAAGGCCATGATAACAACTCATGAATAGATTGTGTATAGCTAATAAACATTCAACTCATTAAGAGGAAACATAATAGAAAGTGTGATTTGAACTCCTTGGGTGAGGGTAACAACTTTTTGGGACACCACTTTTGTCCTATAATGTTGAAGAATAGGGGCATGTATCTCACAAAATGTCAAATGATTTCACAGTCTGGTTTTGTGCTCATTTTTTCAAAGAAGGAAAAGAGATGTCCAAGAAAGCCTCTCTTATGCCAAGTAATATGTGTTTCTTAATCAACAACATAATTTTATAGGGCTTCCAAATGAAGACCACATGATTTGTTTCACTCTAATTTCACATGCATAACCATCCTTGGGGACTGACTTTTGTGTCATGATGTTCATTTGGGGAGGTCTACCATTAGATGTTTATCTTACTGCCCCATTAAAAATGTCACTTGAGGAATCATCGTGTTAAAAAATTCCTATTCAATCAATGAAGTACATAATGGTGAATCTAGATGATTCACCCTAGCAATTGGTTAGGTTTTATATATTTTGCCACAGAATCTAATTAGGTCAAGGAAATCTTCCCTAAACCCAAGTAGCTCACTGAGCTCCCAAAACGTGTTTCCAAAAGATGAATAATAACAATGATACCCTTTTGGTTCAACTAACCTTCTTATATAGCTTTTAGGGTTTGCATGTTAGTTTTCAGGTTTGCATGCATGCCACTTTTAGGGTTTGGATACATGTCACTTTTAGGGTATGCATGTCACTTTAGGGTTTGCATGCATGTCACTTTTAGGGTTTGAATGCATGCCATTTTTAGGGTTTGCATGCATGTCACTTTTAGGAACATTTCAAAGATAGTGGCAAGACGAGTAGAAAAAAATACTCTTGAAACTCAAGTATAAAATAGTAATCTTGGGTGTAAGCCACAGTGGCAAGATGAGTGGAAATAAATACTCTTGAAGCCCATGCTTTTGGTAGTTGCCCAATTTATCTAATTTAATAATTAAAGGAATTTAGGTATTTTTTTGTTATATTAGGTAATTTGTCCCCTAAATGTTTGCCAAAACTCTTTTCGAGGTAACATATTTGGGAGGGAACCTCCTGGATGGTTCCTCTCATTCCAAATATGGTACTCAGGGTAAACCCTAGATTGTTCAGGGCACAAGGCCATGTTAACAACTCATGAATAGATAATTTATAGCTAATCAACATTCAACTCTCTAAGAGGAAACATGCCAGAAAGTGGGATTTGAACTCCGATGGCGAGGGTAACAACTTTTTGGGACACCACTTTTGTCCTATAATTTTGAAGAATAGGGACATGTATCTAAAAAAATGTCCAATGATTTCACAGTTTGGTTTTGTGCTCATTTTTGCAAAGAAGGAAAAGAGATATCCAAGAAAGCATCTCTTATCCTAGGTAAGATGTGTTTCTTAATCAACAACATAATTTTATAGGGCTACCAAAGGAAGACCACGTGATGTGTTTCACTCTAATTTCGCATGCATAACCATCCTTGGGGACTGAGTTTTGTGTCATGATGTTCATTTGGCGAGGTCTGCCATTAGATGTGTATCTTTCTGCCCCATTAAATATTTCACTTGCATTAGAGGAAATTTCACCTCAAAATGAGCCTCCTAAAAAAAATTAATAAAATAATATTTATTAATTTTGGAGGAAGAAAAGAAAAAACTAATTTTTTATTTGTATTTTCAACATATCTCCCCATGTTTTTACTCAAATTTTGATCAGGAGATATCGTTGGATACCTATCGTTGGATATCAAATAGTTTTTTTTATGATACCTATCCCCAAATTTATATTAAAAAGTGTTTAAGACCTATACAGTATTTCAAATTTCAAGCAATTTCATTGGCTAGCACATGATGACATGGAATTTGAGTTAAAGTTAAAAGGCCCATTTTGAGTTGAAATTTCCTCTAATGAGGAATCATTGTAGTCAAAAATTAATATTCAGTCAATGAAGTACACAATGGTGAATCTAGGTGATTCACCCTAACAATTGGTTAGGTTGTATAGATTTCACCACCGAATTTAATTAGGTCAGGGAAATCTACCCTAACCCTAAGTAGCTCACTGAGCTCCCAAAACGTGTTTCCAAAAGATGAATAATAACAATGATACCCTTTTGGTTCAACTAACCTTCTTATATAGCTTTTAGGGTTTGCATGTCAGTTTTAGGGGTTGCATGCATGCCACTTTTAGGGTTTGCATGAATGTCACTTTTAGGGTATGCATGTCACTTTAGGGTTTCCATGCATCTCACTTTTAGGGTATGCATGTCACTTTAGGGTTTGCATGCATGTCACTTTTAGGGTTTGCATGCATGCCATTTTTAGGGTTTGCATGTGTGTCACTTTTAGGAACATTTCAAAGATAGTGGAAACACGAGTAGAAAAAAATAATCTTGAAACTGAAGTAGAAAATAGTAATCTTGGGTGTAAGCCACAATGGCAAGATGAGTAGAAATAAATACTCTTGAAGCTCGTGTTTTTGGTAGCTGACCAATTTATCTAATTTAATATTTAAATGAATTTAGGTATTTTTTGTTATATTAGGTAATTTGTCCCCTAAATGTTTGTCAAAATTCTTTTCTAGGTAACATATTTGGGAGGGAAACTCCTGGGTGGTTCCTCTCATTCCAAGGATGATACTCAGGGTAAACCCTAGATTGTTCAGGGCACAAGGCCATGTTAACAAATCATGAATAGATATTGTATAGCTAATCAACATTCAACTCACTAAGAGGAAACATGCTAGAAAGTGGGATTTGAACTCCGGTGGCGAGGGTAACAACTTTTTGGGACCACTTTTGTCCTATAATTTTGAAGAATAGGGACATGTATCTAACAAAATGTCCAATGATTTCACAGTGTGGTTTTGTGCTCATTTTTGCAAAGAAGGAAAATAGATGTACAAGAAAGCCTCTCTTATCCCAAGTACGATGTGTTTCTTAATCAACAACATAATTTTATTGGGCTTCCAAATGAAGACCACGTGATGTGTTTCACTCTAGTTTCGCATGCATAACCCTCCTTGGGGACTGAATTTTGTGTCATGATGTTCATTTGGTGAGGTCTACCATTAGATGTGTATATTGCTGCACCATTAAATATGTCACTTGAGGAATCATTGTATTCGAAAATTCCTATTCAATCAATGAAGTACACAATGGTGAATCTGGATGATTCACCCTAGCAATTGGTTAGGTTGTATAGATTTTGCCACCGAATTCAATTAGGTCAGGGAAATCTCCCTAATCCTAAGTAGCTCATCGAGCTCCCAAAATGTGTTTCCAAAAGATGAATAATAACAATGATACCCGTTCGGTTCAACTAACCTTCTTATATAGATTTTAGGGTTTGCATGTCAAATTTAGGGTTTGTATACATGTCGCTTTTAGGGCATGCATGTTGCTTTAGGGTTTGCATGCATGTCACTTTTAGGGTTTGCATGCATGCCATTTTTAGGGTTTGCATGCATGTCACTTTTAGGAATATTTCAAAGATAGTGGCAAGACGAGTGTTGGGCAATATGGGCAGACCCAGGTTTAATCCTTTAGCGTCGCACCAACAAAAGACCCACAGTGTTGGCCCTTTCGGCAACAACCTGCGCATAGGTTGCAGTCTCACCCGAAACAGCTATGGGGTGCCACAGAATCTGGTTTCTGCAAGTCGAGAGGGAGATTACTGTACCTTATCCTTTTAATAACCTTATTAGTCAATAATTATAAAGTTCACCATTCATTCACATACAAATTCGCAGATAAATAAACAGTCGTGACTTGCTCAACCCACTACAGGGAATTCACAGCGAAGTAAATGTTAGCAGCAATCTAACTTATCAGATGTATACAATTATTAATGCATGAAAGACAACAGAAACAGAATAGCATAAGAAACCACAACACCAGATATAACATGGTTCACCCCCAATGTAGGGGCTACGTCCACAAACTGTGTTCTATTCAACTTGCTACAAAACCACAGTTTGATCTGCGCACTCAGCTGCAGATCCCTTCAGTCCTTAAACGGCCGCGCACACAGCAGCAGGCCCCTGCGCACACAGCTGCAGGTCTTTCCTCAATCTTTTTTACAAAATCCCTCTGCGCACACAGCTGCAGAGGTCGTCCACGCACACAGCTGGGACTTAACCTTTCTTCTCAAAATCAACCTTAGCTTCGCCTTAATGTTTCTTACATCATAAAACCTAACCTATCTTCTTTACATAAGTGCTTATTTATACTGCTCATTTTTACAAAACCATGGTCTTAAACCATGGGCACCCCAAACCCTAAACCTTGGACTTTAAACCATGGGTTTATTACAGAAGACTTTGACTCAACCCCGACACCCCTAAGACTATTTTGGGTCCACCCTCACGGAGTTATCCATCTTAAGGGTCGTTAGGGTGCGCATCCCAACAGGCCCCTAAGACTCACCAGTGGCCCGTCCCGGGACACTCTTCAGTTTCTTTGGTGGCAGAATTCCGCTGACGAAGCATAGTTTATTACTTTGTTGAAGCTCTCCATGCTGCTACCGGCTACCTACTTCTGTCCTTTGCAGAATTTTTGCTAATGAAGCCGTTGGGATCCTCCTGCAACACCATCCTTTACTCCAATTGCCGATGCCTGACCATCCACAACTTTGGGGTCCCCTGGGATCGCGTGTCACACTGCAGAAGGAATATAGCTGCCATGGTTCTTCTACGCCGAAAGATTGCATGGTGGGATTCCCCAGAGTCTTTCTACGAGGCCTCGTGCCTGTTGTTGCTCTACGTTAGAGCAAACTCCTGTCCGTCTTTACAAATTTAGAGCAAAATCCTGCCTGTCGATGTACTTAGCCAAGTAGGGCTGTATTGGCAGAGTGCTCAGAAGGTGCTGCAGACCTCTGTCCCTTACTTCTTGTACTAGCTCCTGAACTTTACAATTGTTCGACATGGTTTGGGCTGAATATTTCACCAATGTGCTTAAGATAGAAAACACAGGTCGAGATGGCTTCTTATAGAATCCCAAGGCGGAATTTGTCATCATGGCGTAGTAATGACGCCAAATCTGATGAAGTTCCAGAAATCTGCTCCACACAGCACCGGATTTTCCCAAAATCTCATTATGGCCAGTAATGAGAGCAGCTCTCGTGCCAGCGCCACCGAATGCAGTATGTCCCATCCATCACATTTTTGGCTGCGACACACCTTGCCATCCTTCGACGTCGACACAGTCTGACCTTGCGCCCTATGACCAACCTATAGCTTCACTTCCTTTAGACAGACTTCGATAATCCATAAGGCTACGAGCATCTTCGCTTATTTGCTTGGTGCTACCTCCTATTCTGAGTACTTGGCCTATTCGTGTACTTTTTTAAGCGGCTCCCATTGATCATAGAGGGAAAGAGATCACCATTTAACTTAGCTAGCTGGACTGCGCCCCCTTCAGTAACTTTCTGTACTTCATACGGTCCTTTCCAATGTGTCTTAAACTTTCCTAGGAACTTCATGAATTTGCTGTCATAAAGGAGTACAAGATCACCCTGCTGAAAATGTTTCTTCTTGATGTGTCTGTCATGCCATGCTTTTTCTCGAGCTTTCTACACTTGTTGTTGGAAGCCTGTGACAAATCTATCCTCTTCAAGTTCTAATATCTATTTCAGTCTCTCTGTGATTATGGCAGGGTCATCCATCTCGGTGAAAGCAGATATCCAGAGGCTGGGAACAATGTATTCCATGGGCATGACAACTTCTTGTCCATAAACTAGTCGAAAAGGTGTGTGGCCTATCAAATTTTTGAAAGTAGTTCTGTAAGCCCATAACACTGCTGGAATTCGAAGATCCCAATCATTCCTGTTAACGTTACAAACCTTTGTCAAGGCATGCTCAAGGATTTTGTTAAAAGCCTCGACAGTCCCATTTGCTTGTGGGTGATATGCAGTACTCTTTTGATGATACACCTGAAATTCTTCAGTCAATACTTCAATAGTCCTGTTCAGGAAATGTGACCCCTGATCACTCATAATAACTTTAGGACACCCAAATCTGGATAAAATGTTGTCGAAGATGAACTTCGCAGCAGTATCAGCGCTACAGGTCTTGACTGGTTGAGCTTCGGCCCAACAGGTAAGGTAATCAGTTGCTGTAATGATGTATCTGGCTCCTAACTTTTTCACAGGGGGGTTGATAGGACCAACAAAGTCAATGGCCCATTTTTCAAAGGCCTGTAATGTTACTTGCGGAGCTAGGGGAATTTCATCCCTCCTAGATGGTTTACCTATCCTCTGACAGATGTCGCAGCTGTGGCAATATTCTCTTGCATCTTTGTGAAGTGTGGGCCACCATAAGCCGGCTATCAAAATCTTCTGCATTGTGGCTTTGCCTGCATAGTGACCTCCTGCTGCACCAGAGTGTGCTTCAGCCAATATTAGAGGTTTTTCATGTTCCAAAACACATATGTGCAGTATCTCATCTGGTCCCATTTTATACAGTTGTCCAGCTATTAAAGTGAAATCCGCGGCTCGAACCACCAACTGCTTCTTCTGCTGTGTGGTCATCTCTGGAGGGGGGATACCGGTAGAAAAATACTGAGCAATATCCTGGAAATATTCATCAACTATATGGATAGCAAATAATTGTGCATCGGGGAGGCCTTCGTCCAAATTGGTAGGTTCTTCGCCTGACTTGAGCCTCGACAAGTGGTCAGGTCCTAGGTTAAGTCTTCCAGGCTTAACAATGATCTCAAAATCATATTCTTGAAATAGAATTAACCATATGCATATTCTTCCACCTACCACAGGTTTGTTAACCAAGTACTTCAAAGCAGAGTGATCAGTAAACATTTTAAAATGAGATCCTAGTAGATAATGTCGAAATTTTTGTAATGCATATACCATAGCAAGACCTTCGCGTTCTGTCGTAGTATAATTTTTCTCTGCTGTAGACAACTTTCTGCTGGCAAAAGAGATAGGGTGATCGATATTACCTATGCCTGGATGAGCGAGCACAGTACCTAAAGCAATGGAGGATGCATCAACATGCACATGAAATTCCTTGTTCCAGTCAGGGAATACTAGGATAGGGGCAGTGACCATTTTTTCTTTCAGAATGTCGAGGCTTGCTTGGCATTCTGGTGTCCATTCGAACTTAATATCTTTCTTTAGCTGCCTTTCCATTGGAGCGGTAATCGTGGCATATCCTTGAATAAATTTCCTGTAGTAACCAGTATGACCAAGCGTTGTGCGAAGTTGTTTGACAGACTTCAGGGGTGGCAGGATCACAATAATAGCGATCTTCACAGGGTCCATCATCAATCCCTGCTTACATACCACATGACCAAGTAGAATGCCAAAGGGTGCACAGAAAATGCACTTTTTTAAGTTCAAGGAGATTTGGTGTTGTCTGCATTTGTCCAACATAAGTCTCAAACTAGTTATATGGTCTTTTACTAGCCCAAAAATAGTCCAATCATCAAAATAAACTTCTAGGAATTTATGTATGTATTCCTTAAACGCGGAAATGACTACTCGAGAAAATATGGCAGGTGCATTCTTCAACCCGAAGGGCATGACAGTATACTGGAAGGATCCCATTTCGGTAGCAAAGGTTTTCTTATGTCGGTCCTCTGGAGCAATTCGGATCTGATGGTAACCAGAAAAACCATCGGTGAAAGAGTATACTTCTTGACCTCCGACATTATCGAGCACTTCATCTGTAAATGGAGTGGGAAAAGGGTCGTGCAGACAGGCATTGTTGAGTTTCCTTAGATTGACACAGATTCGGATCTCACCCTTAGTCTTCTTCTCCTGGACGACCATAGGGCTCACCCACTCAGATTCTTCAACAAGCTCGATTATTCCTGCAGCAGGCATCTTATCCAACTCGAGCTTAACCTTTTCCTTGTATTTTGGATTCAATCTATAAGGGCGCTGCTTCACAGGCTTCGCATCAGGCTTCAGAGGGATCTTCATTACACCGATATCTCCCAGGATACCTTTCATTTCAGAGAACTTGGTCGGAAAAAGATCTTGGTATTCGTGGAGAAGTTGAGTGACCTTGCTTACCATCTCGTCATCCCAATAGTCGCCAATAGTGGCAAACTTGGCTGTGCATCGGATCCAATGTTAACTGTGCATGTCTTCAAGGGCTACGTCACTTCGGGAACTTCGACTGTCGGTCCATGCACATCGCAGTATCCTTCTGACTCAGGGATATCAAGACGGCGCGGGTCCTTCTCCTCGTCGACTGTGAAGTTATAACATTCGACTGCGAGGGCTTCTTGTGTGGCCCAATCAGGGCGATTTTCTGTCACTTCTTGTTCGTTAAATACCTTAGTATGGATGATCCTGATAGCTGTTTCTAGGGATGGACAGACATCATTAGTAGAGAAAGTAGTGATAAAGCTATGAACAAGACAGTCCCAACTTACAGTATCTTGGCGAAGTTCAGCCGCCGCGTACCAGTTCTTCGCTAGTGGTCCCAGCGTGTGCACAAATCTATTTACCCACTCATACTGAGGTACATACTTCCATGTCTCGTAACATTTGCTTAAGTGGTCCTGGGGACAAGTTTTTCCATCAAACTTGCTTCGCGCCTTTGTCAACTGGTCTGAGAACCTCAGGCGAAGGAGCTTCTGACATGCTTCCTAGGTAGAGATATGCTTCTTATGGCTCGTCCACCATCTGACTACTGTGGCTCTGAATGCTGACTCCAGGGCCTCCATTTTCTGTAGGTTAGGTATCTGATTCGAGAATTGTACAATAAACGGTTCAGGATCTGTTGAACCCGCATATACAGGTATAGTTCTGGGTTGTGAGTCAACCCATCTGAGAGACTTGGTAGGGCAGAAATTTCTTCCCCTATGGTGCTTAGATAATCAGTGTTGTCAGCTTTCTAATTCATCTTTAGAGTCCATCATACAGGAGCTACCAGACTCCCACCCTGCGGCCGGAGGATTCTCATAACCTTCTTCCTGCACAGTGATAGTAGAGATGGGCTACGCATCAGCTTGATCCTCATATCGGAGTGGTTCTGTGTACCATTCCCCTTGTGAAGGGTCCAGGGGTAGGATGACCCTGAATTATTTTCCTTCGAAGACCATATGTCTCTTCTTTAGGTTAATGACTGCGGCATTTGCCATTGCCCATTCAATTCCTAACAGGGCCGGGTAAGGGTTGCTGTCATCAATGATCTCAATTACTTCGAAGTCCGCAAAGGTGTTGACTCCGTCAATATCTATTTGGAGATCCAGGAATCTTCCTAAAGGTATAATCTTTTGCTGGTTGGCTAGCCTCAACTGTATAGGGGACCAGGAAAGGGTAGGTTTCCCCATTTGTTCCCAGGTTTGTTTGGTTAACACATTTACATCAGACCCTAAGTCTAGAATAACATCGGTCATATCATATGCCCCTATCTGAGCATTCAATCGCATTTCCTTGCCGGTCCTACTGACTCGATGAAAAGTTTTGTCTCGACCCCAGCTCTGCAAAGATTCGCAGGAAGCGATGACGTTCTGCAGCTCATTCAGGGCATCTTGATTTCTTAAAAGTTTGAGGCAACTTTGTAAAAAGGTAGACAAGATACGTACTTTATCCAGTGAAGCTTTGCGGGGCAACGAATGAGGGTGCGTAGGCGCGCTAAATGGGCGAGGGCCAGCAAAGTCTTTCTTGGCCTCCATGAATGTCTCTTTCTCTCTGATGATATCAAATGCAGGGGTTTTCTCAGGAGACTTACGAACTAGAGCTTCGGCAGGTCGGTTTGGTGTATTTTGGATGTGTGTCGTAGCGCCACTTCTTGTAACAACATTGATGGCCGCAGCAGGGCGGGGTTCCACAGAGATCATCTGGAGGTTCTGAGTAGGGGTAGTCTGTCGTGCCTGAATCTTAGCTAACAACTGGGGGCACTGCTCAATCACATGATCTATTGCGCGGAAATACCGACACATCGTAGTGGGGTTCCGACAGTTGCGAGAAAAATGCCCGACTTGGTTACAATTGTAACACACGAATTGGCTTCGGCCTCGCCCGGCCATGCCACCGTGGCCTCCAGAAGTACCTTGTCCAGAGGTACCCCCCTGGTACCCATAGCTATCATTACTTGGGCCTTCAGTGTGCACCCGGTAAGCATCATAGGTGCGGCACTCATCCTCATTATGACCTACAGATTTGCAAAAATTACAGTAGGAGTTCTTAGGTCCCTGTCCATACCTTTGCAGCAGGTGACAGTTCCCAGTTCGGTGCTGACCTGTCATTCTGCAGAGCTCACAAAAGAGAACTTGTGGTGGAAAGGGGTTCGGCGCACCTGTCTGCAAGTACTTGTTTACCAGAGGGCACCGTTCCTTGTCATGACCTTTGGTCCGACATTACGTACACCAAACCTCTTCGCGATCAGGTTTTCCCTTTTTCATCTCGCGAAGTTCTAGGGCCATCGCGGAAAGCTAGGACTAGATTTGAGAAATACCAGAGTCATCTCCGACAGGGGCAGTCTCTAGTTTCATTGCGATTTCCATAGCCTCTTGCTGGTCAGCAACCTTTTGTTGCATGAGTGGAGTTCTGATATGTGGTAACAATGCTGCAATAAACCATTCCTTGTGCTGCGTAGGACTAATGGTAAAGCTGACTTGGTCCAGTAGAACTTTGAATCTCTGATCGAAGTCCCACACTGATTCACCGCGTCACTGTTGAATCTCCTTGAGTTCAGTGATGCTCTACGACTCCGATTTAGGCTTCTTAAATTCTTTGATTATGGCCGCCTTGATCTCGCCTAAAGTAGGGCTTTGAGTGCTGGAAAATTTCATGAACCATGTCAGGGCCCGGTCCCGAAAGGAAGTAATGAGTTGCACAGCTTGCACATCCGGATCTGTAATTTTCTTCACGTTCCATACTGCTTCGCAGAGGAACCAGAACTGTTCTGGGTCCTATGATCCCGTGCCTTTAAAGATGGGGAGTTTAATGTCATCAACAAGGTGGGCCATGAAGTTTCTAGGGGGGTTGGGAGGGGGACAGGACGTGGATGGGGAGGGATTTACGGGGGAAGACTAGCCTGTGGCTGGAATACGCGGGCCTGGTTGACTCTCAGACTGCGATGGAATTTCAGGGGTAGCGGAGCGGTGTTGCGGGGTAACCGAAGGGTTTCCAACCGAAGGGTTTTCTTCAGAATCTGACTCTTCAGGATTTACAGGGGTGGACGTGGTAGCCTAACCTAAGGAAGAGGGGTCAAAATCTCTCTTATACCTTTTTCCATTTCGCAGCAACCCACTTTTCTCGTCGAAGGGAGTGTCACTTGCAAACATATGTTAGTACGAATAAACTAATAGTCTGATTCAAATAGCAATATACCCTTTTCGGCTAATAGTATTTTAATCCTTAAGCTTAATAAAGTCAAAAATTACCGCGGGGCCCTTTGAAGAATTGTCGTCCAGCCTCGCCGAAGGAGTTACTTGCATCAAGGGCAAACTCCGTCACAACGACTTCCAACGTTTGCATCGTCCAGAAATCAACCGCCCGGGATACCTCGGTGTTCACGTGTTGCACAATATTGACCCTCGTAGGGGTCCACGCGGGAACCCGTCGAGCTTGGAAGTTCGGCCTTCTCTCTGTTAACCTAGACAACCACTGGTGCAACTCTATGTGGATACTACCAAAGAAAATTTCATAAGCGTCACCAAAAACATACCTTTTGAAAAGTCACTTGCATTACGCCACGGATTGGTGTTCTCTTGCTGCGCAAATGTCAAATAGAGCTCAGAAAACCAGTCACTGATTTCCTTCATAGAGGGCCTCCAAAACAGATCCCTTGAGGTACAATGTAAACCCCTCTTGAGCAGGTACTGAGTTCAACCGGCAACGGAACCAATTTGTTGGGCAATATGGGCAGAATCGGGTTTAATCCTTTAGCGTCGCACCAAAAAAAGACCCATAGTGTTGGCCCTTTCGGCAACAACCTACGCACAGGTTGCAGTCTCACTCGAAACAGCTATGGGGTGCTGCAGAATCAGGTTTCTGCAAGTTGAGAGGGAGATTAATGTACCTTAGCCTTTTAATAACCTTATTAGTCAATAATTATAAAGTTCACCATTCATTCACATACAACTTCACAGATAAATAAACAGTCGTGACTTGCTCAACCCACTACAGGGAATTCACAGCGAAGTAAATGTTAGCAGCGATCTAACTTATCAGATGTATACAATTATTAATGCATAAAAGACAACAGAAACAGAATAGCATAAGAAACCACAACACCAGATATAACGTGGTTCACCCCCAATGTAGGGGCTACGTCCACAAACTGTGTTCTATTCAACTTGCTACAAAACCACAGTTTTATCTGTGCACTCAGCTGCAGATCCCTTCAGTCCTTAAACGGCCGCACACACAGCAGCAGGCCCCTGCGCACACAGCTGCAGGTCTTTCCTCAATCTTTTTTACAAAAACCCTCTGCGCACACAGTTGCAGAGGTCGTCCACACACACAGCTGGGACTTAACCTTTCTTCTCAAAATCAACCTTAGCTTCGCCTTAATCTTTCTTACATCATAAAACCTAACCTATCTTCTTTACACAAGAGCTTATTTATACTGGGCATTTTTACAAAACCATGGTCTTAAACCATGGGCACCCCAAACCCTAAACCCTGGACTTTAAACCATGGGTTTATTATAGAATACTTTGACTCAATCCCGACACCCCTAAGACTATTTTGGGTCCACCCTCGCGGAGTTATCCATCTTAAGGGTCGTTAGGGCGCGCGTCCCAACAACGAGTAGAAAAAATACTCTTGAAACTCAAGTAGAAAATAGTAATCTTGGGTTTAAGCCACAGTGGCAAGATGAGTAGAAATAAATACTCTTGAAGCCCATGTTTTTGGTAGCTAACCAATTTATCTAATTTAATATTCAAAGCAATTTAGGTATTTTTTGTTATATTAGGTAATTTTTCCCCTAAATGTTTGTCAAAATTCTTTTCTAGGTAACATATTTGGGAGGGAAACTCCTAGGTGGTTCCTCTCATTCCAAGGATGATACTCAGGGTAAACCCTATATTGTTTAGGGAATAAGGCCATGTTAACAATTCATGAATAGATATTGTATAGCTAATCAACATTCAACTCACTAAGAGGAAACATGCTAGAAAGTGGGATTTGAACTCCGATGGCGAGGGTAACAACTTTTTGGGACCACTTTTGTCCTATAATTTTGAAGAATAGGGACATGTATCTAACAAAATGTCCAATGATTTCACAGTCTGGTTTTGTGCTCATTTTTGAAGATAAGGAAAAGAGATGCCCAAGAAAGCCTCTCTTATCCCAAGTACGATGTGTTTCTTAATCAACAACATAATTTTATTGGGCTTCCAAATGAAGACCACGTGATGTGTTTCACTCTAGTTTCACATGCATAACCATCCTTGGGGACTGAATTTTGTGTCATGATGTTCATTTGGTGAGGTCTACCATTAGATGTGTATATTGCTGCCCCATTAAATATGCCACTTAAGGAATCATTGTATTCAAAAATTCCTATTCAATCAATGAAGTACACAATGGTGAATCTAGATAATTCACCCTAGCAATTGGTTAGGTTGTATAGATTTCGCCACTGAATTCAATTAGGTCAAGGCAATATTCCCTAATCCAAAGTAGCTCACCGAGCTCCCAAAACGTGTTTCCAAAAGATGAATAATAACAATGATACCCTTTTGGTTCAACTAACCTTCTTATATAGATTTTAGGGTTTGCATGTTAGTTTTAGGGTTTTCATGCATGTCACTTTTAGGGTATGCATGTCACTTTAGGGTTTGCATGCATGTCACTTTTAGGGTTTGCATGCATGCCATTTTTAGGGTTTGCATGCATGTCACTTTTAGGAATATTTCAAAGATAGTGGCAAGATGAGTAGAAAAAAATACTCTTGAAACTCAAGTAGAAAATAGTAATCTTGGGTTTGAGCCATAGTGGCAAGATGAGTAGAAATAAATACTCTTGAAGCTCATGTTTTTGGTAGCTGACCAATTTATCTAATTTAATATTTAAAGGAATTTAGGTATTTTTATTATATTTTTTATTTTTCCCCTAAATGTTTGTCAAAATTCTTTTCTAGGTAACATATTTGGGAGGTAACGTCTTGGGCGGTTCCTCTCATTCCAAGGATGATACGCAGGGTAAATCCTAGATTATTTAGGGCAAAAGTCCATGTTAACAACTCATGAATAGATAATTTATAGCTAATCAACATTCAACTCAGAGGAAACATGCCAGAAAGTGGGATTTGAACTCCAGTGGGGAGGGTAACAACTTTTTGGGACACCACTTTTGTCCTATAATTTTGAAGAATATGGACATGTATCTAACAAAATGTCCAATGATTTCACAGTCTTGTTTTGTGCTCATTTTTTCAAAGAAGGAAAAGAGATGTCTAAGAAATCCTCTCTTATCCCAAGTAAGATGTGTTTCTTAATCAACAACATAATTTTATAGGGCTACCAAATGAATACCACGTGATGTGTTTCACTCTAGTTTCGCATGCATAACCATCCTTGGGGACTCAATTTTGTGTCATGATGTTCATTTGGCGAGGTCTACCATTAGATGTGTATCTTGCAGCCCCATTAAATATTTCACTCGAGGAATCATTGTATCCAGAAATATATTTATCTTATTTGACATATTTTGACATGCTTTTAATGTGAGAATTTCTCATCATGAACAGGTGCACAATGTTAAATTTGGTAAATTTAATTTTGACATGTTTTTTAATTTGTTCAAAATTCTTATCATGCACAACTTCACAGCTTGAGAGTGAAGCAAGCTTGGATACTATGTAGCGACAGACCCAGAGGTCATCGCCAGGTAAATTTCATTGTTATTCAATTCATAGTCAAGTATATATAAAAATAAATCTTCTTTTACACATCTAAATCTAAGATGTTGTTGTGCCCATGCGGTGGCTCTTAGCATGACAGACGTCTGTCTGAGGGGTCTATAGGGGCCGATGGACAAAAAAAAAGGACACGTTTAATGTCTTATTCTTTAGATATGCCATTTCTAGGTAGATAAATTGTTTACATGTACATTTTCACTATAATTATTGTCTGGCATGTTTTTTAATCTGTGCAAAATTATTATCATGCACAACTTCACAGCTTGAGGGTGAAGCAAGCTTGGTTACTATGCAGCAATAGACACAAAGGTCATCGTCAAGTAAATTTCATTGTTATTGAATTGAGATTCAAGTATATATAAAAATAAATGTTCTTTACACATCTAAACCTGATATCTTGTTGTTCCCAGGTGGTGGCTCTCAGCACGACAAACATCTGTCTGACAGGTCTACAGGGGCTGGTGGACAAACACATAGGATGCCATTGCCAGGTATATATTATTTTCCTACATTTTGACTAGAATTCTTGTTTGGAATGATTTTTAATATGTGGAAAATTCTTATCAAGCACAGCTTTACAGCTTTAGCCTGAAGCAATTTTGGCTACTATGCATCCACAGTACCTGAGGTCATCGTTAGGTAAATTGAAACATTATTAATTCCATGTTGAAGTATATATAAACATAGATATTCTTGTACACATATTGATAAGACCTTTTTTTGCATAGGTGGTGGCTCTTAGCATGACAGATGTCTGTCTAATAGGTATACAAGGGCTGGTGGACAAACGCATAGGGTGCCATTGTGAGGTAGAGATTGTTTACGCACAATTTGACTAGAATTATTGTTTGACATGTTTTTTAACATGTGGAATATTCTTATCATGCACAGCTTCATAGCTTCAGGCTGAAGTGATATTGGCTACTGTGAATCCACAATCCCTAAGGTCATCGTTAGGTAAATTCAGTTGTTATTTAATTCATACTCAAGTTTATATGAACAAAAATATTATTTTACTTGGTCTTTCTAAGATCTTGTTACATGCACAGGTGGTGGCTCTGATCATGATAGGAAAATGTTTGAGGGATCTACAGGGGTCGATGGACAAACACATAGGACACACTTAGTGTCTTATTCCTTAGATACGCCATCGCTAGGTAGAGGTTGTTTACACATGTACATTCTGACTATAAATCTTGTTTGATGATTTTTCTTGTTAACTTACATGTGATTGCCATTTTTTGGTTTTGTATAGGTGCTTCTAGACATTCTGAAAATAATGATGGGGCACAAGATGATGCATTAGGTATTTCTAATGAACACATTTTATATGGACATGTATAATTTGATTGAAAAATTTAGATATATATATTTTAATACTTGCACGCACATCTTCTTACAGGGTTTGTTGTTGCTGATCCTAATCCACCTCCAAAGAAAAGGAGACATCATTGGGTGCATCAATATGCTCAAAATGATAGATATGATCCTCTTTACAGTCATCCTAGAGATGTTCCCAAGGAGACTCCTTGGGAAGACAACATTGCTATGTTGACTGTGGGAGAGATGAAGGAGCATTCTTCTAGGTTGAAGGTAGAACTTGAATCTTCAAATCTCTCTTTTGGTACTCAACAATGTCTCCATATTGTTTTTCACAATCTAAATTGTTTGATCGAGACATATCTTGGGGTTGGACCATCAACCCATATTTTTCATGATATGATGCATATGAGGCGATTTTCAGTCATGGATCACCACAAGTTTGAAGAAGTAAAGAAAGTTTTCACAAAAGAAATGGTCTTCTCATGTTTTGACTTGCGACCTGAAGAAAAAAAATGTCTAAATATCACAAGATTCAATGATCCTTTGATTGCACCACACATTTATTCAAGGTTCCTGTGTGCATCTGGGAAGTCCCCAAATAATCACGAGGTTCCTCAATATTTTTTCAAGATTTTGATTGTAGAGTTTAGGTTTAACATGGACCTCGACTATACAGATACATGATCCAGTTTCTATGGTGCTGGAAAAGTTCATACATATGAACAACCCGATGCATGGCGAGATGTTCATTATAGGAGTTTCATGCCTCGGTTAGTACATCTGCATCCTAGAGTCGTAGCTTTACCAGAGGAGTTGGAAACAACATCCCAAATAGCAAGAGGGGTGAGGGAAGAGATACGATACCGTGTTGGGGTTGCATTGGTAGGGGTGGAAATCATCCTACATAGTATTTCATTAGCATCCAGTATGGATGTAGGCCCATTTGATGATTATTCTGGCGATCACTTAAAAAGTATGAGTCGATTAGAGATTGAGCAGTATGTAGCATACTGTAGAGACAATTATAAGTGAGTCGTTGCTTGACAAAATGAAAACAGGGGCATGGTGCATAAGTATGCTATAATATATGAAATTTAGTATATGAAATCTAATGTTTTTAATATATGAAATTTAATATATTAAATTCATGCAATATACCAAATTCATGAATGATGACGATGTTGATGATACGAAATTGTTTGACTCGGAAGAAATAGAGGCTAGTGGCACAAGTATAGATGTTGAGGAAATTCTAGTTTCACAATTTCCTCCAGTGACGCAGGTATGGATATTTCTTTTTGTTAATATTTAATTAATTTTTGTATATTTTGTCCCCAAATTTATATATATATATATATATATATATATATATATATATTGAATTTCATTTTGACTTTTTCAGCCCACAGAAAACTAGGATCCATTGGTGTTTTGGTCAGAAGGTTTAGATTGATCTGCTATAGATGCAAATCAATAGTGCTCCACATTCATTGTATTCAACAGTTAGAAGTTAATTATTTTCTTGTCCTTCACACTTGGAAGCTTGGGAACACATATTCATGTAGTTTGTTGGTAATTTGACCTATTCCCAGTGTTGCTTGCTTATGGGGGTTTCACTCATAGTCTTCTTCACTCAGGTGCTAGCATTGAATAATGTTTTGAGCCCACATGCATGGACACTTTGAGTTGGTATGCACTATTTTATGACAGTTGGTTGTTAGCATATTTTTTGGGCTTAGATGATACAGAAACTCTCTCTTCCCTCCATTTGGATGGTTGGCGTGACAAAATTA
>LPNX010312159.1:4298-21245 GCA_001517045.1 Pseudotsuga menziesii | reverse complement strand
AAAAGTATTTGGTCTTGTTGGTCCTAATTGAATGTTTGTCCACCTTTATGGTTCACTTTTCTCTTGTGGTTGTTGAGTCATGGTCCTATTATTACTTGGTCTTAGGGTTATCTCATCATGTTCTCAGCTTGTTATCTCATTGGGATGTCTGCTATCATCAGTTTCTCTAGCAGGGGTTATCTCCTATGCTATCTGATTTTCTCCTCTTGCCTACGGGTTTGTCTCTCGGGTTTTCCTCTGATATTTCACTCAAATATTTTACCTCTGTGTCTTGTTCATTTCAGGGGCTGAGTTTTACCTCTGTGAATTGTTGATTCATGATATGTGATTTGTGCATTCACACTCTGAGTTTTACCTTTGCGATTTCTTCTTTCTTCATGGGCTGAGCTTGATCTCTGCATTTTCTTTATTGACGTCTCATCCTGTAAAGTGAGTCTCTGCATATTTCTCAGCCGTTTACCTCATGATTTTTCTCAATGTGAGTCTCTGCATTTTTCTAAGTCACTTACCTCACGATTTTCTTAGCGTTAGTTCTTATGGGTTTTTCCTGTGTGATGGGTTCTATCCCTGGAGTGACTGTGAGTTTACTCTTCAAGTGTGGATTGTGAGTTACTCAACATGACTGTTAGAGGGTATCAATATGACTGAGTGTCTCTTGTGCTAAGTGACTGTGTGTCCTTAGAATGACTATTTTGGACATGACTGAATTACTCAAGCCTATTCTTTTGATTGAAACCTATATTTCTGTTGACTAAGAGTCTAAGGTCAGTTTCAGTCTGCTTTAACCCTCTCTGAAGGTACATATATGGTTTACCGTGTTTGACTTGACCAACAGAGTGTTAAGTTGAAAGAGATGAAAATTTGTAATTTTTTTTTTGGGTTAGTGAAAAAATCTCTGTTAATCCAGCACTTTGTTTAATGATATATCTTGTTAAATATTTTATTGTTTGCTATATGAAAATTGGAAATTATTATTTTGGTTGGTGAACTAATCACTAATAATCTAGGACTTTCACTGTCCCAAGCCAAAGAAAAGATATATTTATGATATATTTTTCATAGAGAATTGCAAAATTTGTGAGGTAAGAGTTCTATCTATAATTTCATGTAGTGGAACTTGTTTTGAAATTGGTGGAAAACATAATTTTTGAGCATGGTTATGGTTATGTAGCATGGTTAATGTCATGGTTATGTAGCATGGTTAATGGTTATGTAGCATGGTTAATTTCATGGTTATGTTATGTAGCATTTTACAAGGTTGATACTTCAATCCTCATTTCTTTCTTGTCTATTTTGGCCAATCCATGAAACCTAAAAGGGCATGGATTCAAGTATTATGTGGTGCATTCATGGAAGTTTGCTTGAAATTCTAGATAATACTATTCTTTATTGTGTTCAGTTTCTTGCTGTTTTGGTCATCAGACTGGATGGAAAATTATCTTAGACCTTTGCAAGTAATGATGTTTTGAATGATCTCTACCACAGTAGAAAAATAAAAAAACACACAAGGGAACTAGTCAAATACCCAAGTTTTGCATCCAATTTTTTTTCTATGTAAAACCACGTGGGTTTCCCTTCATTTCATAGATGGTACCCGATGTAAACGTGTTGGTGTAGATTATGGCACCTGACTTGGTAGGGACATTGAGTGAGGAATACAATAGAGGAACCCAGCCTATGGGATTAACCCTGATCCCTTCCGAATCTCAAGGTGCTCAACCACTCAAGCTACCCTACAGGGCTAAAATTTTGCATCCAGTTTACTCCACTATTTTTTTAGAATCAAAGTATATGCAACAAAACCAAAAAGTCTGAGATGTTTCACCTTGGGTTTTCACACACCGAGCTTCTTCAAGTGTATTGTTTTGCATTATGGGCTAAAATTTTGCATGCAGTTTACTTTACTATTCTTTTAGAGTCAAATTATATGCCACAAAAGCACAAAGTCTGATATTATGGTGAGTTTTGGAACATGTAGCCATAGAACAATGAGCTTGTTAGAGCATCTTAAAGACTACCTGGTTAGGGTTTAATCCATTGTATATTAGGAGATGAATATTTTGAGAAGAAACCCTAGGCTGTACTTGGTGAGAGAAGAAAAAGAGGAGACATATTACCCAAAAGAGGAGACATATTGCCTTGGAGGACATTCTTGTGTGATGCATACTTGTTGGATCTCCATGTTCTAAGCAAGGGTTTTCATCATTTTCCTTAGCTAGGGTTTTGGAGGACTAGAACATTGTACTAGCCTTGTGATAAGGCTATCATGTGTGCATGAACTTCATCTTTATGGATATTTCATATTACTTACGTTTCCAGTTGTCCAATACTCTTGTAAATTGTAGATTTAATTTTCAACCATCAATATTATTCACGGTTTGTAATTTCCAGCACTATATGTCTTGTTGATTTGACATAAGTTAAGGGTGAGTATGTTAAGTGATTTAATAGTGACAATCAAAGAATATAAGGGCATATTTACTATTGTTTTTACAGCTGTTGTAAGTGTTTTCAAATATTTTATATGCATGGTAAGATTACCCGAGTGCTGAAACCTTCTGTTGTTGCCTTAGACTTCTAGAGAAGGTTGGAGCAGTGGTCTACTGCTACCCGTGGCCTCCACCAAGGCTATGGCAGTCTACTATTGTATCCTTATACCATTTGCAAGGCTGTTGTTGTAGCCTTAGAACACCACCAAGGGTGGTGGTGCTACCACCAGGCCTGCTGTAGCATCCTTAGTCACCACCGAGGGTGATGTGGTAGCTTGTTGCTTCTCTCCTTATCACCACCGTGAACTGTAAATTGTGTATGGATGAATCTTGTTTACGATTTAATATTACACCTTCTTCATTTGAAACATGATTGGGATAATCATATTAGATTTTTCAACATCTGGCCATAATTCAATTTTCATCTCCCCCGATTCTTCCATTATTCCCTTGATTTCAGTGAAAATATATGGAATCAGGTCCTTATATACCTCAAGTACGAGATTTATGAGCTCATGCATAGTTTTTTCATCCCACTAATATACAACATAAGAAAGCATGGGTCTCTCTTCACCCCCATTGTTAACTCATTGCAACTTTAGGGGTTATGTATATGAAACATTACCACCATATTCACTCTTTACCTTAACAGCCTTGGATCCTTCAAATTCCTTCAATCATAGATTTTTGAAATCCTATAAATCATGTTCACCCCCGCAAGCCCGATCAATCTCCTTGCAACACAAAAGAAGGTCCAATTGTCTAATACATATCTTAATTGCAGCTAGTTCTTGATGGTAAGGGAATGCAACAATAACATGGGAATTATGAAACTTGTTAGTAAGAAAAAATTCTTTAATCAGTTTCAAAGTTGTAGTCACTTTAGGAGACTTTACTACAAAAGAGAAATCATCACAAATTTTAGACTAGCAAATAGCCCAACTCTTGGTTTTCCTTTTATTTTTTTCATGTAAATACCAAGCCTTTAATTTCATAATAGGTCCCAAACTATGAATTCAAAACTAAGGCTGAAAACCCTTGATTTCCCACTTCTAAGTACAACTTTAAACACGAACAAAGTGATTTGTGCCTCCATCATATATTTTTGAAATCATAATGTATTTACCTTATGAAAGAGTTAGATTTTAACTCTCAAAATATAGGGGGGGGGGGCATGTGTGTCATCACTCCCTAGATGGTTTCCTAGATTGTGAGACCTTTCCTATCTATGGCCCACCATATTGTTATCATGATTGTATGTGGCTCTATAGTAAGATTGATAATAGGGTTGCTTCTTGGTATACTAGATGGATCTCTTGTAAGATTGATAATAGGGTTGCTCTACACTAGATTGCACGATTTCACCTTGGGGAGTAAAGCACAATTCCTTGTGGGAAACAAGACCAATATGGGAATGATACTTCATGAACACTATTGGTTTGGGTCCAAGTCTGAGTGGTTTTCAATATGTTGAGCCAACATACTGTATTTCAGAAGCATTGTGCAAAACCTAATGATTCCAGGAGAAAATCTGGGTGTTTAGGAGCCTTTTTTGTTCCTGAATTGAAACATAGAGACCAATATTTGATAATTAACAAAGAAGGAACCTAGAACCAAATATACTCTTTTGAATCCTCTCTAAATAATCCTTCCACCTAAAAATGAAACCCATCCATCCTAGATAAAGACTTAGAATCCCTATCCACTCTTTCTCAATCCATTCCATGAGCGTTTTTCCTCCATTTGCTTCCTCGGGACCATTTTACTAGAGATTTATATTTCATTGGAATGATCTAACTTAAAACTACGTCCTCTCCTACACCAGCTACATATTCTCATTTCTTAACTTTAACACATTTATGTTTGTCTTTGGCAGGCTTGTTCCTTGATCCCGAATGTCCAGAACCACTTCTAGACTGCCCAACTAGTTTGTGGAGCCTCAGGTATTCACAATCCTATGGTGTCTGCATTACATTCGATCCGACTATGTTAATGGAATTTATTAGTCTGCCTTTGAATACTAGTTTATTGATGCACAGATATTGGCCATTTGAGCCTCACCTCTTACATCTTCACCATCTTGAATGTGCATATGAGAGAATGAATGCAGATCTAACTACTTTTAGACAATTTTCACATGGCTCAAGTATGCTAAATCTTCTTGAAGTAAAGGATTTGTTAGTGCTTGGACTCACAATGGTCCTATCCAGATCAAAGTGACCAAAATAGCTAGTGATTCATTTTTTCCTTGGGAAGTGAAAACACAACAGTATGTCAATTACATTAGTGCATCAAGATACCCAACGAAGTCACCTGACATGAGGACATGAGGACCCCTCCTCTTTGGTAACAAACTCGACTATTTTTTATTCCATTTCCTCAGCCTCCCTGTAAATTTATCACTGGTATGAGAGAAAACAACTTGAAGAGATTGCTCATAGTACTCAAACAACGACATCTCTGCACAAAAGCATAGTTTGAATAGCTCAGTATCATTGGAAAAGGCATTGTGATGGTTCTAAATAATAATGTTTGGTTCTTTTTTACTCAATCCAAACACTAATGAATATTTTAAACATAAAACACATATGAAAAACAATTCTTCAAAAATGGTTTTAACTTCCCTGTAAGGTGCTGTAGTGGCACTGACTTAGCCTACGTTGGCCTCGATTTGATTAGTTCACTGCTCAAAGTTGAAAAACAATTTGGGAAGCTCTCCCTCAACACATCTTGTAGTAGGGCACTTTTTGAGGTCTCTATCTACACACAAAGTAACAGAGGTTAGAGCTCTTTGCATAATCTATAGGGAAACGATACTTTAGCCGAGGATCCATCTAGGATCCTTATAAAATTATTACCAGTTTCACAAAGAACATCATGAAATAAACCAAATTCTCTAAAAATGGTGGGCGTCCGCCTTATTTTTTTTTTGCGTCTTCATTGTTGTGCATGTATCAATAGATCCCTTCATACTAGAAGGAAATTCCTACTGATTGCTTTGATTGCCTCATATCAGTAGCTCCCTTCAAAAAGAGACAAGATGAAGGAAATTCCAATAAAGGTTGTCATGATATTTTTGGATTGTTCATTGGGAAGGTGCATGATATTCAACAACTACACAACCAAGTTTACAACAATGCTTGAAGTTGTCAATATCTCACATAGCTCAATTCCTTTCATGCCTCACAGTTAGCCAAATGAATTTCAATATGAAAATGAGTTGTAGCATTATTTTGAAAAGTGTATAGAACACATACCTATATGTATGCATATACCTAGCATGAAAGTTGTAGATAGATACTCCCATTCTAGTCTTATATGCATGGTTGTCTCTGAAGTCAAAAGCTTTGTTTTTTTCTCACCAATATGTGTTGGAAACTACCATCACCAAGATGTTTGAGATTTCAAATGAAATAATGAATTGTAGGCCCCCTTCTAGGGTTTACACAATGTTTTTGAAGGAAAGATGGTACAAATTTCAGATGCACTTACTCTATGAAATATATAACCCTAAATATTTTGCAAAAATCTACTAGTAGAGTACATAAGAGGAAAAATAAATCCAATCTCTCAACAAGATGGAATCGCTCATTGAAGCAATAGAGCTATTATGGAAATGGCTTGTTGTATGTAGCATTCTCTTTAGGGTGAGTTTATGTTATGGGGGAAGTAATCTTCAATATCTATGATCGAGCTGCTGAATCCCTCTTTTTACAAGGCCATTTCGGTAGTGATGATATAGTGGCTTAGGAAATGAAGGCTTAGTATTTAATGAAGATTTGTTTTAGTAAAACATAAATTTAAATGATTTGTTTAAATTTATTTATTTAGGATGGTTGGAGGTGAGTGACTAGTGCTAATAACCCTATTCAGAATGTGGAGTCTTGGGGATTCTAAGAGGTCTAGAAATTATGAATGGATGGGAGTAAATATGTTGTTCATACATGCAAAAATTTATCTATGAATGCAATATTAGATGGCTAGAAACATGTGTAGAAAACCTTTGCTTCACATACCCTAAAGAGAAAACCACACAGAAATTGATGAATCTCCCCTTTTTCATGCCCATAGGATTACATTCATACCCACAAAGCTGAGCTTCCAGAGTTGATTGTCATCCACTGCTACTGTTGACAATTTGTCTGTGTGTTTTTTGTATTTATGATTTATTGCTGAATGTTGATTATTTTAGCAAAAACAAGTGATTGAGATGATCAAACTGAACTTTTTTGAGTTTTATTTCTATTTGTTTTCTCTTTTGAAGTTGTTTTTATTCCTTTCAGATGTTGCAATAGTTTAGGTTTGCCGAATTTTTGGTTTAGGGTCCTCTTGTTATCTATGCAAAGTTTACTTTGTTGACATTGTTTTACCGTCTTAGTGTTTAGAAAATTTTCAGTGCCATGTACTATTGATTGTTAAATTTTTATCATTCAACCTAGCATTATGATCTTAGGATCTTTAACTGAGAGAATAACATGCACAAAAATAAAACACAAGAGATAAGAGACACAAATAATTTTCCTCGGGAGAACCATGAAGGAGAAAACCCCGCAACTTTCCCAGAGATAGAATCAGCACCAAAATTAAAACCCAAAAACATAAAGATGATCTCCTGACAGTAGCAGTCTCTCTCTTGTTCCAGTAACTTCTCCTCTTACTCATGCGCCCTAATGAGTGAGTGTGTGTGTGATAAATAGAGAGACTCACTCTCTATTTATATTCTTTCATTCACTTGAAACCCACTCCAACATGTCAGCCTCACTTAACAATTACTTACTAGAGCCGACATCTCTAGGAGTGTCTAATAACCCTACTGCCCCACAACTTGTGGCAACTTTGCCTCCTCTGACCAACAAGGAGGTTTATCCTTAACACAATGGTGGGGACTATTGCCCTGACTTACAATGACTCAGCTAGGGTTGACTTCTCTAGGATAGTCTAATAACCCTAGGGTCCCACAACTGCAGGGACTTTAACCCTTGACCAATAGGAGGGTTACCCACAATGACTTGACATGACTTGTTTATATTATAGAAACTTCCCAAAATAAACATCAGGGTATGACATGACTCAAGTACATTACAAATACATCCTAGAATAAAAATCGGGTTACAATACAGAAGAAATACAGATGAATACATTCTGAAGTTACAAATACATCAACACTCCCTCTTAACTAGGAAGGTATTCTCTCAACACAATTTATCATTACAAATATTCTTCTCTGTATCATATGGATCATCATCGAGTCCTCATCATCTTCACCTTCAAGTCATCTCCATATTTAAGTCATCTTCATCTTCAATTCATCTTCATCATCGGATCTGGATCATCACTCGATCTAGATCATCATCACTCGATCTAGATCATCACTGGATCTGGATCATCATCATTGGATCTGGATCAGCACTCGATCTGGATCATCTCTAGTTTTGGAACATCTCTGCTGGATCATCATCACAGGTTCTATCTCTTGATTCTTCTGGTCACAGGAAGTTCTACAGAGCCAGCCCTTGTTCATGCTGGTTGTATGCCTACCCACAGTGTAGGTCTTTTCCAGCACTTATATCTGACCCTAAGTCAGAATGGCCCACCCAACACTTATATATGATCATGTAGGAACCATTCCTATAATCATATCAGAAAGGCACAACCAACACTCACATCTGACCATATGGGAACCAATCCCACAACCCTGTTAGAAAGGCCCAGCACTCACATTTCACACATGTGAGGAACCAATCCAACATGCATGTTAAAAAAGGCTCAGCACTTATATTTGACACATGTGAGGAACCAATCCAACATACATGTTCAAAAAGGCTCTGCACTTACATTCGACGCATGCAAGGAACCAATCCAACATGCATGTTCGAAAAGGCTCTGCACTTACATTCGACACATGTGAGGAACCAATCCAACATGCATGTTCGAAAGGAATCTGCACTTAAATTTGACACATGTGAGGAACCAATCCAACATTCATGTTCAAAAGGGCGTGCACTCACATCTGATCAAGTAGGAACCAATCCTACAGTCATATTAGAATGGCCCCCAGTCCCAGACTAAGCTTCATGGTAACTAACCAGGTGCCTCCATTCTCCAGGAGAATGATAGTTTCCCTTACAACTGTCCTACTCGAAATAATGGTCAACACTCAAATCTGACATGGGAGGAACCTAATCCTTTAACCATGACCGAATGGCTCAGCCCTTATATCTAACCTGCTCGTCAAAATGGCTCTCTCGGTCCCTAGACTGAGTGTTCTTGGTAATTGACCAGGTACCTCCATTCCAAGAAAGGCATTCAACACTCATATCTGACATGGAAGGAACCAAATCCTCTCACCATGACAGAATGGCTCATCCCTTATATCTGAACTACTCATCAAAATGGCTATGAATTCAGCACTCATATATGACATGGAAGGAACCTAATCCTTTAACCATGACCGAATGGCTCAGCCCTTATATCTAACCTGCTCGTCAAAATGGCTCTCTCGGTCCCTAGACTGAGTGTTCTTGGTAATTGCCCAGGTACCTCCATTCCAAGAAAGGCATTCAACACTCATATCTGACATGGAAGGAACCAAATCCTCTCACCATGACAGAATGGCTCATCCCTTATATCTGAACTACTCATCAAAATGGCTATGAATTCAGCACTCATATCTGACATGGAAGGAACCAATCCTCTCGCCATGATAGAATGGCTCAGCCCTTACATCTGACCTACTCATCAGAATGGCTATGGATCTCATCATTTTCCCTTGGAGGAAACCTCGATCTGGAGAACACCAAGCTTCTCCTTGAAGTACTCAAACTTCACCTTAGCCAATGGATTCATCAAGACATCACCTATCTATTCCTCCATCACAACATACTAGAGCTTCACTACTACCCTCTGTACCATATCCCTGATATAGTGATACTTGATCTCGATATGCTTCGACTTGTCATGAAACATTGGATTCTTTGACAACTTCATGCAACTTTGGTTGTCATAATGTGTACAAGTAGCATCCATCTGGAGATAAAATAAATCAAACAATAGCTCCCACAGCCATACTACCTCACAACTACCTGAACAAGCTACAACATACTCTGCTTTAGTTGTACTCAGTGCCACACAGGACTTCTTCCTGCTAAACCAAGAGATCACACCTGATCCCATACTGAAGTAACACTCTGAAGTGTTCTTCCTATCGATGGCACTACCCATTCTGAATCAACATAACCTTCCAGGTTAATCTACTGATTTGTATCATACTTGAGCCCATACTTAACTGTACCCTTTGTAACCATCAAGTGAACATGTCTCAATGTGTTCACAGCAAAGCAAGTATCTGGCATCATTTCTCTCAGATACCTCAAGTAACAAATCACCTGACAATACATCATAGCATCAACCATATCTGGTGAAGAAACACTCAATAGCTTCACATTCAATGTCATAGGTGTGGTCATGGCCTTACAGTTCATCATCCTAAAACTCTTCAGGATATCTACTGCATAATTCCCTTGTCCGAGGAAGATTCCATCCACATTCTGCCACACCTCCATGCCTAGAAAATAGTGCATCGACACATAACAGGAGCATCACTAGTATTCCACCTTCAACCTTGAATAAAAGGTTGGAATCCACTTTACTCTCAGTAAAGCCTAGAGTCATCAGTAATATGCCCATCCTGTCGTGCCATGTCGAACCTCTGGATCTTTTGCAGTCACTCCCTCTGAAGCAGAGCATCATACTCCCTCTGTCTTCCATACTCTATGCACTAAAACATTATGTATCGGAGTGACAAGTAGCTTCCTATGCTACTAATCTTATATGTATCCATCTAGGATAATTAGATACCAAGATCCTCTATCTTGAACTTTTTCAAAAGTTCTTCTCGCACCCATCTGTGACCTTGTCATCCTCTATAGGCATTCATCTTCAACCTTGTAGCATAGGTTCAGATCTTCATCAAGATCATCATGTATGTGTTATCCCATGGGTGTATTCTAAACTAATACGAGGCCTTCTTTCATTTTCACACATGATTCTTCATGTCATGTGTCTCAACTCTCACTGGATGCAAATGTCTCTTCGTAGTCTATGCCTTCTGTGCTACGAATCTTGCCTTGTATCCCACAATGTTTCCATCTACTACATGATGGAACTACGAACTTCCCTTCACGTATCGATACTGCATCCTAGAAATCATTCTTATTGAATTGGTATTCCCTTTCTTCTTGGAAGGTTCTGCATCAATGATGTCACTGCATTCATCATATTATTTTTCATCTTTGAACTATCGTCACTTGTTCTTCAGAACAAGTCTCATTCTTCTTTGCTTGCAGGTGATTATGTATGTGATCTTTCCTACAAGTCAAATGCATTTGTATGGTTAGAAACATTTCATAATGAATATTCATACTGGAAAATTCTTATGCATAAGTATATGATTATGCAACTACTTTAGCCAATACAACATTCATCCATATCTCACTGAAACTTTTCTAGATGCCTTCCATCTCTACCAGGACAACATTGAGATTGTGCACTAATCCAATATGTCAGCAAAGAGGTTTCATTCTAGATAAGTAGCAATGGATATTTGTATAGCACCATGAGCTACTTACCCATCACATTCATATTAGTACTATACTATCATTAATGCAAACATTCTATCATGCATAATACATCAACTAAATATAAACAAATGCATAACAAAAACAATATCATGAAATGACAATTGAATACTTATCTTTATTTGTTTTGTGGGTAGACTCCTTCTTGATCCTTTCGCTTCATCATATTCTTCATTCATGAATTCATCATTTCTTATCCAAACTCTCAAGATGGATAAGAGGTTCTTCAAGAATTGAGTCCTTCATATTCCTCATCTCTTGAGGGATCTTCTTTTGATGGTGAGAGCTTGATCTTCAATTGTTCCCATCTTCTCTTCTCTTCTTATGAGTAGAGCTTCTTATTCTCCCCAGAGTCTCTTGAAAGTAATCACTTCCTTCTGGCACACATTCCTCGAATGAATGAATCCCATGATCCTGGGAGACCATTCAAGGTGGCTATCACCACTTCTGAATTCTTCACTTCTTCTTTTACCGCTTCAAGTTATTCTTTGATTTGAGAGAGCCTTGTGAAGTATGACTATATGGTCTCTACATTTTGGATCTTCACATTCTTCAACTGATTTCTTAAGTTCATATTCCGATCTATGTTCTTCCCTTAAAATAGCCTGGTCAAGGAATCAAATAGCTAGGTCAAGGAATCAAACATATTTGGTGTCTTTGAGGGAAGACACTTGTGGTACAAGTTGATCCATGACTAAATCAACCATGATCTTCTTGGCCTTGACCAAGTTCTTCTTGTGTAAGGCTACATTTCCTAAGCCACTATATGCACTTGACCAAGTTACTAAAACAAATCTTCATTAAATACTAAGCCTTCATTTCCTAAGCCACTATATCATCACTACAGAAATGGCCTTGTAAAAACAGGGATTCAGCAGCTTGATCATAGATATTGAAGATTACTTCCCCCATAACATAAAATCACCCTAAAGAGAATGATGCATACAACAAGCCATTTCCATAATAGCTCTATTGCTTCAATGAGCTATTCCATCTTGTTGAGAGATTGGCTTTATTTTTCCTCTTATGTACTCTACTGGTAGATTTTTGCAAAATATTTAGGGTTATATATTTCATAGAGTAAGTGCATCTGAAATTTGTACCATCTTTCCTTCAAAAACATTGTGTAAACCCTAGAAGGGGGCCTACAATTCATTATTTCATTTGAAATCTCAAACATCTTGGTGATTGTAGTTTCCAGCACATATTGGTGAGAAAAAAACAAAGCTTTTGACTTCAGAGACAACCATGCATATAAGACTAGAATGGGAGTATCTATCTACAACTTTCATGCTAGGTATATGTATACATATAGATATGTGTTCTCTACACTTTTTGAAATAATGCCACAATTCATTTTCATATTGAAATTCATTTGGGTAACTGTGAGGAATGAAAGGAATTGAGCTATGTGAGATATTGACAACTTCAAGCATTGTTGTAAACTTGGTTGGGTAGTTGTTGAATATCATGCACCTTGCCAATGAACAATCCAAAAATATCATGACAACCTTTATTGGAATTTACTTCATCTTGTCTCTTTTTGAAGGGAGCTACTGATATGAGGCAATCAAAGCAATCAGTAGGAATTTCCTTCTAGTATGAAGGGAGCTATTGATACATGCACAACAATGAAGACGCAGAAAAAAAATAAGGCGGACGCCCACCATTTTTAGAGAATTTGGTTTATTTCATGATGTTCTTTGTGAAACTGGTAATAATTTTATAAGGAGCCTGGATGGATCCTCGGCTAAACTATCGTTTCCCTATAGATTATGCAAAGATCTCTAACCTCTGTTACTTCGTGTGTAGATAGAGACCTCGAAAAGTTCCCTACTACAAGACGTGTTGAGGGAGAGCTTCCCAAATTGTTTTTCAACTTTGAGCAGTGAACTAATCAAATCAAGGCCAACGAAGGCTAATTCAGTGCCACTGCAGCACCTTACAGGGCAGTTAAAACCATTTTTGAAGAATTGTTTTTCATATGTGTTTTATGTTTAAAATATTCATTAGTGTCTGGATTGAGTCAAAAAAGAACCAAACATTATTATTTAGAACCATCACAATGCCTTTTCCAATGATACTGAGCTATTCAAACTATGCTTTTGTGCAGAGATGTCATTGTTTGAGTACTATGAGCAATCTCTTGAAGTTTTTTTCTCTCATACCAGTGATACATTTACAGGGAGGCTGAGGAAATGGAATAAAAAATAGTCGAGTTTGTTACCAAAGAGGAGGGGTCCTCATGTCCTCATGTCAGGTGACTTCGTTGGGTACCTAGATGCACTAATGTAATTGACATACTGTTGTGTTTTCACTTCCCAAGGAAAAAATGAATCACTAGCTATTTTGGTCACTTTGATGTGGATAGGACCATTGTGAGTCCAAGCACTAACAAATCCTTTACTTCAAGAAGATTTAGCATACTTGAGCCATGTGAAAATTTTCTAAAAGTAGTTAGATCTGCATTCATTCTCTCATATGCACATTCAAGATGGTGAATATGTAAGAGGTGAGGCTCAAATGGCCAATATCTGTGCATCAATAAACTAGTATTCAAAGGCAGACTAATAAATTCCATTAACACAGTCGGATCGAATGTAATGCAGACACCATAGGATTGTGAATACCTGAGGCTCCACAAACTAGTTGGGTAGTCTAGAAGTGGTTCTGGACATCCGGGATCAAGGAACAAGCCTGCCAGAGACAAACATAAATGTGTTAAAGTTAAGAAATGAGAATATGTAGCTGGTGTAGGAGAGGACATAGTTTTAAGTTAGATCATTCCAATGAAATATAAAGCTCTAGTAAAATGGTCCCGAGGAAGCAAATGGAGGAAAAAACGCTCATGGAATGGATTGAGAAAGAGTGGATAGGGATTCTAAGTCTTTCTCTAGGATGGATGGGTTTCATTTTTAGGTGGAAGGAGGATTTAGAGAGGATTCAAAAGAGTATATGTGGTTCTAGGTTCCTTATTTGTTAATTATCAAATATTGGTCTCTATGTTTCAATTCAGGAACAAAAAAGGCTCCTAAACACCCAGATTTTCTCCTGGAATCATCAGGTTTTGCACAATGCTTCTGAAATATAGTATGTTGGCTCAACATATTGAAAACCACTCAGACTTGGACCCAAACCAATAGTGTTCATGAAGTATCATTCCCATATTGGTCTTGTTTCCCACAAGGAATTGTGCTTTACTCCCCAAGGTGAAATCGTGCAATCTAGTGTAGAGCAACCCTATTATCAATCTTACAAGAGATCCATCTAGTATACCAAGAAGCAACCCTATTATCAATCTTACTATAGAGCCACATACAATCATGATAACAATATGGTGGGCCATAGATAGGAAAGGTCTCACAATCTAGGAAACCATCTAGGGAGTGATGACACACATGCCCCCCCCCCCTATATTTTGAGAGTTAAAATCTAACTCTTTCATAAGGTAAATACATTATGATTTCAAAAATATATGATGGAGGTACAAATCACTTTCTTCATGTTGAAAGTTTTACTTAGAAGTGGGAAATCAAGGGTTTTCAGCCTTATTTTTGAATTCATAGTTTGGGACCTATTATTAAATTAAAGGCTTGGTATTTACATGAAAAAGATAAAAGGAAAACCAAGAGTTGGGCTATTTGCTAGTCTAAAATTTGTGATGATTTCTCTTTTGTAGTAAATTCTCCTAAAGTGACTACAACTTTGAAACTGATTAAAGAATTTTTTCTTACTAACAATTTGCATAATTCCCATGTTATTGTTGCGTTCCCTTACCATCAAGAACTAGCTGCAATTAAGATATGTATTAGACAATTGGACCTTCTTTTGTGTTGCAAGGAGATTGATCGGGCTTGAGAGGGTGAACATGATTTATAGGATTTCAAAAATCTATGATTTAAGGAATTTTAAGGATCCAAGGATGTTAAGGTAAAGAGTGAATATGGCGGTAATGTTGCATATACATAACCCCTAAAGTTGCAATGAGTTAACAATGGGGGTGAAGAGAGACCCATGCTTGCTTATGTTGTATATTAGTGGGATGAAAAAACTATGGATGAGCTCATAAATCTAGTACTTGAGGTATATAAGGACCTGATTCCATATATTTTCACTGAAATCAAGGGAATAATGGAAGAATCGGGGGAGATGAAAATTGAATTATGGCCAGATGTTATCCCATAAGACACCGATTACAAGATTAATCCCAAAGTTAAAGAAAAGGTGAAGAAAGAAACTAATAGAATGTTAGCTACATGATTGATGTTTATGGTTGAAAAATCTAATATGATTATCCCAATCATGTTTCAAATGAAGAAGGTGTAATATTAAATCGCAAACAAGATTCATCCATACACGATTTATAGTTCACGGTGGTGATAAGGAGAGAAGCAACAAGCTACCACATCACCCTCGGTGGTGACTAGGGATGCTACAGCAGGCCTGGTGGTAGCACCACCACCCTTGGTGGTGGTCTAAGGCTACAACAACAGCCTTGCAAATGGTATAAGGATACAATAGTAGACTTCCATAACCTTGGTGGAGGCCACGGGTAGCAGTAGACCACTGCTCCAACCTTCTCTAGAAGTCTAAGGCAACAACAGAAGGTTTCAACACTTGGGTAATCTTACCATGCATATAAAATATTTGAAAACACTTACAACAGCTGTAAGAACAATAGTAAATATGCCCTTATATTCTTTGATTGTGGTGTTAAATCACGTAACATATTCACCCTTAACTTATGTCAAATCAACAAGACATATAGTGCTGGAAATTACAAACCGTGAAGAATATTGATGGTTGAAAATTAAATCTACAGTTTACACAAGTATTGGACAACTGGAAACATAAGTAATATGAAATATCCATAAAGATGAATTTCATGCACACATGATAGCCTTATCACAAGGCTAGTACAATGTTCTAGTCCTCCAAAACCCTAGCTAAGGAAAATGATGAAAACCCTTGCTCAGAACATGGAGATCCAACAAGTATGCATCACACAAGAATGTCCTCCAAGGAAATATGTCTCCTCTTTTGGGTAATATGTCTCCTCTTTTTCTTCTCTCACCAAGTACAGCCTAGGGTTTCTTCTCAAAATCTTCATCTCCTAATATACAATGGATTAAACCCTAACCAGGTAGTCTTTAAGATGCTCTAACAAGCTCATCGTTCTATGGCTACATGTTCCAAAACTCACCATAATATCAGAATTTGTGCTTTTGTGGCATATAATTTGACTCTAAAAGAATAGTAAAGTAAACTGCATGCAAAATTTTAGCCCAGAATGCAAAACAATACACTTGAAGAAGCTCGGTGTGTGAAAACCCAAGGTGAAACATCTCAGACTTTTTGGTTTTGTTGCATATACTTTGATTCTAAAAAAACAGTGGAGTAAACTGGATGCAAAATTTTAGCCCTGTAGGGTAGCTTGAGTGGTTGAGCACCTTGAGATTCGGAAGGGATCAGGGTTAATCCCACAGGTTGGGTTCCTCTGTTGTATTCTTCACTCAATGTCCCTACCAAGTCAGGTGCCATAATCTACACCAACACGTTTACATCGGGTACCATCTATGAAATGAAGGGAAACCCACATGGTTTTACTTAGAAAAAAAATTGGATGCAAAACTTGGGCATTTGACTAGTTCCCTTGTGTGTTTTTTTATTTTTCTACTGTGGTAGAGATCATTCAAAACACCATTACTTGCAAAGGTCTAAGATAATTTTCCATCCAGTCCGATGATCAAAATAGCAAGAAACTGAACACAATAAAGAATAGTATTATCTAGAATTTCAAGCTGTAGAAATTCTGACCTGCA
>LPNX010312155.1:10768-35568 GCA_001517045.1 Pseudotsuga menziesii | reverse complement strand
TTTATAATCCCACAAAAGCCACCCACTCATAAACCTAAAATCTTGGCTAGTAGGATAACTGAAAAAATTAAATTGATTAATGTGAATATTTAGATCATTAAACGCACTCATTTCATTTGTAACCACTATAAATCTTAAAACTAGCTATTTAGAGATCTCAAACCACTCAAATTAAGAAGAAACATATGGATCCTCAAAAAAATTAACTTAACAAGTGTTTAGATTATTCCATAATCTACTCTTTATTGATAACTCAAATCAATGCATTCCTCACACTAAACCCATGTTTTATTCAAAAAAATGATGAATTCCCACATTTCTTGAACATAATTTTTTATTTAGTCATGCAACAAAAGATTATACCAAAAACTCAAACGTTGTATAACCATCATAGATCCAAATCCTAGGCTCTATTAAGCACCAAGAGGGATCAAATCTAATGATCTAGGATTGAAAATGGTTTGAAATCCATGGTTTTAACACATGCTTTTAAACTTCATGGGTTGTTTAGGAGGTCCTTGCACATGGTTTTAAAACCATGTGCAAGGCCCTCCTAAACCATGTACAATAAAACCATGGGTTGTTTAGAAGGCCTCGCACATGGTTTTAAAACCATTTGCAAGGCCCTCCTAAACCATGTACAATAAAACCATGGGTTGTTTAGGAGGCCTCACACATGGTTTTAAAACCATTTGCAAGGCCCTCATAAACCATGTACAATAAAACCATGAGTTGTTTAGGAGCAACATGTTTTTGGGGATAATTAAATATTTTTTTTATTATTATTTTGTTAGGGGCCGACATTTATTTTGGTAGATAATTAAAGTTTTATTTTTTATTATTTTGTTAGGTATGAATGTTACATCTTCCCCATACTGGGTTGTATAGCGCCTATCCAGTCAATAACCATGAAGATCACATGTAAAAATAAGCTCGTTATTATATTATAATATATTGAGTGAGACTAACTTTACCTTCATTTTCAAAGCCTTAATAGAAGTACTTTTTATTTTTATACTAAATAGATTTAATCTAAATACTTTGGTGAGAGGTTACAACATCCATCTCAATGTAGAGGCTACAAAACTCATCTCATTTAAAGGACAGTACCTGAAGTAAATCGTTTGGTTGCAATGAGTCAATTACATCAAATCCACCGAGACACATATTTTTTGTTGGACTATCTTTCTATGTAGTGGGGTTTATAAGAAGAGATCATCACATCCCTGAAAGCCAGCATGATTTCAAAATTAACCCACTATCACTTATGGTTGTGTTTGCATTGAAGTTGAGTTACATTTTGGGAGGAGTAGATTATGAGAATACATAATTTTGAAATATTGTGTACCCAAACAAAACTATCACGAAATGCATTCGAATAAGTTAAGGAGCTACTCCACTATCACGAAATGCATTCGAATAAGTTAAGAAGCTACTCCACTATTTTTGATGAATCCATTTCTCACCGTCTCAAACACAATGGATTATGCACCTGCACAAGTCCAACGGTAGAAATCCACTTTAAGAGAATCTCTATGAACAACTGGTGCATTTGCAAGGTTAAGAGAATGCAATACTCGTTTCATTAACAACTCCAAGATCCACGCCTAGTGCAATATCTACAAAGGCCCAAAGTAATAAAAGGAAAGTTGTTTACAGAGCTTTAATTAATTGATTTAATTACCATTTTGTTATTGGATTGCGGGACATTGAATAGAGCTAGAGACTTTCGAAATTTGGCATAAATGTAAAATTAGCTCTCATCGATCTAATAAATAATAATTAACTTATGAATTATATAATGTCCATGATTACAAAACATAATTAACTTAAGAATTATAGAATGTCCTTGATTATAATTTTGTATGCGTGAGCGTGAGGCTTTCAAAAATAGGCGTATGCCGCTAAGAGCGAAATAATAGTGAGCGTGAGGCTTTCAAAAATAGACGTATGCCACTAAGAGAGAAATAATAGTTCGCTTTAGTAAAAGGCGAAATAATAGTTCGCGTTGTGTTGACGACACGGCTCCATACGTTTTAATGAAATATTTCCACATATTTATTGTCTCCTCCTTGTAAATCATAAACAGCACAATAAATGTGGGATAAACTAACAGCGACATTCCAGGCAGCTGCGACAATCTTTATATCCAGAGAAGAATGAGCTCATGCAATCTCTCTCATAACACAACACATGACACATATTATTGATCTCTTTCAATGAGAATCTGAAACTTACTGTTCTGCATCCCAATTCCCATTTGATGCGCTACAGAACATACAACTGAATTACCGTTTTCCTTTTCGAGTGTGTTAATAGCATTATGATTGTAAATCTAGTTCCTCTGTTGCAAAACAGTATGTCCATGAGCTCTCCCAAATCAAAATCAGATCTGTGTTTTGAATTAATAAATCTCAAAATCAAATTCGACCATATTTTGGAGCAAATCCCAAAATAAAATTCAAGTTTCTTGTTTTATGAGTGAATCCTGAATTATTATTTAAAAAGAAACTAGCTACATTTGAACATGGATTGGATGAATGATAACAAAAGGATTTTACCATTTAATTTCAAATCAAAATTACATGCTTCAACTAAATGATTTTAGGTGAAAACGATTTTGAATAGTCAATCATGAAAGCAATTGTTACTGGTCCAATATTAATTTATCAATGATATGAAAGCAATTGTTACTGGTACAATTTTAATTTATCAATGGTAATCAACATAGAAGATGCGTTAAGAAGAACTGCTCTTTCTGTAATATCCCATGCAGAGAAAGGTAATAAGCAGAAAAAGGAACATGCAGCCATATAATTATGATCTCTGAATTTCATTACAGAGAAAAACATCTCTTAATCTATAAACATGCGTTGATACTGATGAATTGAATTTGCTTATTTGAAAAATGTGAGGGGAAGGCATCAAAAATTGAAAAGAAACTATAGCCCTTTTCTAAAAGGTTGTGTAGGGACTTTTGTTTTCAAAATATTGTATCTCCATGTCTTCCTAGTATTTTATAAACTTTATAAACTGTCGAGAAGGAAATTGTTAGTTTTCACATTGTGATAAGCAATTATTATGTGAAATAGTCGCATTAATGTTGAACTCCACATGGAGAAAGGGTGATGCTAACAATTGTATGAGATGTAACATGGTGCAAAGATTTTGATGGTAAAATAACGAGCATGAATCTTCTTATGAATCTTCTTTCCCCATTTGTAACTTCCTTGCGGTACTCAATCCTCAAGTCCGTAACAAGTTTTCACGATGGACTTATAAAATAGAAAAACGCTTAACTCATGCACTCAGCATTCGTTTTCCCATGCCCAACACGACGTTCCGTGCTATTCAAGTGCACTCATATAAATAGCTTTGCCTAGGTCTTATGCCATCCCAATCAAATCTCCAATCAGATCCCTAAATCCCTATGATTTAGGATCTTGTCTAGTTGTTGAGTTTTGGATTGGATTTGATTGGTATCAGTCACTCTAGCTTGCTTACACATGTTCTTTGGTGCCATGGTTGGTGTCCCCTCATGTAGTTGAGTTCTTAAAGGGTTATTTTCTTTATTAATAAGTAAATAAAAATGTTTGTTGTGCAAATGTCATTTGAGTTTTTTTTTGAGTTTCATAACTCATTACATAATAGAAAATAATTTTCAAACCATGAAAATAAAAGTAGTGTCATGGGGTATTACATCATATTTGCCTAAAATTGTGATAAAGTTGGACATTTGAAAGATCAATGTTTCTATCTTCATCCTTGTATGCATTGTGGGAAACATACACATTGTTCCACAAAAAGTTTTGTAATACCCCATGACACTACTTTTATTTTCATGGTTTGAACTTTACTTTCTATTATGTAATGAGTTATGGAACTCAAAAAAACTCAAATGACATTTGCACAACGAACATTTTTATTTATTTATTAATAAAGAAAAAAACACTTGGAGAACTCAACTACATGAGGGGACACCAACCATGGCACCAAAGAACATGTGTAAGCAAGCTAGAGTGACTGATACCAATCAAATCAAATCCAAAACTCAACAACCATACAAGATCCTAAATCATAGGGATTTAGGGATCTGATTGGAGATTTTATTGGGTTGGCATAAGACCTAGGCAAAGCTATGAGTGCACTGGAATAGCACGGGACGCCGTGTTGTGCATGGGAAAACGAATGCTGAGTGCATTTGTTGAGAGTTTTTCTATTTTATAAGTCCATCATGAAAACTTGTTACGGACTCGAGGATTGAGTGCCGCGAGGAAGTTACTTGTTGTTCTGGTGCATGGTTGGTGATCCAGCTCGGGGGTGGAGCGGAGCCAACCGTTGAGTTGCTGCCTCCTATGGTTGGGAGGAGTTGATTCTCTAAGTGTGTTTCCCCTGGATTCAAGTAAGTAGATCTGATTTAGTTTCTCATATACTTCGGCTTGACTTATGGTTGTTTGCTTATCAATGAAATAAACCATAAATGGGCTATTGATAGATCTGAAAATTGTACTCCATGAAACTATCATATATGTGTATTTTGTCAAAATCAAGTATCTAGTAGCTATGCGTTTTCTTTAAAGCTAAAGAAACTTTTTGGACATCCTTCGTTTGCTTATACTCTTTCTAAGATTTCTTTTGCATGATCAATTAAATATCTTGACACCCAAAACAAACCCTTTGTTTGTGTTTCTTTGATTAATTAGAATTTTTCCTGATGTATTGTTTATGGGGATGTTACAATGTGGTATCAAAGCATGGTTCAAACACTAGGACCATAAGCTCATTATTTGTTTAGAGGGTTTGTTTGTTTTTTTTGGATTTATATAGTTTAATTTGAGATTTATGTTTTTTATAAGATTTTATGATTATGTTAGATGTGAGTGTGATACTCTGTGCTGAAATTGGAATTGATAGATATTTTCGCATAGATTTCTAATTTATTCGGATGGAGTTTTGCACTTGCAAGGGAGGTTTTGTGGCAAGCTACGTTTTTTGTTGTCACCGAGGTTAATATAATTTGTAAACCATTCCAATATGGGGATATGAGATATTTAATTTATACAATTGTGTCTTTTACGACCCTATAAGAATGTGAATGGGAACCAATGTCCTCTAGTCTGTTCCATCCATTGAAATGGGTTACGTTTGATTGTAAAAATGGAAGCATGAACTTTTGTTCTTTGTAAAATTGTGCTTCCTTTAATTGAACTGGGTATCTTGTTAATCTATAGGATTGCATATTACCTTCAAATTGGTTCCTTCCCAACTCTATAAGAATGTAAAGTAGAAGCGCTATGAGTGGTTTTTTTGTGACTGTCAAAAAATACACTGAAACTTTGTCAATTCGTTGTCTACGTTTTAACTATGTAGAAGACCTGTGTCATTTAATTTATTTCCTGCGATTTAAGCTTGGAAAGTATATTTGTATACCTGTTGATCCTTGTCAATCCACGGTCTGTGGTTCTAGATATGGAAAAGATCGTTGTTGTATTTAATTTCTGCCTGCTATCTAGATTTGTTATGCATACGATTCCTTTGCCTGATTTGTTGATAATACATTTCAGATCTTATGTATGCATGCTTTCCTTGCTGCAAGGTATATGATTGATCCATGTGAAATCAAATTGATATGTCTGGTTTATGATTGATCCTTAGTTGATTTAGCAAATTGAAATGGTTAGTTCTGTTGAATTTCAGTCGGTAATTACAATTGCCTACGTTATAATCACATTTAGATCTAGATCTCTGCAAGTTTAACCTCTGTTTGCAGTTTTTATGGTCATCATGGAATGGGGAAAACTCATTGTCTTTGTTTTTACTTTGTCTACACTTTTATAATCATAGATCTGGGTTTTGTCACTTCCTGTGTTTTTGATCTAGAATGAATGCAACATTTTTTTTGCAAACCTCTGTCAAATCTCTGCATATGGATTCCTAACTTAATAGTTTCGATTTCTACACGGGATTTCACTGTCGGTGTTCCAACTTCCTGTGTCATTGTTATTTTTTGTTAGCACAGACCCTTCCTGGTTATACAATGTTGGATTTTCGTCTTATTCTAGAGCCAACCCCTACGTTTTTGTATTATGCTTTAGTTTTTTTTTCTAGAGAGTTTGGATGGGAATAAGGGGAGGCATAGAAAGAATAGAGGCAGAAAGCCAGCGTGAAAGAAGAAGAGGCCAGGGAAACCATATGCCGTATTGTGTATCAGGACAAGTAACTCTCTGTGTAATAGATAATGTAATAGTACAGGATATGAAGTTCCTATAGAAAATGCATATGAATACTATTGAGGGAAGAGACCGAAGAATCTCATTTAAATGTTAAAATGCCTCTGTGAAATTACTATCAGGTCAAATTCTGTTGAGACAGACAGAGAAGTGGATATGATGGAAACAACTTGATACCAATCAAGTTTCTGAGTGGTGGATTTTAACCCAGGAAGGTAAACACCCATTAAAGAATTGCATTGGAGGTAGATTTTATTACATTGTCTATTTGTAGACTTGTAGTTCCAAATAATGCTAACATGTTCAATCCTTTTGTGGTCCGAATTATTTTATATAACCAACTGGAGATCTATGGAAATGATTCTCTGAAGGGCAGAGCATTCGCTTCTAAGTATTTATTTTGTTTATTTGTGAAATCTGAAATTTAATTGTTTGTATCGAAAATATAGACAACTTTGTGAATGCATCCAGTTCATAGTGAAATAATCCATTTCCAGATAAATTATAGGTGTGAGGAAAATTACTCTCTGTTGACAGAGTATTTGGTTTATGGTTTAAAGAGAAGTTGTCTTGGTAAATGATGAAACATATTGTTTGTATCGGTATGGGATACATTGCAAATCCGCCCAGCTTGTGATCATGTATGAATTATGCAATCTTGAATTCATGGTGAATTTAAGATGTGCAGATCGTGTTGGTTCATGGTTGAACAACTAATTGGTACACTCAATTTTTGTTACTGATTTTATAAGTGAATAAATGGATAAGTTGGAGACCTGAGTGCATATCCAAATAATCAATGGTATGCGTTTCAAAACACGGTTTGCGTTTTACATATCTGTCATGGTTTTACAGATCTGTCTTGTATGTGTTTACCTTTGTTTTGATGATCATTATAGATCCTTCCATTGTATGCATTGCCCATGATCTGTGTTTGGATATATGGTATGTGTTTTGAGTATAAAATTTAGATCCGATCACTCAACTCCGATTTGGATTGCCTTTGCAGATCCGAGAGAAATCCTTGACTGCTTTTTGATTTCCTTTTCACAGCACCCAGAGAAATAGATTTCCTTCATTAATAAATGATTGAATGTTTATATAAATGTATAAAATGGATGGGTTTATATAGTTCGGATTTCATATTAATTCCATCGTTTATATATGTCAAGAATGTATTTCAAACAATGGTCAGCTCGATCTGCCGTAGTAATACCTGCGAGGGTTTTTGGGTTGGAATCTTTTTTTTATTAGAAAAAAATGGCATCCAACGCCTCTTCTCTGTCCACGATCTCCAATCGATCCTCTGTTAGCCATATCTAGGATTTAATGCTCTGCATCTTTTGATTTCTTAAAAAAAAAAATCCTTTGATGATTTTTTTCAAACTCCTTTTCGATCCCTTTTTGCGTTGATGAACGGTTATAGATCCCGCAACATTTTTGAGTCTCTGCCTGCTTTTGCTTTAACTCTATTTACAATGTCTATGATCGGATGTAACAACGCCTTAGGATTATAATGTTTGTATTTTTAAGTCTGCAAATATATCACGAATGTATGCTTTAGAATTAAGTATCGAAACATGTAAGTGTCATTTTCGTAATGCATTATCACATGTTTTATTACCATTTATTAAAGGAAGTAATGCACATGCGTACTTTAGGATTTTATTAGTTACTTTACTGAAAAAGATGGCATTTTTCCCTAGGTAGGAAGTAGCTATATATTCTGAATATAATGCATTATAAGAAAATTTTATTTATGTTTTTATTTTAAAGAAATATGTACTTTAGTAAGTACCTTACAAATTATAGCATGCACTTGATTTTAATGAGTAATGATAATATTTGCTTATGGATATGGAATAAAGATGTAGTTTGGTTACTGTTAAAAAGAGTGAAGGTATTGTAATTGAATTGTTATGTAAAACATATTATTAAATATTTGATCTATAATTTAGAATGTAATTATAGGTTAATAGGTTTTTTTTAATTTTTAATTTTTACTTTTATTATTTATGTAATCTTATTTGATCGACATGAAAAGCTTTAAATAATTGGCCAATAAATATTTTTGGGGTTGTAAAAAAATGTTAAAAGAAAAGGCTTTATAAAGTTTCATATATAAAGATAATACTCTATATCCTTACATGAATTAGGTTTATAGGTTAAAATACTAAGATACATTGTGATTCTCTGTATGTATTAAGAATCTTAAATAAGGAAGTGGGAAATAATAAATAATAGATTAGAAAAAAGGGTGTTATGATTATTATTTAGAAGAATTGTAAATTTGATATGTACATTATATATGTATTGCATATAGTAGAAGAAGAAATATGTTTTACACATGTTTAAGAGAATGCACTTATATTATTTTTGAAAGAATATGTCACATATGTTTTATAAACATAGGATGAAATTGCATTTTAGGTAGCTTGCATATGCTAAAAGGACTACATTTTATACATCTTACGTGTATTGGAAGAATAGTACTTCATACGCTTATGAAGGTTACTTTTAAGTATACCTTAAATGGATAATGAAAATCTCATCCTTATAATTGATAAGATTAAAAGGGTCCCATCATTTATGTGCAATTTGGAATCAGAATAGTGTTAGGTAATTGCTAATTTAAACTACTTTAGAGTCATGGTATTCTATGAACTTACTTGCCTTATTCTAGTCTAAACACAAAAAGAAATTATTATACTTATAGAAGTTGAAGAATGCATTGGGATATACATTTTATATGTTTTTTTTTATGGGGAAAGTTGTAATTTATAGGGAACAATTACATAGATTTTAAAAGAATTTTAAGGATCTCATTAATGCATTTAGTAAAATCCAAGGTTACATCATGTATAACATGATTGAAAACATTAAATTATGCTCAGATTAATATTAAATGTATTTTTCATAGAGGAGTGAGAATATATTTCATCTCAGGTAAGACTTCAAATTTAAAGCATACTGATGTTGAAAAGAAAAGAGTGCATATATATAGGTGTAGTCTTAAGGAAAAATCTAACTATTTTAATAGAGAAAAGAAGGGGAAGGGTGGACCTCATATTGAAGGTGAGGTTCTAGTAATTGGGATGTGAATGATACTGATAAAGGTGCTTTAGATTGGAATTGTAATGTGGTTCCATATAATACAACTTTATGTGAATATACGAGGAATAGATAATGAAGGGTTTACATTAATATATCATGTTGAGTTAGGTTAAGATGTATGCAATAGGTTATCAAGAAGGAATAATATAGACCAATGTCCATACTATATTTCTATTTAAGTTAACCAAATGTGTATAGATAGATGATAAAGATACATATGATTCAAATATTTGTACTATGAAAATAGTAAAATAAGTTTGAAAGGGATTGAAATCTATAAATATTACAAATTTATTTATTTTGAAAAGAAAATTGTATTGAAAAGAATTGCATATTTTATACTTTCATTTTGAAGAGGAATTTATATTTTGCTTAGTTTATCCATATTAAAAAGAAATGTAAATTTTATCCACATTCTCATAGAATTGTACTATATATATATACATGCAAATAATGTATGTTAAGGATGTGGAGCCATAAGGATGGGCATACACATTTGAAATAAAATTATAAAACCATGTAATTTCTTTATATTGATTTGGTACTTCAAATCATATAAAGTTTGGCATATCCATTTGATTAGTAAATGCTCACATTAGGGAAGAAAAAAAAAGGCGCTTTTAGTCATGGGTAAATACTTATACTCTGGGTATATTATAGATATTGAAAAGAGGATATAAATCGATGTAGATACATTTAGTTGAAAGTAATATATTTAGATAATTGCATGAAGAGTGGAGTTGAGTCTGAAGCTAGGCAATGTGATGTATTTGATTTTTTTACCTCCCAATATATAAGGGTTAAATGTGGTAATAACTAGTGAAGTTTTATAACCTGTAATTGGAACGAACATTGTTTAACTAAATTGTGGTTGGAACCTATAATGTTATGAAGAAGACATAATAAGCATGTTCCCAATATTAGTAAGATGTTGATATCTGCTTGGGGTGATATGTAAAATGTTTAGAATCTTAAGATAATGATTGACATGTTTATCTTCTTGTATGTGGAAGAGGAAAAAGTATGGTTACAAGAAAACATGTATGCATTGAAGAATTGTTTGATTGCACTACGCTATAAATATTGTCAAGGAAGTGCAACCAAATTTAAAAGTTGCCAAGGATCGGCAAAAATGTTACACGGATTTAAAACGAACTCCAGGAGAGTTCAACATTTGGTGATCACGTATATCTAAAGATAAATTTGAAGAAGACTTCCTTGAGTTTGGGAATGTGTTCCAAACTGGCACCAAGGTATTATGGACCTTTTGAAGTGTTAGCTAAGATAGGGTCGGTATCCTATCAGCCTACACTTCCACCTAATATAAAGGTACACAATGTATTTTATGTTTCATTGTTAAAAAAAAATATGCATAATGCTACTCATATAATTGACTGGAATGTGATTCAGGTAGAACTCGAGGGAGAGTTCCAAAGAGAACCTTTCCACATTCTAGACAGGAAGGAACGTATTCTCTAGAATTGAGCCATCGTTCAAATAAAAGTGCAATGGAAGCACTTCATCCCTGAAGAGGCAACTTGGGAAATGGAGGATAAAATGCGGGAAGCATATCCCTCCATGTTCCAGAATAAGCAAGGGAGCTCAGAATAAAAAGAACACCGAGGACGGTGTTAAAAATAAGGGAGAAAGAAATGTAATACCCCCATAACACTACTTTTATTTTCATGGTTTGAACTTTACTTTCTATTATGTAATGAGTTATGAAACTAAAAAAAACTCAAATGACATTTGCACAGCAAACATTTTTATTTACTTATTAATAAAGAAAATAACACTTAGAGAACTCGACTACATGAGGGGACACCAACCATGGAACCAAAGAACATGTGTAAGCAAGCTAGAGTGACTGATACCAATCAAATCCAATCCAAAACTCAACAACTAGACAAGATCCTGAATCATAGGGATTTAGGGATCTGATTGGAGATTTAATTGGGATGGTATAAGACCTGGGCAAAGCTATTTATATGAGTGCACTGGAATAGCACGGGACGTCGTGTTTTGCATGGGAAAACGAATGTTGAGTGCATGTGTTGAGCGTTTTTCTATTTTATAAGTCCATCGTGAAAACTTGTTACGGACTTGAGGATTGAGTGCCGCGAGGAAGTTACATGTTGTTCTGGTGCATGGTTGGTGATCCAGCTCGGGGGTGGAGCGGAGCAAATCGTTGAGTTGTCGCCTCCTGTGGTTGGGAGGAGTTGATTCTCCAAGTTTGTTTCCCCTAGATTCAAGTAAGTAGATCTGATTTAGTTTCTCGTATAGTTCGGCTTGACTTATGGTTGTTTGCTTACCAATGAAATGAACCGTAAATGGGCTATTGATAGGTCTGAAAATTGTACTCTATGAAACTATCATCTATGTGTATTTTGTCAAAATCAAGTATCTAGTAGCTACGCGTTTTCTTGAAAGCTAAAGAAACTTTTTGGACATCCTTCGTCTTCCTATACTCTTCTAAGATTTATTTTGCATGATCAATTAAATATCTTGACACCCAAAACAAACCATTTGTTTGTGTTTCTTTGATTAATTAGAATTTTTCCTGATGTATTGTTTATGGGGATGTTACAAGTTTCTTGCTAAAGAAATCTGAAAAGAAAAAAATGAAGCCTACAGGAAACGATATTCCTTATATAATAGCTTATACAGGTGGTGGCTCAGCATATTATGATACATCTTGCAATTGATAACTTGTTCTTGATAGGGGGATAAAAGACATCATAAACAAGAACATTTGAATAAAGAAAGTGTTGTTGTGAACAAATGGAGCCTATGAACCAAAAAAATGGGAAACAAGTATGTAACCTTGTTCCTGAATTTTAAAGACAAAGTAAAATTCAAAAGTTTCCAAAACAATCAATTGAGTAGAACACATGAGGGTCTACTTGTTTTATTAAAAGTTTTTGGTAATCTTAAAACCATATTCTCATGGTTCTTGGTACAATTTTTGTGATCAACAGAAGTCATTAGAGCTTCTATTTTATATGGTTAGTGGTAATCCTAAAACCATCTCATTGTTTTGGTTGGTTAGTGGTAATCCTAAAACCACCTCTTGACATCTTTGATAGTTTTATGGTCAACTTAAAACCATTAGTTTTTTGTCAAATCGAAACCATGCAACTTAGTAGAAATCTTACTATTTCTGCTATATTTTATGTCAGATATATTTTCAGCCATTAGTAGTTGACCTTCTTGAGTTTTACTCTTTGAATTCGCTTGACACATTGTTAATTGTCAAGTAGGGGCAATTTTTAAGGCAAGAACGAACTTAAGATTAAGCGGGGATGTTGAAATCTCTAATCTAAGTTCATTATCTTACCCTAATGGTCATATCGTTAAAGGTTAGTTATACATTATGTACTATATATGTACCATTGTGTACTATTGATTAATGGAGCAAATATGTGAGCCTTTTTCGTCATATATTTTTGCATTCTTATTTGCCCCATATTTCTTCATGATTTAACAAATCCATATCCTCTGTTGCAAATAAGGAATCACAGAGAATTAACTGTGTAAAAAAAATTGTAAACTTCATTGAGAATAGGATGTCCATGAGCTCTCCCAAATCAAAATCAAAGTTTGTTTTGAATTAATAAATCTCAAAATCAAATTCGGCCATGTTTTGGAGAAAATCCCAACATAAAATTCAACTTTCTTTTTTTATTAGTGAACCTTGAATTGTTATTGAAAAAGAAACATCTACATTTGAACATGGATTGCATGAATGATAACAAAAGGATTTTACCATTTAATTTCAAATAAAAATCACCTCCTTCAACTAAATGATTTTAGGTGAAAACGATTTTGAATAGTTAATCATGAAAGCAATTGCTATTGGTCCAATTTTAATTTATCAATGATGATCAACATAGAAGGTGCATTAAGAAGGATTGCTCTTTCTGTAACGTCTCATGCAGAGAAAGGCAATAAGTAGAAAAAGGAACATGCAACCATATAATTGTGGTCTTTGAATTTCATTACAAAGAGAAATTGGAGAAAACATCTCTTAACCTATAAACATGCATTGCTACTGATGAATTGAATTTGCTTATTTGAAAAATCTCAGGGGAAGGCATAAAAAATTGAAGAGAAACTAACCCTTTCTGAAAGGTTGCGTAGGGACTTTTATTTAAAAATATGGTATCTCCATGTATTCCTCGTATTTTATAAACTCTAGAGAAGGAAATCATTAGTTATTACATTGTGATAAGCAATTACTATGTGAAATATTCGCATTAATGTTGAACAAATACTCCACATGGAGAAAGGGTGATGCTAACAATGGTATGATATGTAACATGGTGCAAAGACTTTGATGGAAAGGGTGATGCTAACAATTGTATGAGATGTAACATGGTGCAAAGACTTTGATGGAAAAATAACAAGCATGAATCTTCTTTCCCAGTTTGTAATTTGTATTTATCTTTTTGAGTTTTGTCTTTTGTAAATTTTAAAAGAGTCAATATGTTATTATAAGGAGACCTGGCCATATGCAATTAAGCATTTCAAAATGTGTGGGATTGTGATGGAATTTAGAGGCAACAACGGTGGGCACATGGGGTGGGTTTCTTTGGAATGAATGGACGAATGGGTAATTTTAAATGCAACTGGAGCTTTGGCCAATGAATGGAATGAAGTATGAGTTTAATGACATAATGAGAAGATGAGCATAAAACCACAAGCCACCACTCAAGACTGTGGTGATAGAGACCAATAAGGGGAAGAATGAAGCATGAGACTCTTTCCGTAGAGGGGAGTAGATGGGCTCCCAATCCTAAGGGGAAATGGGAAAAATGGGTGCTAGAATGTGAAAAGAGCTAAATGAGGGGAACCATTAAAGGTCGGGGGCTACGATATTACTCTCTTGGACAAGGTGGAACCTATGGCAAATTCTAAGGGTGGAGAAAAGTAAAATGCAATGATAAAAAAGGGCAAGCCCATACCAAAATGCCAGTGTAGAGAATATTCCTAAAGGGAGACAACCAAAGATACATGAAAAATGGATGCCTTTGGCAATAACCTACACACATACCAACTAGATCCATGGCATAAAAGTGCTCAAAACTAAACACAAAGTCCAAACACTATACATGGGTCGTTCATCTATGACTTAGAATATGATCGAAAAGGTATCCCATGATGACATCACATGTGGTGTTGCTCAAATGATGAACAACATACAACCCCAAGACTGGTGGAGGATTTAGAGTTTGGAAACAAGGAGCTCCCAAAGGAGGTATTGATGTGAGGGAGGTGATGTAATGATGAGTTCATAAATGAGGCACTCCCACAAGGAGGTCAAGGAATGATGAATTTCAAAGGAGGACATAGAATGTTGAGTTCTCAAAGGAGGCACTCCCCTGAAAGAGGTTAAGCAATGATGAGTTCCTAAAGGAGACACTTCCACGAGGGAAGCTAGGGAGTGATGAGTTCTAAAGGAAACACTCATGTGAAGGAGGCTAGGTTACCCATGTGGGGGATAACCAAAGAAACCAAAGCTAATGGGGATGAACCATATATAAAGATGACAAAATTTTGTTGGGTTAGTGCGATTAGGACATTAGCCTCATGATCATATGACATTTGGGAGCATGATCAATGCGAGTATGAGTGTGATGTTTCTACTTGGTTTGAACATGGTTTTGTGGAAAAGTATGAGTGCATCCATCATTACTATCACAACGCCATGCCATTGGTGCCTATAGTATGTTCTTATTCTTAGTTCCTCTTAGTGGTTTGTCTATGTGGTTTTGGTGGGGACCCCAATTTTGACTAAATTTTGAAGAAAAGGATAGGGCTACGTTAACATGTAAGGAAGTTGAATGTGTTTCCAAAGGGAAAATGTGCTCAAGGGGTGAACAATGTGGTTTGCAAGTGTGATTTCTAATAGTGACAAAAAAATGATTTTGGCGACAAGTTTTCACAATATTTAAAGGAAAAGAATCACACCCCTAATGACACTAACACTACTAGATTTTGATCCAAAATCCGACGGTTTTTTCCGACGGCGCGTGGATTTTTTATTTTAATCGTGCCAAAAATCAGAAAGATTAATTTTTTTTTTGAAATAATGGGCATAAGCGTCGCTTAAGCGACGGCGCTAAAATTGCTATCCTCCTAAGTGTTGCTTAAGCGACGGTTTTCCTCCTAAGTGTCGCTTAAGTGACGGTTTTCCTCCTAAGTGTCGCTTAAGTGACGGTTTTCCTCTCTATGTTTCCTTTTAAAAGATTATAGGTTTAAACGTGGAGGGGTGTATGGCATGTACATATTTGTGGGATTGGTTGTGGCCTTAACATTAGATTAATATCATTATTATAAAATGATGGTAGTGAATTGCAATAAATCAAAGATTGATTTAGACAAGTTTCATTTTGTGGACAAATTTATTCTTTTTTAACACGACAAAAAAATATATTTGATTTTTCAAGTGGAAATCAAAATATACATTGACGAACCTTAAAGGTATTTCCATTTTTGTTCAATGACAAGAGACCAATAACTAAATAGGCCATTACAACAAACGATCAAACTACAACAAATTAAAGTAAAAAACTAGTTAATATAACATATAAATAATATTAATGAGACATGTTTCATCCGCATTAATTTTACTTATGAATTAACAATGAAATTATCAGAGCATTGAAAATAACATTTATCATTAGAGGAAATTTCAACTCAAAATGGGCCTTTTAACTCTAATTCAAATTCCATGTCATCATGTGTTAGCCAATGAAATTGCTTTAAATTTGAAATACCGTATAGGTCTTAAACACTTTTTTAATATAAATTTGGGGATAGGTATCATAAAAAAAACTACTTTTTTGTTTGTATTTTCGACATCTCTCCCCATGTTTTTACTCAAATTTCGATCAGGAGCGCTTGTTAGATGTGAAATTAAATTTTGCATCCAACAAGTACCCACTCGACATACTTTTGACAGACCCCGCTACCCCAAAAACAAGAAATACCTAAAACAATGTGATGATGACATGTTAGCGGAGTCTGTCAAAAGTATGTCGAGTGGGTACTCATTGGATGTGAAATTTAATTTCGCATCCAACGATCTCTCCCGATCAAAATTTGAGTAAAAACATGGGGAGATATGTCGAAAATACAGAAAAAAAAGGAGTTTTTTTCTTTTCTTCCTCCAAAATTAATAAATATTATTTTATTATTTTAACTATTATTTTATTAATTTTTTTAGGAGACCCATTTTGACTTGAAATTTCCTCTAATGCACGATCATATGTATGTGATGGAATATATTGCATACCTTAACATTTGTGTGACTGATATGTTTGAAAGACCATTCACAAACTTCAAGTTCATTATAAACAATATCGTAGAGAGAATATCTGTGCTGGAGCCTTCATAAATGGGTTTGTATGCCTTCTTAAGAAGCGATAAATCATGAACACCATCAAAGTCATCATTTTCATGATCATAATCATCATCATCCATTCTAACATTAAATGTATCATGGATCAATGTATTGGTACTATCATCTTCAACTATGTCGTCAGTATGCTCATCTTCTTCAATATGATCATTAACTTGTTCTTCATTATTCATAGCTCCATGGTCCATTGATGCTTGATCTAAAAGCACATCCTTTGGGCAATATATTGTCATAGGATGTATTTCCTTTATAATTACATGAAACCATCAAGATATAGTAGCTAATATAAGAAATATTAAAATGATAGATACATTTACAAAACCAATCAATATAAATACATCTGTAATACCCCCAAGACACTATTGTTTTATTTAATATTTGTGAAAATAATTTCAAAAACAATTATGTTTATAAGAGTTAATTAAAACTCAAAATTAATCACAAGAGGTGTGAGTGACATTTTGCACAACAAACTATTATTTTATTATTAAAAAAAGGAAAATACGCATGGAGAATATAGTTACATGGGGATACCATCATGGCATAAAGAACATGTGTAAGTAAGATAGAGAGATATTTACCAATCAAATCCAATCTAATACTCAACAACTAGACAAGATCATAAATCATAGGGATTTATGGATTGATTGGAGATTTGATTGTGATGGCATAAGAGTTGGGAAAAAGCTATATATATTGGTGCACTGAGATAGCACGGGACATAGTGTTGTGCATGGAGAAACTTTGTTGAGAGTGCATGTGTTGAGCGCTTCTCCTTTTTCATTAGTCCATCGTTGAGCTTGTTACGGACTTTGAGAGACAGTGTCGCATGGAAGTTTTACTTGTTGTTCTAGTGTGCATGGTGGTTACCAGCTTAGGGGTGGAGTTGGGATCGTAATTTTTCGGTCCTCTCCTATGGTTGGGAGGAACTAATTCTCCAAGTATCTTTCTGATATTATATTCAAATAGGTGAATCTAACCTACCTTATACTTGTTTTTTTTCTTTTATTGATTATAAATTCCATGTGTATATAGTATGTGTAACAATCCCATAAACAATACATCAGAAAATTTCTAATTAATCAAAGAAACACAAACAAGGGGTTTGTTTTCGCTATCAATATATTTTATTGATCATGCAAAATAAATTTTAGAAAGAGTATGGACTAATGTCAGGTATAAACCATGAGGTGGACTGAAACCGTAACCAAACGAAGGACGTCAAAACCCCGATAACGTGCAGTACAAAGCAGAACTTGGTTTAAATCTGCCAATAGAGACGGATATGGGCCTTTTATATTAAAATAAATATATATATAATACAGATCCATAAGACAATTTAAACGAAAGACTCTGCAACTCGAAATTAAGAACCAATTCATTCACATAAACTCTATGTAATAATTTAAACCAATATTTCTATGATTCGTTCCAAAAAGTTTTGTTAGATTTAAAGAAAACGTGTAGCTACTAGATACTTGATTTCGACGAAATACACATAGATCATACTTTCATAAAGTACAATTTAAAGATCTAGCAATATCCCACTTATGGTTCATTTCATTGGTAAGCAAACAACCATAAGTCAAGTTGAAGCATATAAAATAAATCAGATCTACTTACTTGAATCTAGGGAAAAACACACTTGAAGAATCAACTCCTCCCAACCATAGGAGGCAGCAACTCAATGATTTTCTCCGCTCTACCCTCGAGCTAGATCACCAACCATGCACCAGAACAGCAAGTAACTTCATCGCGGCACTCAATCCTCACGTCCGTAACAAGTTTTCACGATGGACTTATAAAATAGAAAAATGCTCAACACATGCACTCAGGCTCGTTTTCCCCATGCACAACATGACGTCTCGTGCTATTCCAGTGCACTTATATATATAGCTTTTTCCCATGTCTTATGCCATCCCAATCAAATCTCCAATCAGATCCTTAAATCCCTATGATTTAGGATTGTGTCTAGTTGTTGAGTTTTGGATTGGATTTGATTGGTATAAATCATTTTCGCTTGCTTACACATGTTCCTTGGTGCCATGGTTGGTGCTCCTTCATGTAGTTGAGTTATCCAAGTGTCATTTTATTCATATAATAATTAAATAGATAAATAAAATGGTTTGTTGTGCAAATGTCATTTGAGGTTTTTCTTGAGTTTCATAACTCATTACATAATAAAAATTAATTTTCAAAACATGAAAATAAAAGTAATGTCATGGGGGTATTACATTTCTTCCCCCCTTATTCTTAACACCGTCCTCGGTGTTCTTTTTATTCTGAGCTCCCTTGCTCATTCCAGAACATGGAGGGATATGCTTCTCGCATTTTATCCTCCATTTCTCAAGTCACCTTTGCAGGGCTGAAGTGCTTCCATTGCACTTTTATTTGAACGATGGCTCGATTCCGTAGCTTACGTTCCTTTCTGTCTAGAATGCGAAAAGGTTTGGTCTAGAACTCGCCCTCGGGTTCTACTTGAATCACATTCCAGTCAATTATATGAGTAGCATCATGTATATATTTTTTTAATAATGAAACGTGAAATACATTGTGTACTTTTATATTAGGTGGAAGTGCAAGCTGATAGGCTACCGACCCTATCTTAGCTAACACTTCAAAAGGTCCACAATACCTTGGTGCCAGTTTGGAACATCTTCCCAAACTCAAAGAACTCTTCTTCGACTTTACCTTTAGATATACGTGATCACCAATGTTGAACTCTCTTGGAGTTCTTTTTAAATCCGTATAACTTTTTGTTGATTTTGAGCAACTTTTAAATTTGGTTGTACTTCCTTGACAATCTCTATAGCATAGTGCAATCAAGCATGATTCAATGCATACATGTTTTCTTGTAACCATATTTTTTCCTCTTCCACATACAAGAAGATAAACGTGTCAATCATTATCTTAAGATTCTAAACATTTTACATATCACCCCAAGCAGATATCGACATCTTACTAATATCGTGGACATGCTTGTTATCTCTTCTTCGTAACATTATAGGTTCCAACTACAACTTAGTTGAGCATTATTACAGTGTTCATTCCACAGGTTATAAAACTTCACTAGCTATTACCACATTCAACCCTTATATATTGGGAGGTAAAAAACAAATATATCATATTGCCTATCTTTAGACACAACTCCACTTTTCATGCATTTATTTAAGCATTTCTATTTATGTACACACAAAACAAACAAAAAAATTGCATTCAAAAAATCAATTCTTCACAGATTATAGAAAATACCTATGCGTATGCGAGTTCATTAGGTCAAACTGATATTAACCTCATTCCTAGTTCGTTTATCCAATTCTTTTGAATCGGACTTGTAAACTGAAAGTGTGTTGACGAACTTATGCCACCTAATCTAAAATATTTTTAATCTTCCATAATAGAATCTTTTAATTTATAAAATACAAAGATCATCCTCCATTTTAAAATGTCAATGATATTCTATAAAATATACAATCATCCATTATAACAAAACTGAAATAAGTAATACATAATTTCCTTAACCATCATCCTTTAAAAAAAAATGTTTGTTTAAAAGGATGTTTGAATGTATTTGCATCATATTCCCAATTATGTAAATCACACAAAAAAATGCACAATCTTCATGTATAGAATCAAATCTTTGGAATTTATATAAACGCCAACATGTAAATAGCTCACAGCTTTATATATATATATATATATAATTTAAACTTGAACATAATAGCACTAGAATAATCACAACTCCCTATATCCATATTAAATAAATAGATATGGCCTAAACAACATTGCACCCAATAAATCATCAGATGCTCTTTTAATGGAATCATATAAAATGTATTTTTCTATAAATGCATTCTCTTTTCAATCCTATACAAACTGGTCTTTTCTTTTCATCAAACCTAAAGTGGGTAAAGTACACTCCCTTTAAAAATATAAAAATGCATTCATTTTCTTTAGATATATTATTTATAAGAAAAACATTTTCCAAAAATAAAATCAACACTCCTTTACATTAACATTATCAAAAACTATTTCACATTCTTTTAACCTCGATACCCTTATATATATAATCAATGAAGGAACGGGGTATAAAATTCTTACTCTACCTTATTCAAAACACATGCGATAAATAATTCTAAATCCATATCACTATATCTATTAACAATAAAGAAAATATTTAATTTATTAGTCCTTAACCATTTAGGGGAATGACAATGATAAAGTATGTAACAAAATCCTTGCTTCCTATTCACGATGACCATTAAACACGTACAAGTTCAATACGCCCCTTTCAGTATCTGTTACAATGGTTATCTTTGACTAATGCATTGTAATGACACTTCAATTTTATTTCATCATTTATATTAAGTTATAAAGGATAAATAGTTAGTCCCAAACCATTTTATCTTTACCTTAGCCATTCATCCCAACCCTAAAATGAGTATGATGAGAATAACATTGAACCTTATACCCATATAATGTTATATGACTACTTAAAGAATCAAGACATTAAATTAGAGTTGGTTAGTCAACTCACAACCATCATAAAGAAAAAGTAAGAATACCAAATGCTTCCTTACCATGGATCTCCTACCTTTTCTAGCAATCTTAATATAACATCACTGCTACTTGCAGATGACTACAAATTTATCGGATGTACATTTAAGCAGAAATAAATATATCCACGACATACTATTATCTAATAGAATCTATAAGTGTGGGCCAAGACAATATCGATCAATTGTTCAGTATGACATAAAATAATGTCCACCTCATTACAATTCAACATATCAAAATTAATGTACTATGTGGCCGCCTCAAGAGAAATACTCTCTTCACTTGTACAAGATCTATCAAGTTGTAGATTCAAGATCAAGGGTCTCGCCCTATGCTTCTATCACAGGAATAAAGAAAACACACTCAGGAAAAAAGTAGGGGACTATTCCATTTTCTTATAATAAGTTGCAGACTCAAAATATATTCGTAATCTATTGCGAGGATTTCAGGGCCAAGCTTTCCCCAACGTTTCTCCCTCTCCAGATGAAAATAACGAAAAATATAAATGTGTGTACTATGGTATAGATTCCAAGGGTCTCTATCTCTCTTTTCAAGCAGTCATCCTACTCAAGCCACAAATGCAAAAAATAAAATAAAATAAAATATAACAATCAAATTCAGGGGCTCTGATCTCTTAAGGAGATATCGCCCACAACTAAATTTCTGCCAAAATCTACAGTCACAAGCATATGCAAAACTTATCACATGGATTCTTCCCTCAAATCTCTGCAATAAACAAGATTTATAGTCACGCAAGGATTGGACAATAGCACCCAACATACCAGGCACATCCTTCTCTCTCACACTATCAATCAAAGTGGTAGATCGCTTTAAGGCACAACATATGACTCCAGGTTGGATCTCTCAAAGTGGAGGTCGCCTACAATATGAAGCAATGTATTAAGTACTTAAAGGATCAACAACAATGCATTGTTTGAGTATCTTAGAGGGATATGTCTTAGTGTTATTGCAATAAATACTCAGTAAAATTATTCAAGATTTGGGGTCGATTTCCACAAGGGAGACTCCCATCTTCCTTGCAGATTCTAAAATAAACAAATTGGAAATTTTTTTTGCAAGGATTGGTTTCAGGTCATTGGGTCGAATTGATCTCTTTGAGAGGCTCTTCAATCAAAAGAAAACAAAACTGAACGAAAATAAAAGAACCCATTATTGCTATATAGAATACTGGATCGACGAAATAGATAGAAATTTTGCTCCAGCATCCACGTCATTGGAAAAGGATCCATACAACCGCGAAGAATGTTCAAGAAGATACTACGGTTTCTCTTTAATTGTTGAACCAGATATTTTTTAATATCATGAGGCCAACTCTATAAAGATCTTTGATACTATGCTGAATTTTCCAAAAGAAAATCATGCATGCATAAGCAGTCTACGTCAAATTGCCACCAGTATTCTTCATCTGCTAGATTGTCGGATCGTTGAATAGAAGGTCATCGAAATTTCTTTGACAGACAAGGGAAATTTACAGATTTGAAATTTTTTGAAAATCAAATGGTGAAACCTCAAAAGAAAAATAAAAGAAAGCAGAAATCGTGAGACAAAGAAGTTGCAGCCAAGGAAAGTCTTATCTTTCCAAATAGGTAACTTTATAATAATAAAAGAAAAATGCATTCAACAAAAAAAAATGCAAATGCAGGCCAGGATTTAACCTGCAAACGGAGACGGATCATGGGCTTTCAAGGATATGTAAAGATCAGTAATTTATAATGGAAATTACATACATCGGATAAAAAAATGGAAACGATGGTAGAGTTGAGAGTGCATATCGATGCAGGCACAAGGAAAACGAGTTTAAGAATCTAGATCCACTCAGACCTTTGGAAAAATGTTTTCAGAATTTAGATCGCATACCCTTGCAGATAAATGGAAACATTTCCAAAGTTTAAAGCACAAAACCAAGCAAATAACTGGAAAATGATTGCATGGTCTAGATCCACGCAGACTCAGTTTATACAAAGAAAACACATACACAAATTGATCTATGTGTCGATCCCAACGCATATAGATCATTAACAAAACAAAACGATTATCAACTTTTCACTAAGAATGCATACATGATCGGATATGTATGTCAATTACCAATGCATATAAATCAAATAAAAAAACAAATGCAAATGCTTATCATTTTTTTAAACAAAGAACGCATACACGATCTGATCTCAATCCAAACGCATATAGATCGTTATGCGGACAAATATAAGCAAGGTGCAAACAATTTCAAGCTTATACAGGGGCTAGATCTGTAATTTATAAATAAATAAAAATGCAATTAAAGGCAAAATGCATACATGTTAAACTCCAACGATCTCTTTCCAATCTAATGATTATCATCAAACCATATACCAAATTTTAAAAAAAAATGTAGTTAATGGAAAAAACGCATACAAATTTAAATGTTAAAGAAAAATCATCAAATGTTTTGGGTAATCAAACATAGCCTTAGATCGAATCTAGTTTAAAACATCGAAATTAGACTTGGATCAGATCTAGTTTAAAACATTAAAAACAGGCTTGCATCGGATCTAAGATTAAAGTATTACCATCATATATTCTACAAATCCATCGTAGACAATGCAAGCATTATCAAACATACTCCCACCAATCGAGGGAAGAGATGGTATAATGTAAGCATGGTTTGGAACATAAATCAAAGCAAAACAATGGATTGTCAAGGGATTAACAGATATATTCTCCAGATGTAGATCGTAGGCAGAAAATAAAAACAACAGGGGTCTCTCCATAATTAAAACACATACCAAGGATCTAAAACCAACAATGCAAACCAAAAGGAAAAATGTATACACAAAAAGGATTAGTACATATCTATAATTAATATCCAATGTAGATCAAGTTGGAATGCAACCAATCAAAGGCAAATACATTTCTATATGTAAATCATAGCCAAACTAGTGTAGAACTAGAATGTAGTTAAACAAGTATGCAGAGATACAGATGTAAATCGCAGTCACACAGAGGTAAAACATAATCAAACAAGTGTAAATAGCAATCAAACAGGTATGTAGAGATACAAATGTGAATCACAGTCACACCGAGTTAAAACACAGTGAAACAAGTGTAAATGGAAGACAAGACAAGGAATCATATGCAAAGTTTGGGATTTGAATTCGATTGTAATTGTCAATTAATTTTGTATAACAATCTAACTCAGTAATTCTTCATCATGATAAACAACAGACTCATAAACAAATCTCATAGATTCAGAACACATGTGAAGAACCCTTAAGGTCAAGTGTTCGAACCTGGGCTATGATACCATATTGTAACAACCCCATAAACAATACATTAGAAAATTTCTAATTAATCAAAGAAACACAAACAAGGGGTTTGTTTTCGTTGTCAAGATATTTTATTGATCATGCAAAAGAAATTTTAGAAAGAGTATGGACTAATGTCAAGTATAAACCATGCATTGGACTGAAACCATAAGC
>LPNX010312083.1:13098-45598 GCA_001517045.1 Pseudotsuga menziesii | reverse complement strand
TATATAAGAAAATCAATTAAAATACTATTTTTGATGGTGACCTTTAGAAATGCAAAAAAAACAAAAACTTAAACATATATATAAGAAAATAAATTAAAATATTGTCTCCAAATTATAGATTTAGGGATGGAATAATGAAAATTGGTGAGAAATTAATTTTTGATGGTGACTTTAAGTGACATTCATGAGACATTTTAGTAATAACTAAATCCAATAGGTTAGCAATCCATTAAAGCAAATAATATCATGTATTTATGAGTATTTTTTAAGGGTATAGAATAACGACAATGGATTACTCTTATTGCACTCTCAATTATGACTTCTTTTGAGATCAAGATGATGGAATGGAGGGGAAAATGGAGTCACTATTGCATGAAAGGAGACTGGGCATTAAATGCATCATCAATTTAGTGTCTTTCTAGGGCATCGTGATCACTAGTACTAAAATGATATATATATATATATACATATATATAGACCCCCTTGTAAAAAATTGCAATATTTTCTATTGTTGAGCTATGACACATGACTAAGACGTAATGAACACTAGCACTAAATTGATCTATATATATTTATATGCTCTTGTCAAAAATTGCAACTTTTCCATTGCCAAGATGTCACACACTAGATGGTCAAGAGAAATTTTGTGCAATTTCTTTGTTGGATCTCTGAAGATCGAGGTGCATGGCACCGTTACAGAAAAAGGGTTTTCTAGCATATATATCATCTGGGATCTGGGATCCCAATATTATATCTGGAAAGCAATATGAACATCTAAAGCACATCATCTGCAATAATTCACATGAACACCCAACACTATCCTGACCACCTAGGAAAAACACTAGATATTCCTAACCCCACAAATTCCATTTTGGATTCAGAATTCTTAACCTGCACATATTCGGAGATAGAAGGTAGACAATTTACAAAATTTACTAAATTGTAACACTTCATTGTCACAATTGCAATTTTCCATGACACAATTGAAAATGACTAACATAAATGACTAATTCATATTATTCTAGGTAGTCATTTTTTTATGTCGTGACTAAATTAGTCATTTATGTTAGTCATTTTTCACTCTGTCACTTATTATTTAGTCATATTTGTTAATCGGTGACTAAATTAGTCGTTTATAGTTGGGTTAATCAAAGTTGCTCATATTTAGTAGTAAATCACTTGAAAAACCTGTGGTGACTAGAATTTTTAGTCACCTAGTAGCTAATTCCTCATTTTGTACTAGTGACTAGGATGAAGATCTCTCAATATATCCCACACAAAAAACTTGCTGCAACTTAGCACTCAGTAGCAGACTTAACTCAACTATTCCACTTTAGCTATCCCCTCATCAAATTCCTCGTGTGGCTGACTTTTGAGTTTGTAGAAGCCACAAGGTTCATTCACTTAGAAATCAGAATGAGTAGTGAGCCTCATACTCCATTTGATGGTATATATAAGATTTCCTAGGTCTTTGAGTCATTTTTGGAATTAAATTAGCCACCAGCTCAGTTCCCTCTGTCACAGAACATGACCATAATTTTAGGGATTATGCTTTTTGCAATAGCTAGAAAGTGGAATGTTATTGCTGCCAGTTGTCAATCATCCTTTTATAGCTGCTCATTCCTCCTAGTGGGTCATTGAACACTCTTTTAATAGTCTCTCTTTAATAGGCGTCTCTTCTTTTTAATTAATAAAATAAACAATTCTTCAATTCTAGTCATCCTTGACCAACTTGGTCATAAAACTTTAGATATTTAGCATAATGTTTTTCTGAAATAAATAACAAATATTTATTTTTCAGTTCTCGGTAAGTTACAAAAACCCATCGTAAAATAAAAAAATTAGAATAAATAAACTTTTCCATTTAAAAAAAATAAAAATTTAATCCTCCTAAATTTATTAATTTGAAATGACTTATTAAAAGTAGAGAGGTTAATATTTCATTTTCAAATAAGTCTTAATTTATTTTCATTATATTTTATATTTATTCTCAATAGCATCTTGATTATATATGTACACACATATGGTAAAAATAAGTAATATTGGGATGATTATATAAACTCGTATTAAATATTATTTTTATTGAAACCAACATAGATCCATCTGAAAAGGGATCTACCAAGCACCGAAAGGGATCAAATATCTCAATGTAGAAACATTTTTTTACAATGGAAATGTTGACGAAATGTGTAATCCAATGTTTATGGTTTTAGTTTATCTAATTTATGTTGTTTTATATATATGCAATTCTAAATCATTTAAATTTAATTTAAACGGATTAATATTTTATTATTTTTTATAAAAGACATGTGTCAACTCTAGGATGAGCACAGAAGGAGTTACACATATCTCCCCTATTGGGCTATAGAATGCACCTCTTCCTTGAAATAATAAAATATAATTGTAGTCGAAGATGAGTTTCGCAATGTAAAGTTGCAAGGTGGTTAAAATTGCGAGAGTTAAATTAGAGAATTCCATCTTTGGAAAATTGGGAAGGAGGATCTGCAATCCGTAATCCGATTGTAGAAATGATCCTTGCGACCGTATAATTACGGAATTCAATTTTGGAATTCATAAAGTTCCGAAATCCGCAATTGCAAAAAGAATCTTACAAAACGAGAACTGCAGAAGTCAATTTGGGAATTTGGGAATTTCTGCAATCTGCAATCCACAAGTGCGGAAAGAATATTACAGAAAGAATCTTGTGGAACCAAAACTGCAGAAACAGATTTGCGAAAATGTCATTGTAGAAACTCGGAATTGGGTGAAGATCGAGGTTACGGAAGCAAGTAAGTTGTCTTGTTTCTTGATCATGAGTTTTTCGAATGCAAAGGAAAATCGATTTGAGCAGTTCTGAATTCAAGAACCTAGTGGAAAATGGTAAATGATTTCTAGATTGCTTATCGATTGGTTTCCTTATCTATCATGATTCATTGAACTAGTTTTGATCAATTATGAAACTAAAAAGTAAATCATACGAACAAGTAAAGGGAATAAATACTAGCATGCATAAAAGGATGGAGTAGAGAGGATTGTGGGTGCGCTCTATGAATGCAGAGAGCTAGTATTGCATGGACCGTTGTAGAAGGGTGTGATGAAATGGAGAGAATATGCAAAACAAAGATAGTGAAGGGAGCCACATTTGAATGAGCAAGAAGCATAAGTAGTTCAGAGAATGTGACAGAGTTAGTAGGCATAGCTATATCTGGTATTCAACATAATCTACAAAACAAAGTTCAAATTTATGGAATTATGGAGGTAAGGTGGTGCTTGAAAATACTTGTCGTATTTAGTGTGCAAGTTAGACCTTGTATGAATTAATAATAAAATAATTTTCTTGTGAATATCTATCTCTGTCTCGATCATATGTATGATTGATAATAATTACTTCTTCTTTATATCAGGGCTGTAAATATATGGAGATTAATAAAGGTTTAAAACGTAAAAATGTGTTTAAGCTCAGGAATAACTGATTCAACACCCCCCTTCTCAGTTATTTGAATAACCTCAACAATTGGTATCAGAGCGAATTTGTTTTATTTAAAGGTAGATCTATAAGCTTAAACATCACAAGTCATCAAGGTACTTTAACCAATAAGGTTCATATGTTTGACGGAACAAATTTTTCCTTATGGAAGGTTAGAATGAGAACATATCTAGTGTCCTTAGGTGTTGATGTTTGGGATGTAGTAGAAACTAGCTAAGTAACATCTGTTGTGCTAGCCTCCAAAGATGATAAGTTGGAATTTAGTTTTAACACAAAGGAAATGAATTCTATCATAAGTGGTCTTGCAGAAGTTGAGTTTGGTAAGGTGATGCATCTTGAATCTGCAAAAGATATGTGGGACAAACTTATTAGCGGATATGAAGGAAATGAGAAAGTGAAAGATGCCAAATTTAAGACATATAGAATGCAATTTGAATAGTTAGAGATGAATGAGGATGGGTCTGTTAGTAAATATTCATTAAGAGTAGAAGAGATCGTGAATGCTATAAAAGGTCTTGGTGAAAATATTGAGGAAACACCCTTATTTCAGAAAATTTTGAGATCTTTTCCTGATAGATTTAATTGCAAAGTTTCTGCAATACAAGAATTAAATGATCTTAAAACTCTTCCTATTGACCAAATCCTAGGAACTCTGACTACTTATGAAATGGGGATTAGTAAAGATAAATCCACCACTAGAGAAGCATCCTTTAAATAAGATAAGAACACTAATTCTGAAATGGATATGATTGAAGAAAAAATTGTAAGAAGGTTAAAGAAAGGATCGGGTAAATATAAAGGTAGGATTCCCTTTAAATGTTTCAACTATTGTAAGATATCCCATTTTGCATCTAAATGTCCTCACAAGAAAAAGGGCCAGGCTTCTAATGATAAAGAGAACTACACATTCAATAAATACAATAAAGAGGTTAAATATAAAAAGAAAATCTTATGTGAAAATAATGTTGATTGCTTAGAAAAGATAGACACCGGTTCATCTTGTGAAGATAAAGTGAATATTTTTATGCTTATGGACATAGAATATTTTGAAAATGAATATATAGGATGTGAACTGAATGATGAAGAACCTATGGTTGATATGGAGGGTGAACTAATCAGTTCTCTGGAAGAGACTGATAGACTCAGACTAAAGAAGAGGAAACAAAACCAATTGTTGATGCAGTATGAAAAGAATGGTAAAAGACCAAGTGAAGATGTTTCTCTCTTAAAATTAGAATTAGAAGAGGAAAATAAAATAGAAGATATTCTAAAACAACAATTAATAGAGAAAATGAGTTCAGAAGCATTGGAAGAACAAGTAGTGACAACTAGAAAAGAATTGGAGAAATTTCAAGCTTTGTATCACCAAAATATGTCAAGTATTAAGGATTAAGAAGAACTAAACAACATTCTAAGTAAGAAAATATCTCCATTGTTAAAAATAGGTCTTGGCTATGAATATGATTCAAGTAGCAATCACTCAAAAAACAAGAAATTAGGTAAGTGGATTAAAATTCAAAGCAACAAACAATCAGAATATGAACATACCTTGCAAAAAAAAGGGAATGAAAATGAAACAAGCATCAAGATTGGGGATCAGAAAGATCAATCAAGATTTGCTTAGGAACAAATCCAACAAACGACGAGGAAACCAAGATTCAAGTACCAAGGTTTTTTCCATGGATATTGTTATTATTGTTCTAATTATGGCCATAAAGTTGCAAATTGTGCATTTAAATTTAGAAGTATGCAACTAAGGGTGCCAAATGACGATGAACTGCTGCAACATAGAAAAAGAAAATCATTGAGTAACCAACAAATTTATACAACAAATTTTACAACTGAAAGAAGAACTCAGAATAGACAATGTACCAACCCTTTTTATCTATTGTATAATGATCCAGAATGTTATATTTTTCATAATTTTGGACACAAGGCTTCATACTATCATCTGAAGAATTATAAAATAGATCCGAGACTGAATTACTCAGCTAGAAGGGCTAAAGTTTGGAAGAAGAAAGAAAATAACAAGTGTGGTCTAGTGCTTTCTCGCGAAAGGAAAAAATACTCCTCGTATATTGACAGTGGATGTTCTAAACACGTGACTGGTGATAAAAGTAAGTTTTTGTCTCTAAGTGAACGTATATCGGGAACTGTAGCTTTTGGAAATGATGCTCCAGGGAAAATCAAAGGAAAAGGAATGGTAAAGTTGAGTAATGGAAAAGGGAAAGACCAAGATGGGTTATTTGTAGATGGAATGAAACAAAATATTATTAGTGTCAGTCAGGTTTATGACAGAGGATTTGAATTTTTTTTCACTTATAAAGATTGCAAGATAAAATTTGTAACTTCAGGACAGTTGGTTGCAAAAGGTATAAGGACATACAACAATTTATATGCCTTGAAAGAAGGAAAAGAAGAATGTCATCTAAGAAAGTACTGTGAAAGTTGGATATGGCATAGGAGACTTGGACACTTAAAATTTGATCACATAATCATGATTATAAACAATGTGGTAGTAAAATATCTTCTAAAAATATCAAAGCCATATGAATATGTTTGTAATCCTTGTGAAATGGAAAAATTGAGTCGCACACAGTTTAAATCCAATAACTTCACATAAACAAACAAACCTCTTTAGTTGGTACATATAGGTTTGTGTGGACCATCAAGAAAGGAAGGAACATGCAGAGAAAGACATTTTATGTTAGTCATTGATGATTATTATAGACTCACATGGGTCGCCTTTCTGAAGAAAAAATATGAAGCATTTGAAATTTTTTTTTTTTTTTAAGGCTTTGACCGAGAATCAAACATGAAAGAGAGTGAAGGAAATAAGGTCTGAGAGAGGAGGGGAGTTTAGTTCAAGAGACTTCAAAGAGTTTTCTGATAAATGTGGATTTAAAAGAGAGTACACTATTCCAGGTACTTCACAGCAAAATGGAGTAGTTGAGAGATAAAATAGGTTAATTCAACAGATGGCAAGATCAATGATGAATGAAAGGAATATTTCTCAGACATACTGGGTAGAGGAAATTCACACTGTTGTCCATATTATTAATAAATATCACTTAAGGCCAAATAGTGATAAGACTCCTTATGAACTATGGTTTGGAAGATTTGCTTCAAACAAACACATTAGAGTATTTTGAAGTAAATGTTATATTAAAAACACCGATGAACATCTTGACAAATATGATGATAGGGACAATGAAGGTATGTTCTTAGGATATGCTACAAACAGTAAAGGGTACACATGTTATAATAAGAGGCTGTATAAATTGGTTGACCGTATTTACATTAAAATTGATGAAGTAACTCATGTAAAATATATTTAGATAAGCAATGTTGAAGCAAATACAGCGGATACAGTTGAAGTTGAGGAAGAACATTTCCAAGAATCATAAAAATAAGATTCATAATCAGATGATGGCAGTGCAAACATTCAAACATATTCAAAACAATAGATAAAAACAAAACCATGTTCCAGAATTGTTCAGAAGAATCATATTGAAAATCAGATAATTGGTGACAAGAATAGAGTCTAGAGAAGAAGGAAACTGATTAAATATTTAGAACAATCTCGGGTTGCTTTCATATCTATGATTGAACCTAATAATTTTGAAGAAGCCAGTGAGGACGAAGATTGGATTAGAGTCATGAATGAAGAGCTCAATCAGATTGAGAAGAATAGTATTTGGGAATTTGTTCCTATACCTGCAGACAAGAATGTAATAGGCTCAAAATGGTTGTTTAAAAATAAGATGAATGAACAAGGACAAATTGTGAGGAATAAATCTCGATTAGTCTATAAGGGGCATGCACAAGTTGAGGGACATAATTTTGATGAAACCTTTGCACCAGTGGAAATATTGGAAGTTATTAGAATGTTTCTTGCCTATGCAAGCCATAAGAACATCAAAGTCTATCAAATGATTTTTAAGTCATCATTCCTCAATGGAGATCTAGAAGAAGAAGTCTATTTTCATAAACATGAAGGATTTCAACTTATGGACAATACTGACTATGTATGTAAACTAAATAAGGAACTATATGGATTGAAACAAGCACCAAGATCCTGGTATTATAGACTGGATAAGTATCTACATGACAAAGGATTTAATAAAGGTATTGCTGACAGTAATTTGTACATCAAATTTAAAGGTGATGATTTATTAGTTGTTTTGGTGTATGTGGATGACATTATTTTTGGATGCACTAATGCTTCTTTTGTTCATTGGGTTTCTAATTCCATGCAATCTTAGTTCAAGATGTCAATGATAAGAGAATTGTCATTCTTTCTTAGTCTCGACATTATTCATAGTTCTAAAGGTTTATTCCTCTCCCAAGACAATTATTTGAAGGAGATGCTGAAGACATCTCAGATGGAATATTCCTCATATGTTAGTATGCCTATTGTTGTTGGTTGTGCACCCAACAAGGATGATCTGTCACCTGATGTTGATTAAAAAACATATTGATCAATGATAGGTAGTCTTCTATACCTCACAACATCTGGTCTTAATATAATGCAAGCCGTTGGAATGGTAGGAATATTTTAGTATGCTCCTAAGCAATGTCATTTGGTGCATGTTAAGAGATATTCAAATATTTGAAGGGCACAATGAATTATGGTCTCTCATATCCTAGAAATCAGAATCTTCAGTTAACCGCATATTCATATGTTGACTGGGAAAATTGTTTGGATGAATGAAAGAGAACAAGTGGAGGTGCATTTTTTTTTGGGTGATTCTTTAGTTGCATGGCTGAGTAAGAATCAAGGCTCGACATATTTATCTACTACAAAAGATGAATACATTGCTTCTTCCACATGTTGTACATAAGTACTATGGATGATCTAGACATTGGCAGATTTGGAGGTAAAATTTGCTGATCACATTCCTCTCCATTTTGATAATACTAGTGATATTAGAATCCAGTCCTTCATTCCAAGAATAAACACATACCAATTAAGTATCACTTCTTAAGGGAGAAGTTCAGAAACAGAGTGGTTCAATTGAATTTCATTCCTTCTACATACCATATTGCTGATATCTTTACTAAACCTTTACCAAAGACATAGTTTGAGTACATACGCCATAATTCAGGTATCATATCTTATTCTAAACTAGTGTAGATCCAAATCCTAGGCTCTATCAAGCGCTGAGATGGATCAAATCTCCGGGGGTGCAAACTTCTTCTTAGGTATCCATTGATTTGATTCAAACCAAAAGACACATCTTTTTATTTAAGGTCCACATATAATATTTTTATTATTAATATTTAATATTATTTATGGCCAACATATAATATTTTTATTATTTTTTATTTTGTTAAGAACAAACATTGCATCATTTCCCTACACATGGTTTTAAAACCATATGCAAGGCCCTCCTACAACCACGGGTTGTTTAGGAGGCCTTGCACATGGTCTTAAAACCATTTGCAAGGCCCTCCTAAACCATGTACAATAAAACCATGGGTTGAATTAAATTTTTACTTTTTTATTGTTTTGTTAGGTAGGAAGATTATAACATCTCCCCCATATTAGATTGTTTTATTTTGGCCTATTAGAAAATTTATTTCCCATAATATTCACTATCACTATTATTTTTTTCCTACATGTTATAAACGCTACATCACGTTACAAGATCTCTCCCATAATATTCACTATCACTATTATTTTTTGCCGACATGTTACAAATGTTAGTAACGTTACATCACGTTACAAGATCTCCCCCATACTGGGATGTAGAGCGCCTCTCGGTGCAATAACTTGTTCAATTTGATAAGGGGAGATCTCTTATAGAGTCTTATTTGACATTGATGTAAACAAGGAAGAAGTCATTTTTTCTACAAATGATAAGCAATCGGTGATTACAAGCACAACATGCATCAAGAAATTGAAGGTTTCCATCAATGCCAAAGGGGAAAATTGTTGGAATTATGATAGGTATTGCAATCATATGGAAAAAAAAAGATTGTGATGTCGTTGTCACTGATGGAAAGACATCGTTACAAGCATATGATCGAACAACAAGGAGGACATATAAGTAGAGGACTTAGAAAAATTGACGGTTGTGGATGAATTCCGCAAGAGAAAAGTGTAGGAAAATTATCATGCTCGCAAAAATTAGATGAATATTCGCACTTAGTATCATATCAACAGACAAAGAAGAAGCCATAAAGATCAACGGTCAAAGATGAGTTCCGCAATGGGAAGTTGCAAGGTGGTTAAAGTTGAAGGAATTGAATTACAGAATCCCATATTTGGAAAAGTGGGAAGGAGGATCTATAATCCACAATCCTCAATCCTATTGCGGAAAGGACTGTTGTATTCATATAATTGCGGAAGTCAATTTTGGAATTAGGGAACTTCTGCAATCCGCAATTGCAAAAAGAATCTTGTGGAACCAGAACTGCGGAGACAGATTTCTGGAGGTCAATTTTGGAATTAAAGATTTTCCATAATCTGTAATCCGTAGTTGTGAAAAGAATCTTGCAGAACTAGAACTACGTAAACAAATTTGCGAAATTCAATTTTGGAATTTGAGAATTTCCACAATCTACAATCCGCAAGTGTGAAAATAATATTACAGAAATAATCTTGTGGAACCAAAACTGTGGAAACAGATTTGTAGAAACATAGTTGCAAAAAGTTAGAATTGTGGGAAGATCAAGGTTGCGGAAGCAAGTAAGATGTCTTATTTCTTCGTCATGAGTTTTTTTAATGCAAAGGAAATTTGATTCGAGTAGTTATGAATTCAAGAGCCCAGTGGAAAATGGTAAACAATGTCTAAATTGCTTATCAATTAAGTTCCTTGCATGTCATGAGTCATTGAATGAGTTTTGATTAGTTATGAAACTGAAAATTCAAGCATATGAATAGGTAAATGGAATAAATATTGGCATGCATAAAAGGATGGAGTAGAGAGGATTTTGGGTGCTCTCTCTGTATATAGAGAGTTGGTGCATGGACCGTTGTGGAAGGCTGTGTTGAAATGGGGAGAATACACTGAACATAGACAATGAAGGGATCCAGGTTTGACTGAGCAAGAAGCAGAAGCAGTTCAGAGAATGTGACTGAGTTGGTAATCATATATATATATATCGTATTCAACATATTCTACATAACATATTATGTAGTAGGTTGGTGCGTGGGAAGACTTTTAGTCTTCATTGTGCAAGTTGGAGCTTGTACAAGTCTAGTGGGTGCTATAAAACTAAGAGAGTTGGTGTTGTCCATAATTTGTTGCTTGTAAAACATAGGTTGTAGCCTCATTTGAGTTGGTTCCCAAAGAAATATTATTTAATAATAAAATAATTTTCTATTATGAATTTTATTGTGAATATCTGTCCCTGTCCCCATCATATGTATGATTGATAATAATTAATTATTCTTTATATCATGGTTGTAAATTTGTTAATAGTAATAGAGGTTTAAAAGGTCAAAAATTGTTTAAGCTTGGCAATAACTTATTCAAACCCACCCCCCCCCCCCCCCCCCCCACCTTCTCAGTTATTCAAATAATATCAACACGTCTCAACTTTAGGATGAGCATAAAAGGAGTTACACATGTCTCTCTATTGGGATTTCGAATGCACCTTTTCGACACAACTAGTATTCATTAATTTTTCTATATTTAATTATTAAATATATGAATTTATGTTTTTCTAATAGTTTTTGTTCAAATTTATTATGAAGGTTAGGATAATGAGATAGAAGGTTTGGCACATTCATATTGTAACAAAATTTTTGAAATTGAGATCTTATGTAGATTATCCAGGGGGTCATTTCATCTTAAAAGTTACACTGATCCAATATCAAAGGAAAATGGTACAATGGCTATTACAATGGTTCTTACATATGGTTTTGCATAGAGAATGCTATGTGCATAGGTTGTTGCTTGCCACATGTCACAAAGACTAGACTTCACATATGTTACAAACCCCATCCAAAGTATATGTTAAACGGTGCACATTCGATGGTTCTAGCATATAGCAAATATCATATGATATAATATATCATATTATAACCAAAGTCCGCAGGTAACCTATATATATTCACTGGCAGGATGTAACATATCATATGTAACATAGTCATTGCACGGTTCAAGGGTCCATTCATAACGGTTATGAAAAATCCGCGACATATATCTTATATGGTTCAACAACATTATAACCATAATATAACATATATGCACAGCATGATTAGATATAACAATTGTTACGGGGGTGCATAATCAAGAGCTCACCGCAGGCGGTTTCATTGCATGATGAAATAACAAATGGTTATAATATAACATATGTTAAATGAGGCATATGTAACAACAAATGACATATAGCATAGCTCGGATACCATCCCTTAACATTTGTGAAAATACCGCGCAGCTAGTCTGGCGGTGAGGCATAACCATGTCGCATAGCTCGACAACATCTCGTAACATTGCAAAGTGAGGTGCACAGTTAAGTAGCATTCCGAAGTGAGGTGTGCAGTTAAGTGGCGGTTACATTATATGTGACATAAACCATATTTCATGGCGTGGTGACATTTCTAAATGGTTTGTAGTTTGCTGCACAGTTTTGTTGCGACATTTGTGGATGGAACAGCTCTGTCATATGTAACGTTCTGGCGGATATCCATTGTGGCGGGATTTGTAATACCAAAAATGGTATATGTAACGTCTGATCCGTTGCAATATTTGGTGTAACATTTGGATAGCATGTACATCTTCGTAGTAACATTTGGCGGGGTTTGACAGTGGATGTAACGTACAGTGGTTGCAACATTTTAGGAGATGGAACAGACTCATTTGTGACGTTTTTGGTTCATTAGTATCGGCAAAAACGAGTGATAAAGGAGTCGAAACCGGGAACTTAGGACCCACGGAACGCTGTTACAATTGGATTCTAGCCACGATTACAGGTGTTTTTTCAGCCAGTACGCAAAAGGGGAAGTTTAGCTGTAAAGTATGCAGATGTTGTTTTTGCTGAAATCGACATTCTCTGTTTATTTGGCTTCTTAATCCTTTGAAGACTAGATGGTAATTTCCTGAGAGGAGTCTTAAAGACTGTCTATTCAGCATTTTGTTTTACAACATTTTATTTTACAGCATTATGTAGTTAATGGAGAGAGGACAGAGGATAGAAGGAGAGTCTTGCTGTAAATTTGCAGATGTTATTTCTGTTGAAGTCGACCAATCTCTGTTATAAATTAGCTTTCTTTTCCTTTTGAAGGCTGATTTGTGATTTCCAGAAGAGAGGTCTTGAAGGCTTTGTATAGCAATCTGTTTCACAGTTGTTGAAGTTGATGCCAGAACCATTTTGTACCATTTTAAAACCATTAATTGGATCGGTACCCATTGGAGAGGGACCCAGAGACGTAGCCCAGTGAAGGGGGTGAACTCCATTAACAACTTATGTTTGTGACTCTCATCTTCATTTTACTGTTCTCATTTTCTGTTTCCCTTTCTGTTTTAGCTTGATTTTATTACAGTTTGTATTTCACTTATGTTTTTAAGCATTTAATTTCTGTTCATGCTATTTTATGAAGTAAGAAAATTGATAAACACATTCTTTATAAACTTTTAATGCACTCAAGTTGAGGGTTGACGGATCATGTTATGGTATCAGAGCAGGTTAACTGCTTGTGCAAGTTTGTGAATGCTTACGAGGTCCAAATCAAAGCTTGGTGAAGGAGAATTAATTGAAGGAGATCCTTAGATTGGCTCAAGGAGAACATTCTCAAGAACCATGTTTTCTCCACGAGGGGAATAAGAAGGTCATACATAACGGGAAAAACCTGTTATTTCTAAAACTGAGTTTTTGGAGGCATTTATCAGCATGAAAGCCATGATGGAAATTCTATTCGATGAGCAAGCAAAAAGGAAGAAGAAAGAAGAAGGATCTTCATCCAAAGATGCAAAAGTGCAGAAAGAAGAAAAGGGTAAAGGAGTAGGAGGTGATGGCGATCCTCCTAAAACTAATCAAACTTTCTCTTCTTCTCATACTTCTCATTCAAATAATGCAAATCCTAATATACCTTATTTCAAATTGGATGTTAAATTCGAATTACCAATTTATGATGGAGATTTAGATGCTGAAAATTTAGACAATTGGATCAAGCAGCTTGAAGTATATTGCAGGGTGCAGGGCATTAATGATGACCCTTCCAGGATTTAATTGGCCACTTTGAGAATGAGTGGTATGGCTCTTACTTGGTGGGAGAGCAAGATTCAGCAAGATCTTCGAAAGAATGGTAAAATTATTTCAGTTTGGAATGAATTCATTGAAGTATTAAGAAAGCAATTTTATCCTTTAGGTCACATGCAGCAATTAATAATGAGCTGGCAAACTTTTAAACAAGCTAAAGGACAAAGCATTCAAGAATATACTCATGAATTTAGAAAGAGGGCTATTGCATTGAATGTTGTATTGGATATGCAAGAAACTCTTCTTAAATATATTGGTGGCATGCATTCTTATTTGCGACACACTTTGTTGATGTTTAACCCTAGTAATTTGGATAATGTATGTGTTCAAGCTACACATTTAGAATCTAGGGGTAAGCATGATAATGATTCATTTATGAAGAATTCATCTAAATTTGACAACAAAGATAAAAGCAAAGATAAGGGAAAGAAAACAGCTACCATCACGAAAGAGGGTGAAAAACCCACATGCTCACATTGTCAAAAAGGGCATGATGTTTCTAAGTGTTGGAATCTCCATCCGGAGTTAAGCCCAAAGAAGTATGGAGGAAATAAAAACAAAGATAAAGATCATTGAGCAGCTACTGTAGTAGTGATTCAAGACTTGGAATCTGATTCAAGTGATGAGACTAAGATCACAGCAATAGGGATCCGAGGTAAAGATAAAGGTATATCTCTTTCCATTGATGCAAGTTCAAGTTCTAATTCATGTGCAAGTACAAGTACAAATCTGTTATCTACTACTATGCAAAGTGATAAAAGAAGAAGTGAACTTTTTCATGTTCGTGTCATTACAAATCATACAAAGATTGATACATTGTTTGATAGTGGTTCTCAAGTGAATTTGATATCAGAAGAAGTGGTTAAGAAATTGCATTTAATTACTATGCCTCATGAAAAACCCTATCCTCTTGGTTGGGTTACTAATGATACACAATTGCAAGTTACAAATAAATGTGTTTTGAAATTTGCAATCACTGATAAGTTTATGGATGAGGTAGAACTAGATGTAGTACCACTTGACATTTGTGGAATTGTACTTGGGAGTCCATATTTGTATGACCGGAAAGCAGTCTTTTATAGAGAGCAGAACAAATATAATCTCTTTAAAGGTGGTGTGGAATATATTGTTCGTGCACATCGTATGAAAACAAATCTGTCATTAGTCACTACAAGTCAAATGAAAATGATAGTGATTGCTAGTAGGAAGTTTGCATTAATGGCTGTTAAATGTGAATAATTAGAAAGTGGTAATCTGGAGCATGGAATTAAATTAATTAAAAGTGTTCCCAAGTATAGTGCTTTGTTACAGGGACCTGAAAGACTACCACTTACTAGAGATGTACAACCTGAAGTGCAGTTGTAGCAAAGCATGCCTCTTCCAAATCTTGGCATGAATATGATGATTATTCAAAAGACTGTTCATGATTATTGTGTGATGTGCAAATCTATTGATAAAGGGTTGGGATTGTACACACCTATTCATACTTCATCTCACCATTGTAAAAATGTTGTAAGGGACTTTGATGGGGGACTACCAATTAGTTTGTGCTTTCATTATATTGGGGTTCATGTTGGGCTTCCTATGACTATTGTACATGTTCGGCACTTCCGAATATTGGGGCAATTTTGGTCAGTTTTATGGAGTCTTAGGGACACTAATTTTGAAAGGAGAACAATGTATTATCCACATGTTATTGGGAAAACATGGGTATTCAGTAGAACAGTCATTCGATTTCTTCAGAATTATTGTGATGAACATCCTAGAGCTTGGGGTGAACAGTTGCAGCACATGCAGTGCATTAAATCTCCTTTTGAGACTTGTTTTTGTTATCTGTTGAAGTCACATGTGGAATTTTATTTCGGCACAAAAGATGTGAGAGGTGGACATCATGATGCAAAGAAAACAGTGCAGCAGATAGTGCAAGAACAGCAGGAGACGAGTCAGGCAATTTGCAAATCCAGGCATGAAAATCATCATCAGTTTGAAGTTGAAAAGCAAGTTTGGTTGCAGATCACCGAGGGAAGATTGAAAGGTAAAGAGCTCAATTTTGTTTATGATCGTTTTGAGATCTTTGAAAAGAAGTTTAAACATTCTTTCTGTTTGATCTTATCTTCAATTAATACAGTTGTATATGTGAAGGATTTTAAATGGTATAAACCTCCTTTGGTCATGGACAAGGAGACTAATATGCAGATTCTAAGCAAGGCAGGATGTATGGAGATTGGAAAGGTGAGGAAGCTGTACCCTCACCTACCTACAGGATGATCTAGGCCTTTTGGAGTTCCAAAATCTCTCCAATGGGGAGGAATGACCCAAGGGGTCATTTCATCTTAAAAGTTACACTGATCCAATATCAAAGGAAAATGGTACAATGGCTATTACAATGGTTCTTACATATGGTTTTGCATAGAGAATGTTATGCACGTAGGTTGTTGCTTGCCACATGTCACAATGACTAGACTTCGCATATGTTACAAACCCCATCCAAAGTATATGTTAAACGGTGCACATTCGATGGTTCTAGCATATAGGAAATATCATATGATATAATATATCATATTATAACCAAAGTCCGCAGGTAACCTATATATATTCGCTGGCGGGATGTAACATATCATATGTGACATAGTCATTGCACGGTTCAAGGGTCCATTCATAACAGTTATGACAAAGCCACGACATATATCTTATATGGTTCAACAACATTATAACCATAATATAACATATATGCACAGCACGGTTAGATATAACATTTGTTACGGGGGTGCATAGTCAAGAGCTCACCGCAGGCGGTTTCATTGCATGATGAAATAACAAATGGTTATAATATAACGTATGTTAAATGAGGCATATGTAACAACAAATGACATATCACATAGCTCGGCAACCATCCCTTAACATTTGTGAAAAGGCCGCACAGCTAGTCTGGCAGTGAGGCATAACCATGTCGTGTAGCTTGACAACATCCCGTAACATTGCGAAGTGAGGTGCGTAGTTAAGTGGCAGTTACATTATCTGTGACATAAACCATATTGCATGGCGCGGTGACATTTCTAAACGGTTTGTAGTTTGGTGCATAGTTTTGTTGTGACATTTGTGGATGGAACAGCTCTGTCATATGTAACGTTCTGGCGGATATCCATTGTGGAGAGATTTGTAATACCAAAAATGGTATATGTAATGTCTGATCCGTTGCAATATTTGGTGTAAAATTTGGATAGCATGTACAACTTCGTAGTAACATTTGGCGGGGTTTGATAGTGGATGTAACGTACAGTGGTTGCAACGTTTCGAGGGATGGAACAGACTCATTTGTAACATTTTTGGTTCATTGGTATCGGCAAAAACGAGTGATAAAGGAGTCAAACCCAGGAACTTAGGACCCACGGAACGCTGTTACAGTTGGATTCTAGCCACAATTACAGGGGTTTTTTCAGCCAATACGCAGAAGGGGAAGTTTAGTTGTAAAGTATGCAGATGCTATTTTTGCTGAAATCGACATTCTCTGTTTATTTGGCTTCTTAATCCTTTGAAGACCAGATGGTAATTTCCCGAGAGGAGTCTTAAAGAATGTTTGTTCAACATTTTTTTTTACAGCATTCTGTAGTTAATGGACAAAGGACAGAGGATAGAAGGAGAGTCTTGCTGTAAATTTGCAGATGTTATTTCTGTTGAATTCGACCAGTCTCTGTTATAAATTATCTTTCTTTGCCTTTTGAAGGTTGATTTGTGATTTCCAGAAGAGAGGTCTTGAAGGCTTTGTACAACAATCTGTTTTACAGTTGTTGAAGTTGATGCTAGAACCATTTTGTACCAATTTAAAACCATTAATTGGATCGGTACCCATTGGAGAGGGACTCGGAGACGTAGCCCAGTGAAGGGGGTGAACTCCATTAACAACTTCTGTTTGTGACTCTCATCTTCATTTTACTGTTCTCATTTTCTGTTTCTCTTTCTGTTTCAGCTTGATTTGATTACAGTTTGCATTTCACTTCTGTTTTTAAGCATTTAATTTCTGTTAATGCTATTTTATGAAGTAAGGAAACTGATAAACGCATTCTTTATAAAATTTTAATGCACTCAAGTTGAGGTCCGACGGATCAGTAGATGTACACATGACAATCTAAGAGGAAGTGATTTCCATCCTTGAAACTCATAGTCTCACAAAGATGACATGTCATTTTGGCATATGGAGTTTAGAAAAGGTCCAATGCCCTCTTTATCTATGTAGATCATAAGAGTTTTCTCTTATTTTAGCTATGTGAATCTTCTTCTTTAAACTAGTTAAAACAGAGAGATAATGTTGATATTCATGATTAAGATTAATGACATCCTTGTAATATATTAACTTTCCTTTATCCTCTAATAGTTTTTCACAGCATAGTTTATCTTTGAACTTTGAAGTAAAAATATATTTAATATTATCTATATTTTGAAAACTGACATTTTCATCAATCTCCCACATCTTTAACCAAGTCATGGAATCTTTAATGTAATGAACCCATTTTTTTCAATTTTAAAGAAGATATAATATATGTATTTATTTTCTATCCCAATATATACCAAAATCATATCAATGGATATATATATATATATATATATACACAAAAAAACCTTGTGATTAGCATCTTTTTTAGATCCCTTTTTAGCGTCCACTATCACTTTTAGTGTATTTTTCATATTTTTTTGGAAAAATTTGGAGCTTTTAGTGGCTTTATTTGCATCTATTTTTGAAAGTAGGTTCTATTTTGGACATTAATTAGCATTCCAATTTATGTCCCAATTAGAGTCCCAATTAGAGTCTCAATTAGCATCCCAATTAGAGTCCCAATTAGAGTCCCAATTAGCGTAACAATTAGCGTCCCAATTAACTTCCATAATAGCATCCTAGGTAATTCCTAGAATAGCCTCCAAAAGAACGTCCAAAATAGAACCAAGCATAGCTCTATGTATAGAGCCAGGGATTGCGCTAAGATTGTTCCAGGGATTGCGCCATGAATTTCTCCAGAAAAAACGTCTGACATAGCACCAGTATAGAGATAGCAATTGTGCCATGAATTTGATCAACAAAAACATCATACATAGTGCCAAGTATAGAGCAAGGAATTGGACCTACAAAGAATCAACCATAGTGCGAGGTATAACGATTATAATAGCTCCATAAATTTCAATTTTTTCATTATGTATGCATAAGAATTTGTCATTATCAATATGTTTTGCAAATTATAAAATGTTTCCAACCATACATTTGAATTTGAATTGCAAGAATATGTTCTAATGAAGAGTCATTGAAGAATGCTTCAAAATTTGCTACAAGGTTGAAGACAAGCGATCAAAATATCTTACACCTAACATGATTGATGACCTCCATGACAGAGGGAGAATTGTGTCCCAGAAGCTAAATATGAATGATGCATACAGTGCCATGATGACTTGGCCAAATTGTCAGATGGACTTGACATCAAACTGACCTCTATGTGGAAGGAGTTGTATGTGCCATGATGACTTGGAAAAAGTGTTTTCCATGATGAATTGGAAGTAGCACGTTCCATGATTACTTGGAAAAAGTGAGTACCATGATGAATTGGCTAGGACATAAATATGCTGAATTGGTTCCTTGAGAATGCCATGTGGACATGATTAGGGGTGATTGTCCCATAAACATAGCCATGTTGACTTGGTTCCCTGATAAGTCCATGCTTACTTGGATTAGGATAAGTGGTCCATAGAAATAACCATGCTCACTTGGTTTTTATCTGAATATATTAGATGGGACATGTTGTGATAGGATAGTAAGACTCTCCATGACATCTTGCAATGATATAGAGATATCTCCTAAGATGATAAGATCCTCTCATCCAATGATGTGATGGAAATACTCTCCATGAAATCCTGCAATGGGATAGAGAGAAATCCCAAGATGATAAGATCCTCTCATCCTGTGTCAGTATTATGATCTTCAATGAGACATACTACGACGAGATGGTAAGCTCTCCATGACATCTTGCAATGAGATAGAGAGATCTCCCAATATGATAAGATCCTCTCATCATGTGAGGATTTGATGATCTTATAGAGGACATCTTGCGACGGGATGGTAAGACTATACATGACATCCAATGACAGGATAGACTGAGATATGAATATGGTAATACCCTTTCATCCTATGATGAGATGATGATATTATATGGGACACCATGCAATAGGGTGGGATGATGAGTTTAGATGGGACATCCTACAACGGGGTGGTAATAATCTCTATGACATCCCACGATGGGATGAAGAGAGCTTCTAAAATGATTTTGGTGAAATTATTTTGATGATAATGATTTTGATGATGATGATGTTGATGATGATTCTCTGTATGATGATGATTATGTTCCAATAGTCACATGTTAATGATGATGATAATGTTCAAAGTTGCTTTTGATGATGATGTTCCATGTTCCTGCTGGTGATGATGTTCCATGTTGATGATGATGATGCTCCAACAAACACATGCTTATGATGATGACGATGCTCCATATTGATGATGATGTTCCATGCTATTGTTGATGATGATATTCTATGATGATGCTCTAGATGATGATGATAATGATGTTCCAGCAATCACATGTTGTTGCTGCTACTGATGCTCCATATGCTCATGATGATGTTGCTGTTCCAAAACCTCCTTTGATATATAGATTCGCCATCCAGTAGTATGAATGTTGTTGTTGTCGTTGATGTTGTAGAATACCTACCTTGTTAAGACGAAGTGTTAAATAAATGTATGTTTGGAATATATTATATTATACATTTTATTTTATTAATGTTATTCCTCCTTTCAGAGATGTTATTCATGAGTTCGGATATTTCCTTGATGTAATCGATCATGTAAAATTCAAGAGGTAAAACCTTCTTTGTAAGTTTGCTCAATAGTACCCACAAAAGTATTTTATAAATTTTATTTTGAATGTTCCTATGTAGGTTGGGCCTAATTAAAGGACCAGGATGACTTACTTAGGTAATTAGGGAACTCACTGATGAGTATAAATAGGTGAAGCACCTCCCNGCACAAGAGAGAGAGAGAGAGAGAGAGAGAGAGAGAGAGAGAGAGAGAGAGAGAGAAGAGGTTTGCTAGAGAGAGGATTTTGTGTGTCTTACTCTTGGGTTTGTTCACTAAACTTCGTCGAATTCTACATTGAGGAAGTTTCACTAGGTTTTATCCCATAAGAGGGTTTCCTAGGATAAATCTTTGTATTCTTTTGTCTTGTTGTTCTTATTTTTATTTCAGTGATCCTAATTATATGGTTATGATGTTATGATGTTAAATGTTTGAATATCTTATATAACCATTAAAATATTAACAATACTATCGACCTCAATATGGAACATGGTCAAAAAATTATCCAAGTACAATATTACCTTCTTGCTTCGGGAGAAAAGGGATGAACACCAACCAGAAAATGTAGGGAAATATCACACTTGAGGAATACAATCCATGCTAGGCTTCAATCCATTAATTTGCAAGGGTCTTGGTCTTCAAATTCTAGAATCTAGGCTTCTTTAATGATTTCGTTCAAGTCAGGATGCCTTATATCAGCATCATGGATATTATCTTTATGATTGTATACAATTTTATTCCTACTGGATTTGGGATTAGGACTTGGTTTTTTGGTTGTCTGAGACATTTTTACTAGTCAAAATTACTAGTTCAGGGAGAAATTTGCATATTGAACGAATTAGGGTAAACTTCAGGTTTTACATTGGTAAAAATGATTAAAATATGTGGAGCTTGACTCATTACCCGAATTGTTTGATGTAGAGGAATGCATGGATACCAACTAGATTTTGGACCTCGAACTAGGTGACTCACGACATACATTTGTTAGATAACTAGTCGGTTGGAGCTTTGGAGTCCAAGGCCCACAATGACTTGATAATTCATAGATTGTCACCTTTTAAATGGGTGGGGGATTCAAAGTTTTAAAAATGGTGAGATTTGATTTGATGAGGGAGAATGGTGTGGGTACTGGAAACAAAGTAGAGCCTAACAACTGTAATAGGTGCAGATTGGTTGATGTGCAAAAATAATAACAATTGGATTATCTTTTGAGTAGAAGCTACTCCAGTTTCCCAGGGTGGTAATGCTCACTCATGTTGGAAGTTTACAAAAATATCATCAGGAGGGGTTCCAACTAATATCTTGCGATGCGTCTATGGTAGCTTGAGGTACAAGATGCCATTGGGGCCAAAATTTGTCCTTGCATCTTATCGGTGCACAATCAATATTATCCATCAGATCCAATTTTATTTTTTGTAACATGTTCATCATATAATCTTGCGAATGGTTCCACATTTCGTTCGTGAGTTTTTTATCTATGTTGTTGATTCGACGATATAATCCATATACTATTTTTATCATCTTTCCACCTTCCTTTGTATCCCTTGCGTATGATCCCTGCACGCTATTTATAATAATTGTTGATCTCGTAAGATATGCGGTGTTTTGCTACATTAGAACTAGCACTCAGATTCACCTTCTTGGTCGCATGCCATGACATTTTTGCTAGGCCCTTCATCTTTTTATCTCATCTAGGCCAGTCCCCCAAACCTTGGAGTAGAGTTTTCTATCCCGAAAGTCACATAAATCTATATACTAATAAAATGCATTATGATTAAATGAGGGAACTTTTGTTGACTGGTTTCATTGATTTCAATCTGGTTGGTAGCCTTGATGACTGAAATTCTAATGTAGGTTATTTTTTTATTCTTGGTTCTGAACACATCACTTTAGCTTGCAAGAATAAACAAGATCTTACTCCTTTTCAATAAAAGAAATGTATCAAGCGATATTTAATGTAACTTAGAAGCCTTGTATCTTTTCCAAATCCTTTTAGAGTTTGGATTCTAGCATTAACATCTAGTTACCCTCTAATGTGAAAATCATAGTGCAATTAAAGTTGCTAAAGATTCAATTCAACACCACTGCAATACACACATTTAGTTACACTTGCATCTGATAGAACATCCTATTTGCAATCAAGTTGTAGACATTTTCAAAAAGTCCTTTTTAGAAGTGAATTTTTCCAAAGTTTGATCTATTTAAAGAGTTCAAGAAGTTTCCCCTTAGAAGATATAGGATCTAGTGGCTTTTCCATTATTCTATTATGTCACCTTTTTAAATCCTTAAGTCATATCCCAAGTTTTTATTAAGTGGTAATGTTAGCATATTTACATAGTTAAGAGTTATCTATGATCAACTTCATATATTATTTCTTTAGCTAAAGTCTATTTCCTTAGTGTGTATGTTTTTCTAGTATACATAAGTGATCTAACAGTTTAACTTATCCTTGATATTGATGGCTATATTGTTTATGGCCTAACACTTGATTGGTCTATGATCTATACTAAAAGAGAACTGGGAGTCACTTCTTAATGATTGATTGTGAGAAAATCATATGAAAAATATTTTCCTTTTTTTTAATATATTTCCTCGAGTGGCTACATTTTATTAGGTCAATGACTATTTCCCTATATAAAAGTGTTAACCACATAATACATTAGTTGACCAATATTTAATCTATTTTATGTGAGCATATGCTTAAGGTTTTTGACATGTGTATAAATAACCTTATGTTTACAGAAGGAACTAACATCATACAATGCTTTATCATGATTATTGATGATTTTACCATAATTAATACCAATCCAGTCATTCTCCATGGATGTTATCCCATCCATTGGTAAATGGTTTATAACACTTTGGTGTATATTACATGGCTAGGTTAGTTGTATCCAATGTTAGTCTCTCTATATATTTTTCTCTTTGAATCGATATAACTACTAGAAGCAATGGAATACATAATAAGATCCATGACGCTTATCATCACATATGTAGATTTAATATTCCTTCTTTGTTACTTTCTTTTTTCATAGCTATAACCAATATGGACAATTAAGGAAAAATGGTCTAAATGATAATATTCGGTTTTAATCTAGTTTTTGGGTTGGATGGTGCACTTCTTGATAAATATTACCACTAACTAAAACTATGTTACCAAGGGTAACGTATCTATAGAAAATCTAAACTACCCATCCTACCATTAAGCGATGTAGAGATTATGCACTTATTATTGCATCATTTATAAAAGTTTCTTGTAGTGGCCTCATGGCCTTAATTTTATTATTTTAACAAATACAATAATGAAGCCAAAATACCAGAGAAGTAATCAAGGTACACATGATGTAATCAAAATAAAACTATCATATTGCGGCCACAATGGAGCAGGTTGCAGTATCTAAACCTCGACGAAAATGGTTCCATTTAAACCTTAAAATTTTGTTTAAAAAGCTCTGTAAAAGCTCAAATCCACAATAAAAATAAAAAATACATTACATAACAGTCCCCTTCGAACTCCACGGTCTTAGGGAGACTTCCTTTAAAAAAATATAAATAAAACACCTGTAAAATTCCATACGACAGAACCACTATAGGGATTACCACTTCAATGGAAGGAAACAAATATACGACTCCAACCCATAGGATCGTCGGCCCAACCAACGAACCACAAGGATCAGGGTATGTAGGGTATTAGGTCTTACGCGGGCCATGTTCCCACCTACACGGAGACTGGTTCCAATCCAACACAACAAGCACAACCAGGACTTCTTGCAAGCAAAAAAAGGAGAGGTCAAACATCGACATTAAAATTAGATTCTAGGAAAACGATGAACAATAATGTACCAGTAGTGAATTACTTTCACAATGACAACCAAGGGAATAGTGCAAACTCCCACAAAGCTAACAATGGAGATAAACTTACGTGGTTGGCCACGAACCCAACCTGTTACAACCTGGCTAGTGCAAAAACAATGTTTGGTTGTGTCGTAGGTTGGGGAAAGGCCGAAAGGCAGAAGGCCAAGAGCCTTGACTCTTTCACCATCAACTACATAGTACAGAGGTAGAGCTTCGCAATGCTGAGACAAATTAACACGGTACAAAGGTGAATTAAGACCTTAGGGTTTTTTTGAAGGTGTAGTGCTTTCCAGATGGAAATCCATAATCCTTCATGTGGATCCATTAAAGGACACTTAATTTTTAATCTTATCGGAAGTCCTATAGTTTCGATGACATCGTATTACTCTTTTCCATTGTTTGAAAGACAACCATGATTACTTTATGCATAAACACGCTCCATGGTAAAATTAGAGTTTTGTGGTTAGTATCATGGTTGTTTTGCATAAGTATAGTTAGGGCCCTCCATATTGGTGTCTTATCCTAGACCTTTGAAGTTTACCTTAGAGAGGTGAGTCCTCCTCTAGAAATCACCTGCAAAAGTTTAAGTAGGTTTTGCGTTAGCCAAGAAGCTAAGTAAGACCTGTAAAATCCTTATCCTAGCATTTAATAGGGATAACAAGTAATCTAAAATATACCAAGACGGTCACACAAACTGTAACTATTGATAACTAGATAAAACATTCTTTTACAATAAGGAAACCAGCTTAGGTTAATGATTTGTTGTATAGGAAAAGTCTGTCGTATTTTGGTTTTTATGTTCATTGGATAAAACGATAAGCACAAGTTAAAGATTTAGGCCTGGTATGGATTGTTTTCATTATGTATTTGTAGTTAGACCTTCAAATAAATATTTTATTTATTTATGAAATTTTTAGATGTTGCATGTGGTATCACAACGACTTTCCAAATAGTAGGCTTGAATATTGGCTCAACTCGCATACAAAATAAGAAAACAAGAATAGTGATCATGTTTTAAAACTATTTCGGTACATAAATACAAATTTGTATTTTGTAGGAAATGGAAGGAGTAGAAGCATCTGCGGAAGATGGATCCCATCATCATAATCCAGATAACATATATGTGGAATTAAATAATCAACCATCTGATCTACTTCAAACTGTAAAATATTTAAGAGCTGAATTACAAATTGTAAAGGAAGATAACGAAATAATCTTAAGAGCCCACGAAGAACTAAATCAGATATTTCTAGATAAAAAACACAATGGAGGCAAGGATAAAATAAGTGAGCATCAAACTGAATCTAAAATAGTATCATACAAACATAAAGGTAAGAAATTAAAATTTTCTTATAGTGAAAAAAATCTTCTCCAAGAATTAAAGTAAGGTCGCACAAAAAAAAATATAAATACTCTAGTGAAAGTAGTGATAGTGGCAGTGGTCCTAGAAAGAGGAAATATAAACCCTATGAAGAAATCTCAGGAGAATTTAAAAATAGAAAACCTCCTATGTTGAATGGAGAAGTGGAAAAAGGTGAAGAAGATGAGGCATGGCTATTGGGTATGAAAAAGTACTTTCAAATTTATAACTACTCAGATAGACTGAAAGCTCGGATGGCTATCTATAATTTAATCGGAAAGGTTAAAATTTGGTTGCAGGATATAAAAAGAGTTAAAACCCTTAAAGAAAAAGATGTAACCTCGATAAATTTCAAGAAATAATTCAAAAAAAAATCCTTATCTGAACAATATTATGAAGAAAAATCTAAAGAGTTTTATGAACTTAGACTAGGTTCAATGACTATGAAGGAATTAAGTAGTAAATTTTTAAGTTTATTACGATATGTACCCTATATAATCAATAAAAAGCCTAAGATACTAAGGTTTCTGAATAGTAAATTTTTCTAATAATTTATAAATATATAATGAAAATCGATAACAATACATGCAAATCATATAATTTAGTAACCTTTTCCAAATTTTAGATAGACATGTTATGTCAATAACTCTTTCCGCGTTTTAGATATAATGAAGTTAAATAAATATTAAATTATTTGATTTATGGAATCCTTTCCAAATTTTCCATATAATGAAATTATCCAAGTATTAAATTCGTTGATCTATGTAAAGTCAAAATCTATCGAATCAGAAGAAATAGATCGATATATAATATATATACATCAAGTATACAAAAGTCAAGCACGATTGGATTGGACAAAAAGAGAATATAAAAATGGAAACGGACACAAATGGACATAGGGGTAGGTTAAAAAGAGAATATAAAAATGGAAACGGACACAAATGGACATAGGGTTAGGTTGGACAAAAGTATTCATTTACAATGTCAAAATGGTGACAAATTTCTGGTCAAATTTGAATTTATCTAAATTCCCTGCTTCTCGATAATAAAGCAAATACATTCCTTTTTGGAAATTTCTTTGTTCGAGATAATAAAGCATTTAAAATTTTCTTTAAATATCTTTGTTCTAGATAAAACTGAACACAATAATACGTATTCAAATAACCCAAAAATAATTGTGTATTCTCGATTGTGTCGACGCTCAACGCGCAAAACCAGCCATACGCCAACTTATTATGACGATGGATGCAACGTGTCAACGTAGCAGCGTCTCTGTGGAGAGAGGAACGTAATGGGAAGTAACGCGGGTCCTTCACTACAGGGACTAGGCTAAGTAAGTAACGCGGGTCCTCCACCAAATCAATTCCAGAGTCGCTCAACTTTCGCAGATATATCTTACAACTCTTTTCTGAGAAATTTGTGTGGATGTACAATTACTATTAGGCCAAGTCTGAGATTGACCCATATTATGGTCCAAACTAATATTCGATGTGGACATAGAAAATAGAGTTGAGGGGAAGGCAAGTCGATACTTTATATTTTATTTATCCAATATTCATATGAATTAAAAATATGCAAGACTTTGTATTCAATTTGCATATGAAGAAAAATAATCTTTGATAAACTGCATGGTGTTTGATCACACGTCATGGTAAATTCAACTGTGATAAAGTGCACGCGGTTGGATATCAAGCCCATCACGTGGTAAGTGAAAGAGATGAAGTCACAAAAATTAGTTGGATCTTTCCCAATGAGTTCATTAGTCAAACTAGAGCTTGGTGTCCAAAGATTTAAAGTATTATGTCTCCTCTTGATTTTTATAGGCTTCTAGTGCATAAATAAGGACTCAATATAATCCAAATACAAAATAATGTATGCGAATTCAAATTATTAAGAGATGAATCGATCACAAAAAATCCACATACATATTTCTAGTTAATTGGGAGCTAACTTCCTTAATTAAGGAGCATATTGCAGGGACAATTTTCGATTATTATCAGAGATATCGGAAGAATAAATCAACATCATTCCAAGTCAAAATCATGGCAGCCAAGTTGAATTTCTAAAGAGGTAATGAATCCCGCAAACTTGCATGCGAAATTCTAGTTAAATAAGGCAGCTTCCAGAGATGAAGGAGTTGATTGCATGGACAAATTTCTCAATGGTCAATTATTATCAAAAATATCACCACATGGAAGAATAAATCAACATCATCCCAAGTCAAAATCATGGAGTCCAAGTTGAATTTCTAAAAAGGTAATGAATCCCACAAACTTGCATGCAAAATTCTAGTTAAATAAGCGAGCTTCCACAAATCAAGCAGCTTTTTGCATGGGAAGTTTTCACTTATTCTTGTAGCCTTGCCTCTCCCTGGTCTAAGCCTTGATTCCAATTAGGATGATCCACCCTGCCGACCAGCATTGAACCTGCTGGCCCTAGGAAACCGATGGGTTTCCTAGCCCCCGAGCCCACGTGTCGATAAACCCGATAGCAACTTCTTTTTTTTCGAGTTTAGTTCTTGCTTTTGAGTTAACCCCCTCCTCAAGTTTTCTTTCCCCTCTGTTACAACACCTTTCCTCTTTTCTTTTGTAAAATTCTCTCCCAAAATACTCTCCAAAAAAAATCCCCCTTCTCAGCCATTCGATCCCCCTCCTCATACCTCCTTCCCCTATTTTCTTCCATCACCTTCCCTTCTTCCACCGCCTCCTTCATATTAAAATACTAAGTATTATTTAATCCTTTCTTGGGCAGTCCAACTAGTTCAGATTATTTAAGACATTAGTTGTACGTTAATAAATTTTCTTGAATTGTACAATTGATCACCGATGACGAGATGGTGGGAAATTACTAAATGCTTATCCCATTGAATTGAACATGTTAAATTTAAAACATAACCGACTGACATAAAATGACACCAATATTATTTGTTTAATTATTATGCTTAATGGTAAAGTAATGGTAATAATAGTATTGTCAATTATTATTTGTTATTAATAACATAATAAGTACTAATAATAAACACTAATAATATGAAATAATAATAAATAAATAATAATAACAGTAAAAATAATAATTAATAATATTAATCAATAAATAATTAATTGTAGTATTATTATTAATTGATTGAAATAATAACATTGACATGTTTATGTTTATTGTTAAGTCCCCTCGCACTAATCTATTACATTGTTTCTTAATAAATAATGTACATTTACAGGTTTAAATAAATCACAATTACTAGTTAACCAATCCAACTATGTAAGGTTAATGTTTTTCAATTAATATTTCATAGTGACAATACTTCTCTTAATCATTTTACACAATTAATGAATAGATTTGTTGACTCATTCATCCACATGCCCTAACAACTTAGACATCCATTATCAGAATTGATCAATACACAAATATTTGGTTTCTTATTACAACTTATATGATTATCTGACATATTATGTAATTGTATATTCATACTAGCGTGCATGTGTGAGGTGTGCATGCATGGCCAGTACATGCATAGGCTACACATCTACTATAACCAAAACACCTAAATTCTAGCTGATACTAATAATATTTAACGCAACAAGACAAGTATACAGATATAATATGATTTCTTTAACATTCAGAGTTATTTAACAGTTATGTTCTTATTAATCAGTCAATTAAGATTGGTACCTACCATCACTAATTCGGTATCATAAATGTCCAACCCTCGACAATAATAACTAATATGTCGACCCACTCTAAACTACGTCGGCATCCTCCCTTTCCTTCCTCTGCTAGTACAAAGTGGATGCCAGTTGTACTGACCTTCCCACACAGAACCTGAGAGCGGTAGCGTCGGCTAACTAGTGGACCTAGCCTCTCCTAGCAGGCATCCGACCGTCGTCATCACAACAACTTGGGGAGCGTGTCTCAGCACTTCCCTCCCACTACCTCGGGTATCATAGTGACATAGGGTGGGAAATACACCCATCCCTCTCAACATACTAGGTATATACCCAATCAAACCATACTGTGTTGCTATCGAGTTTATTGGTACATGTCATCGTACCATCGCTTGGCAATTAAGGCTCTCTTCAAGATATGTATAAAGTCATACTTTGCATCACATACTCGGCTATCACATAGCCCCTGTACCCTGCGGGTTAGCACTATGCAAAACATGCATTCATAACAATATTATATCAATAGCTGGTCCATATTATCAACATTATTTCCTTTCATCACATAAAATCATAAAATCAATCGCATCATGGACGTGTACCCATGTACCACATCATACATATCACATCATATCAAGGATTACAATCAAATATATGTTTTTGTTATGGAATAAATGAATCTGATGACTACTATCGCATGGTAATCACATAAGCATAGTAACATCATATAAATGATAATCATCATAACATCATAATCAGAGCATCTACATAAGCATTTTAATTGTCGTAACATCATAATCAAAGCATAAATATAAGCATGATAACATCATAATATCATAATCAAAGAGTAAGCATGATAACATCATAACATAGTAATTAGAGCATAAGCCTGATAACATCATAACCTCAGTAAATAATCACATATAACATGCCAAAATAAAGTTTACGAACTATAGTTGAGTCCACAGATAATAAGTAAATACAGTGTAATAAGTCTGAGTGATAAACATGCCTAAGTCAAAATATGGGGCACTACAGTTCCAGGGATTGCGCCATGAATTTCTCCAAAAAAAATGTCTGACATAGCACCAGTATAGAGATAGAAATTGTGCCATGAATTTGATCAACAAAAACATCAGACATAGCGCCAAGTATAGAGCAAGGAATTGGACCTAGAAAGAATCAATCATAGTGCAAGGTATAGCACTTATAATAGATCCATAAATTTCAAAATTTTCATTATGTATGCATAAGAATTTTGCATTATCAATATGTTTTGCAAAATATAAAATGTTTCAAACCATACATTTGAATTTGAATTGCAGGAATATGTTCTGATGAAGAGTCATTGAAGAATCCTTCAAAATTTGCTACAAGGTTGAAGACAAGCGTTCAAAATATCTTACACCTCACATGATTGATGACCTCCATGACAGAGGGAGAATTGTGTCCCAGAAGCTAAATATGAATGATGCATACAGTGCCATGATGACCTGGCCAGATTGTCAGATGGACTTGACATCAAAATGACCTCTATGCGGAAGGAGTTGTATGTGCCATGATGACTTGGAAAAAGTGTTTTCCATGATGAATTGGAAGTAGCACGTTCCATGATGACTTGGAAAAAGTGAGTACCATGATGAATTGGCTAGGACATACATATGTTGAATTGGTTCTTTGAGAATGCCATGTGGACATGATTAGGGATGATTGTCCCATAAACATAACCATGCTGACTTGGTTCCCTGATAAGTCCATGCTTACTTGGATTAGGATAAGTGGCCCATAGAAATAACCATGCTCACTTGGTTTTTATCTGAATATATTAGATGGGACATGTTGTGACAAGACAGTAAGACTCTCCATGACATCCTGTGACAATATAGAGAGATCTCCCAATATGATAAGATCTTCTCATCCAATGATGTGATGGAAATACTCTCCATGAAATCCTGCGATGGGATAGAGAGAAATCCCAAGATGATAATATCCTCTCATCGTGTGTCAGTATTATGATCTTCGATGAGACATACTACGACGAGATGGTAATCTCTCGATGACATCTTGCGATGAGATAGAGAGATCTCCCAATATGATAAGATCCTCTCATCCTGTGAGAATTTGATGATCTTATAGAGGACATCTTGCGATGGGATGGTAAGACTATACATGACATCCAACAATAGGATAGACCGAGATATGAATATGGTAACACCCTCTCATCCTATGATGAGGCAATGATATTATATGGGACACCATGCAATAGGGTGGGATAATGAGTTTAGACGGGACATCCTACAACAGGATGGTAATAATCTCTATGACATCCCACAATAGGATGAAGAGAGCTTCCGAAATTATTTTGGTGAAATTATTTTGATGATAATGATTTTGATGATGATGATGTTGATGATGATTCTCTGTATGATGATGATGATGTTCCAATAGTCACATGTTAATGATGATGATAATGTTTGAATTTTCTTTTGATGATGATGTTCCATGTTGCTGCTGATGATGATGATGCTCCAACAATCACATGCTTATGATGATGATGATGCTCCATATTGATGATGATGTTCCATGCTACTATTGATGATGATATTCTATGATGATGCTCCAGATGATGACGATAATGATGTTCCAACAATCACATGTTTCTGCTACTACTAATGCTCCATATGCTCATGATGATGTTATTGTTCCGAAACCTCCTATGATATATAGATTCGCCATCCAGTAGTACAAATGTTGTTCTTGTCGTTGATGTTGTAGAATACCTACCTTGTTAAGACAGAGTGTTAAATAAATGTATGTTTGGAATATATTATATTATACATTTTATTTTATTAATGTTATTCCTCATTTTAGAGATGTTATTCATGAGTTCAGATATTTCCTTGATGTAATCGATCATGTAAAATTCATGAGGTAAAACCTTCTTTGTAAGTTTGCTCAATAGTACCCACAAAATTATTTTGTAAATTTTATTTTGAATGTTCCTATGTAGGTTGGACCTTACTAAAGGACCAGGATGA
>LPNX010312083.1:0-12800 GCA_001517045.1 Pseudotsuga menziesii | reverse complement strand
ATATTAACAATACTATTGACCTCAATATGGAACATGGACAAAAAATTATCCAAGTACAATATTACCTTCTTGATTTGGGAGAAAAGGGATGAACACCAACCAGAAAATGTAGGGAAATATCCCACTTGAGGAATACAATCCATGCTAGGCTTCAATCCATTAATTTGCAAGGGTCTTGGTCTTCAAATTCTAGAATCTAGGATTCTTTAATGATTTCATTCAAGTTAGGATGCCTTATATCAGCATCATGGATATTATCTTGATGATCATATACAATTTTATTCCTACTAGATTTGGGATTAGGACTTGGTTTTTCAACTGTCTAAGACATTTTGACTAGTCAAAATTACTAATTCAGGGAGAAATTTGTATATTGAATGAATTAGGGTAAACTTCAGGTTTTACATTGGTAAAAATGATTAAAAGATGTGGAGCTTGACTCATTACCCGAATTGTTTGATGTAGAGGAATGCATGAATACCAACTAGATTTTGGACCTCGAACTAGGTCACTCATGACATACATGTGTTAGATAACTACTCGGTTGGAGCTTTGGAGTCCAAGGCCCACAATGACTTGATAATTCACAGATTGTCACCTTTTAAACGAGTGGGGGATTCAAAGTTTTAAAAATGGTGAGATTTGATTTGATGAGGGAGGATGGTGTGGGTACTGGAAACAAAGCAGAACCTAACAACTGTAAGAGGTGCAGATTGGTTGATGTGCAAAAATAATAACAATTGGATTATCTTTTGAGTAGAAGCTACCCCAGTTTCCTATGGTGGTAATGCTCACTCAGGTTGGAAGTTTACAAAAATATCATCAGGAGGGGTGCCAACCAATATCTTGCGATGTGTCTATGGTAATTTTAGGCACAACACGCCATTGGGGCCAAAATTTGTCCTTGCATCTTATCGGTGCACAATCAATATTATCCATCAGATCCAATTTTATTTTTTGTAACATCTTCATCATCTAATCTTGTGAATGGTTCCACATTTCATTCATGAGTTCTTGATCTATGTCGTTGATTCGACGATATAATTCATATACTATTTTTATCATCTTTCCACCTTCATTTGTATCCCTTGCGTATACTCCCAGCATGCTATTTATAATAATTGTTGATCTCATAAGATATGCGGTGTTTTGTTGCATTAGAACTAGCACTCAGATACGCCTTCTTGGTTGCATGCCATGACATTTTTGCTAGGCCCTTCATCTTTTTATCTCCTCTAGGCTAGTCCCCCAAACCTTGGAGTAGATTTTTCTATCCCGAAAATCACATAAATCTATATACTAATAAAATGCATTATGATTAAACGAGGGAACTTTTGTTGACTGGTTTAAGTGATTTCAATCTGGTTGGTAACCTTGATGACTGGAATTCTAATGTAGGTTATCTTTTTATTCTTGGTTCTGAACACATCACTTTAGCTTGCAAGAATAAACAAGATCTTAATCCTTTTCAACAAAATAAATGTATCAAGCGATATGTAATGTAACTTAGAATCCTTGTATCTTTTCCAAATCCTTTTAGAGTTTGGATTCTAGCATTAACATCTAGTTACCCTCTAATGTGAAAATCATAGTGCAATTAAAGTCGCTAAAGATTCAATTCAACACCATTGCAATAAACACATTTAGTTACACTTGCATCTGATAGAAGATCTTATTCACAATCAAGTTGTAGACATTTTCAAAAAGTCCTTTTTAGAAGTGAATTTTTCCAAACTTTGATCTATGTAAAGAGTTCAAGAAGATTCCCCTTAGAAGATATAGGATCTAGTGGATTTTCCATTATTCTATTATGTCACCTTTTTAAATCCTTAAGTCATATCCCAAGTTGTTATTAAGTGGGAATGTTAGGATATTTACATAGTTAAGAGTTATCTATGATCAACTTTGAATATATTATGTCTTTAGCTAAAGTGTATTTCTTTAGTGTGTATGTTTTTCTAGTATACATAAATGATCTAACGATTTTACTTATCCTTGATATTGATGGCTATATTGTTTATAGCCTAACACTTGATTGGTCTATGATCTATACTAAAAGAGAATTGGGAGTAATTTGTTAATGATTGATTGTGAGAAAATCATATGAAAAATATTTTCCTTTTTTCTTAATATATTTCCTCGAGTGGCTACATTTTATTAGGCCAATGACTATTTCCCTATATAAAAATTTTAACCACATAATACATTAGTTGACCAATATTTAATCTATTTTATGTGAGCATATGCTTAAGGTTTTTGACATGTGTATAAATAACCTTATGTTTACAGAAGGAAACTAACATCATACAATGATTTATCATGATTATTGATGATTTTACCATAATTAATACCAATCCAGTCATTCTCCATGGATCTTATCCCATCCATTGGTAAATGGTTTATAACACTTTGGTGTATATTACATGGCTAGGTTAGTTGTATCCAATGTCACTCTCTCTATATTATTTTTCTCTTTGAATCATTATAACTACTAGAAGCAATGGAATGCATAATAAGATCCATGACACTTATCATCACATATGTAGATTTAATATCCCTTCTTTGTTACTTTCTTTTTTCATAGCTATAACCAATATGGACAATTAAGGAAAAATGGTCTAAATGATAATATTTAGTTTGAATCTAGTTTTTGGGTTGGATAGTGCGCTTCTTGATAAATATTACCACTAACTAAAACTATGTTACCAAGGGTAACGTATCTATGGAAAATCTAAACTACCCATCCTACCATTAAGCGATGTAGAGATTACGCACTTATTATTGTATCATTTATAAAAGTTTCTTGCAGTGGCCTCAAGCCCTTGATTTTATTATTTTAACAAATATAGTAATGAAACCAAAAAAGCAGAGAAGTAATCAAGGTACACACGATGTAATCAAAATAAAAATTTATCATATTGCAGCCACAATGGAGAAAGTTGCAGGATCTAAACCTCAATGAAAATGGTTCCATTTAAACCTTAAAATTTTGTTTAAAAAGCTCTGTAAAAGCTCAAATCCACCATAAAAATAAAAAATACATTACATAACAGTCCCCTTCAGACTCCACAGTCTTAGGGAGACTTCCTTTAAAAAAATATACATAAAACAATTGTAAAATTCCATACGGCAGAGCCACCAGAGGGATTACCACTTCAATGGAAGGAAACGCATATAGGACTCCAACCCATAAGATTGTCAGCCCAACCACAGAGCCACAAGTATCAGGGTATGTAGGGTATTAGGTCTTACGTGGACCATGTTCCCACCTACATGGAGACTGGTTCCAATCCAACACAACAAGCACAACCAGGACTTCTTGCAAGAAAAAAATGGAGAGGTCAAACATAGATATTAAAATTAGATTCTAGGAAAACGATGAATGATAATGTACCAGTAGTGAATTACTTTCGCAATGACAACCAAGGGAATAGTGCAAACTCCCACAAAGCTAACAATAGAGATAAACTTACGTGGCTGGCTAGGAACCCAACCTGGCTGGTGCAAAAACAATGTTTGGTTGTGTCGTAGGTTGGGGAAATGCCGAGAATCTAAAGGCCAAGGATAAGATCCTAAAGGCCAAGAGCCTCGACTCTTTCACCATCAATTACATAGTGCAGAGGCAGAGATTTGCAATGCCGAGACAAATTAACATGGTACAGAGGTGAATTAAAACCTTAGGGCTTTTGTGAAGGTGTAGTGCTTTCCAGATGGAAATCCATAATCCTTCATGTGGATCCATTAAAGGATACTTAAGTTTTAATCTTATCGCAAGCTCTATAGTTTCGATGACATCGTATTACTCTTTTCCATTGTTTTAAAGACCACCATGATTACTTTATGCATAAACACGCTCCATGGTAAAATTAGAGTTTTGTGGTTAGTATCATGGTTGTTTTGCATAAGTATAGTTAGGGCCCTCCATATTGGTGTCTTAGCCTAGACCTTTGAAGTTTACCCTAGAGAGGCAAGTCTTCCTCTAGAAATCACCTGCAAAAGGTTAAGCAGGTTTTGCGTTAGCCAAGAAGCTAAGTAAGACCTATAAAATCCTTATCCTAGAACTTAATAGGGCTAACAAGTAATCTAAAATATACCAAGACAGTCACACAAACTGTAACTATTTATAACTAGATAAAACATTCTTTTACAATAAGGAAACCAGCTTAGGTTAATGATTTGTTGTATAGGAAAAGTCTGTCGTATTTTGGTGATTATGTTCATTGGATAAAACACTAAGCACAAGTTAAAGATTTAGGCCTAGTATGGATTGTTTTCATTATGTATTTGTAGTTAGACCTTCAAATAAATTTTTTATTTATTTATGAAAGTTTGAGATGTTACATGTGGTATCACAACAAATTTCCAAATAGTAGGCCTGAATATTGGCTCAACTCGCATACAAAATAAGAAAACAAGAATAGTGATCATGTTTTAAAACTATTTCGGTACATAAATACAAATCTGTATTTTGCAGGAAATGGAAGGAGTAGAAGCATCTGTGGAAGATGGATCCCATCATCATAATCCAGATAACATATATGTGGAATTAAATAATCAAGCATTTGATCTACTTCAAATTGTAAAATATTTAAGAGCTGAATTACAAATTGTAAAGGAAGATAACGAAAGAATCTTAAGAGCCCACGAAGAACTAAATCAAATATTGCTAGATAAAATACACAATGGAGGAAAGGTTCAAATAAGTGAGCATGAAACTGAATCTGAAATAGTATCATACAAACGTAAAGGTAAGAAATTAAAATTTTCTTATAGTGAAAAAAAATCTTTTCCAAGAATTAAAGTAAGGTAGCACAAAAAAAAGTATAAATACTCTAGTGAAAGTAGTGATAGTGACAGTGGTCCTAGAAAGAGGAAATATAAACACTATGAAGAAATCTCAAGAGAATTTAAAAATAGAAAACCTCATATGTTTAATGGAGAAGTGGAAAAAGGTGAAGAAGATGAGGCATGGCTATTGGGTATGAAAAAGTACTTTCAAATTTATGACTACTCAGATAGACTGAAAGCTCGAATGGCTATGTATAATCTAATCGAAAGATTGACATTTGGTTGCAGGATATAAAAAGAGTTAAAAACCTTAAAGAAAAAGATGCAACCTCGAGAAATTTCAAGAAATAATTCAAAAGAAAATCCTTATCTGAATAGTATTATGAAGAAAAATCTAAAGAGTTTTATGAACTTAGACTAGTTTCAATGACTATGAAGGAATTAAGTAGTAAATTTTTAATTTTGTTACGATATGTACCCTATATAATCGATGAAAAGCCTAAGATACTAAGGTTTTTGAATTGTTTTCCTATTAGTTTCAAGGACATAATTGAATTTGATAATCCAAAGACCCTTGAAGAGGAAATGAGAAAAGCTAATTTCTATTACGAACAAAGTAAAAATAAGAGAGAAGGAATACCTAACTAGAAAAATAAGAGAACACATAACTTTTATCAGAAAAGGAAAGGTTTTAAGCCTACAAAAATATTCAAAAATAATTATTGTATTTTTTCTAAGAATAATTATGAAGGAACTGATTTTAAAGGTAAGACAAAGCAAAACATTGCAGAACCAAAAGGCAAAGGCATGCCAAATAATTATTTTAAAATCAATGAACAAAAAGAACTTGTGAAGTACTGGGAATATCAAGGACCTCGTTATGTAAAACCTTCTCCAAACATGAGGAGAAATTACAGCAATGTACATAACATTCAAGAGAAAGAAACAGTTGGTGACGTAGCAAATGAAATTACCACAATTAATGCATCCTTGGAGAATCAACAGGCTGATCATCAAACATCCATGGTGGAAATAGAAGGTATGATACAGAACAAGCCTGTTTCTATTTTGATTGACCAAGGTGCTAGTTTAAGCTATGTGTCACCTAGTATAGAAAAAACATGTAATTTACATTTGAAATTTTTTGAAAAGTCTTGGTTGGTTTAGTTAGCTATAGGAACCAAAATAAAAGTAGTTAGTTATGTTGAAAAGTGTGAAATATTTACGAGTCAATTCAGAACTCAAGAAAAGTTAAATGTATTACCGTTAGGCTCTTATGATGTTTTAATAGGTATGGATTGGATGGATAAACATAAAGTAGTTATAAATTGTTTTGAGAAAACATTTATTTGCTTAGATGATAAAGGAGAAAGAATTATAGTCAAAGGGATACCTAGAAAAATTTTTGTTAGTCAAATTTCAGCTTTACAAATTAAATAGGTTGTACAAAAAGGTTGTAAAGTTTTTGTTGTACATATAATATTTAATGAACAAAAGGATAAATAATATGAACTAAAATTCGATGATATTCCAATCTTACAAGAATTCTCAGATGTTTTCCCAAAAGATATTCCAGGATTACCTCCAAAGGGAGAATTGGATTTTACTATTGAATTAGTACCGGGAGCCGTACCTAACTCACAGGGTCCTTATCGGATGAACATATTAGAACTTATTGAATTAAAACTACAACAACAAGAACTAATAGATAAGAATTATATATGACCAAGTGTATCCCCTTGGGGAGAACCTGTCTTATTTGTTAAAAAGAAAGACGGTACATTACGTTTATGTAAATATTACCGCCAGTTAAAAAAAATGACAATTAAAAAAAAATATCCATTACCCTGCATAGATGATCTGTTTGATCAGATATGCAGAGCAACGATATTCTCCAAAATAGACTTCATATCTGGCCCTATCATCAAGTCAAAATTAAAGATGAATATATTTTAAAACTGCATACAGAACTCGATGAGGCATTATGAGTTTGTATTTATGCCATTTGGGCTAACGAATTCTCCAACAACTTTTATGTGTTTAATGAATAGCATCTTAAGTACATACCTAGATAGATTCATAGTCATCTTCATATATGACATGTTAATTTATTCAACAACAAAAGAAGAACATGATGAGCATTTGTAGATGATACTACAGGTTCCGAGAGAACATAATCTATATGCAAAATTCTATAAATGAGAATTCTTTGAAGATAAAATACAGTATCTAGGTCATGCGAGATCCAATAAAGGAATATCACTAGATTCGGATAAGATAAAAGCAATAATGGAATGACATGTTCCTAAAGAGGTATCAGATGTATGATCATTCATGGGAATTATGGGTTATCATCCAAAAATTCAGAGAAGGATTCTTGAAGATCACGAATCCCATAACGTCCTTATAGAAAATGGGAAACGTATTTGTATGGGATCTAAAGTGTGAAGAAAGTTTTAATAAATTAAAGAAATTGTTAACCACTGCACCTATATTAAGAATAATAGATCCAAACAAAGACTTTGTTGTATGCATTGATGCATGCAATGAAGGTTTGGGTGGTGTACTAACAAAAGAAGGTCAGGTAATAAATTATGAATAAAGAAAGATAAAAACAAATTAAAATTATTATGCCACTTATGATTTAGAGCTGGATGTCATAATACATGTTTTGAAAATGTGGCGCCTTCATCTAATCAGTAAAATATTTCTATTAATGTCTGATAACATAAGCTTAAAATACATTTTTGATCAACAAAATATGATTGCAAGGAAAGCAAGATGGTTAGCCTTTCTTAGCAAATATGATTTCGAGATCGAACACATCAAAGGAAAGGAAAACAAAGTGGTAGATGCCTTAAGAAAAAATGCAAGAATGAATTCTATAGCTTCCATTAGCAGCTAAAAAATAGAATTAGATGATAAATTGGACGAAGGGATAAAATTGAACAAGGAATATCAAAATATACGAGAAAAAGTAACAGGAAATGAATCTGAAATTGTAAAAACTGATTTCAATTCATTAGAGGAAATTTGGGGTCTAAAATGGACCTTATAAAAAACCGTGCCAACAATAAATTTTGTGAGCTAGAATTCAATAACCAATAGAATTTCAATAAATTGAGTCAACCATAATGGTTGAATTGACATATTTGTCATAAAAGAAAACTACTTTTTTGTTCCATTAGAGGAAATTTGGGGTCTAAAATGGGCCTTATAAGAAAATGTGCCAAAATAAGTTTTTGTGAGTTGGAATTCAAGAACCAATAGAATTTCAATAAAATAAGTCAACCATAATGGTTGAATTGACATATTTGACATTAAAAAAACTACTTTTTTTGTTCGTATTTTCGACATATCTCATTGTGCTTTTACTCAAATTTCGATCGGGTGAGCTCGTTGGATGCAGAATTTGATTCTGCATCCAACGAGTACCCACACTGCATACTTTTGATGGACCTTGCTACCTCAAAAACAAGAAATACCTAAAAAATGTGATGCTGACATCATCATCACGTTTTTTCAGGTATTTCTTGTTTTTGGGGTAGCAGGGTCCGTCAAACGTATGCAGTGTGGGTACTCGTTGGATGCGGAATCAAATTCCGCATCCAACGAGCTCTCCCGATCGAAATTTGAGTAAAAACAAAGGGAGATATGTCAAAAATACAAACACAAAAAGTAGTTTTTTCTTTCTTCCTCCAAAATTAATCAATATTATTTTATTATTTTAACTATTATTTTATTATTTTAACTATTATTTTATTATTTTAACTATTATTTTATTATTTTCCTTAGGAGTCCCATTTTAGACCCCAAAATTTCTCTAATGGTATTTTTGTCATATCTCCCTGTGTTTTTACTCAAATTCCGAGCGGGAGAGCTAGTTAGAGGTGGAATTTAATTCCGCATCTAACGAGTACCTGCACTACATACTTTTGATAGACCCTTCTACCCGAAAAACAAGAAATACCTAAAAAAATGTGATGATGACATCGTCACATTTTTTCAAGTATTTCTTGTTTTTGGGGTAGCAGGGTTTGCCAAAAGTATGTAGTGTCATCACGTTTTTCAGCTATTTCTCGTTTTGGGGGTAGTAGGGTCTGTAAAAAGTATGCAGTATGCGTACTCGTTAGATGCGGAATTAAATTCCGCATCCAACAAGCTCTCTCGCTTGGAATTTGAGTAAAAACAAAGGGAGATATGTCGAAAATACAAACAAAAAAATTAGTGTTTTTCATTCTTCCTCTAAAATTAATAATAATTATTTTATTATTTTAACTATTATTTTATTATTTTCCTTAGGAGGCCCATTTTATACCTCAAATTTCCTTTAATGTAAATGAAAAAGGCTTAATGTTGTATAAAAACAAACTACATGTACCTAACATACCAGAAATTAAATTGTTGATTTTAAATGAAGTACATAAAAGTCCATAGTTCGGACATATGGGTTATTAAAAGATGATAACAATGATAAGAAAAGATTATTTCTACACTAATATGAAGAATGAAGTTTTTGAATATATAGCTAGGTGTAAAGAATGTCAGCGAGTTAAAGTTGAGCATCGACACCCAACAAGTCTCTTGCAACAACCGTGAATTCCATATTGGAAATGGGAAATTATCAGTCTTGATTTTATAACTGGATTACCTAAAAATCTAAATCAAAATGATTTTGTAATGGTAGTAGTAGACAAACTAAGTAAGGTAGCACATTTTATACCTATTAAAACTACTTATAAGGCTACTAATATTGTTTTCATCTTTATGAAGGAAATTTTTCGGTTGCACGGGATTCCGAACCTAATAATTTCTGACAAATATCATAAGTTTACTAGTAGTTTTTTGAAGTCATTGTTTAAAGGACTATATAATAAATTAAATTTCAGTATGCTTATCATCCGCAAATGGATGGAAAAACAAAAAGAGTAAATCAAGTTCTAGATGATATGTTAAGGATGTACGTTAGAGATCATCCAAAGAAATGAGAAGATTATTTGCACTTAGTCGATTTTACATATAATAATCACTATCAGGATTCGACTAAACTTAGTCTTTTTGAAATATTGTATGGTAGGAAATGTAATACTCCCATTTCATGGAGTAATTTGGTTGACATATTGATGTTAGGACTTGACTTGTTAAAAGAACTGGAACTAACAATGAAACAAGTACAAAGCTATCTATAAATTGCACAAGACAGACAAAAGAGTCATGCTGATCTTAAAAGAACTCGGAAATAATTCCAAGTAGGTGAGCATGTATTTGTCAAGATAAAACCCACAAAGAGTTCCTTTAAGTTGGGGAGTTGTGCTAAATTAGCACCCAGGTATTGTGGACCGTTTGAAATATTGGAAATAGTTGGACCAATGGCTTATTAGTAAGCTTTTACACCTAATCTTAGAATACATAATGTATTTCATATTTCCATATTGAAAAAAGTATGTGCATGATGCTACTCATATGATCAATTGGAATGTGATTCAAGTAGAACCCGGAGGATATTTTTAGGTGGAACCAGATTGTATCCTCAAGAAGTGAGAAATTTTTCTTTGGAATTGCACCATTGAACAGGTAAAAGTGTAATGGAATCACCTTAGTCCATATGAAGCACACTAGGAATTGGAGAGTCATATGTGGGAGGATGGTTAAGGATGACTGTTCGAGGAAGACTCAAAAGACACTTAGGCAACATCGAGAACGATGTTGAAATTAAGAGGGGGTGTTTGTAACCCACCTAGAATTGAAAAATAAACATTTTTATTTTTGAAGAAACCATTATGTTAAAAGTTATTGTAAAGTTTTGATGGCCAGGATGGTTAAGGATGACTATAATTGAATATTTAATTTATTTAAATAATTAAAAAGAAGAGACACCTATCCAAAGAAGAATGTTGAATAGTGTTCAGTGACCCACTAGGAGGAATGATCAGCTGTAGAAGGCCAAATGACAAGTGGCCGCAATAGCATTCACTTTCTAGCTGTTGCGGGATGCAAAAACCCTAAAATTGCAGTCATGCTCCCTAAGAGGAGGAACTAAGAAGGTGGCTCATTTAATCTCAAAAATAACCCAGAGACCTAAGAAATATAATAGATACCATCGAATTGCGTAGGAGTCTCACTACATTATATTCCAAGTGATTAGATCCTTGTGAATTTGCTGAAAACTAAAAGTTAGGAACACAAGAGGAATTCGATTAGGGGATAGCTAAAGTGAAATTGCTGAGAGTTAACTCCATTAGTAAGTTGGCTATGTTGTAGAGATTACTAAGTGGGGGCTATTACACAAGATGTTTGTCTTGGTGGTTTAGTGAACATGATCGGGGGTCCTAAAGCAAGTGATATTGTATGCTTTCAGGAGATAGTTGGGAGGAACAATCTTCTTTTGGTGTTTGTCCCCCTTGTATAGTTATCCAAGTTCTAAGATGTTTTATTTATTATCTGTGAATTTATTTCATATCTGTATTTGAATTTTTTTAGGAATACTGAGGGATTCTCTAAACTAGTAATATTACTGAATTAGTATAGGTTAGATATATTTTATTTCTATTTAACATTTTATAAAGAATGCCACAGGCTTTCTTCTTACATAATTTAATGGAAAAACTCTGGATTATTGTAATTATTCTATAAAGGAAAAGATGTAGATGTATACAGATAATATCAGAAAAGGTTTTTGAGTTTATTATAAACGATTTTGACTTTCTTAATATCCATTCTATTTACATTCGTAGATTATTATAATATTTTCTAACTAAACATTGAAAATGAATCCCTTTGATTTTACTCCAAGATAGTGTTCAAAACCAAATAAATTACCAAGATTTCCAATTAGAGTTCGAAACCCCCAATAAGTAAACACTTATCACATATTATAACCGATAGGATTATTAGGATAATACATTTAGTATCCAGTACTAAAACCCTTTTATAATTTAAAGAAAAATATCGTTTCAGCCGAAATTCTAAAGCTTCTACAAAAGTCAAATGAGGGTTAAAATACTCATCTAAACTTAGAGAGATAGGTTCTTACTATCGAATACTATATATATATATATATAGTAAAATATTACAAAACTAATTAGATAATGCTTAAATTTACTAACTAAACATTATTTCAAAGTTTCAATTATAACAAACTGTAAAGGTCATTAACCATAATATATTTTCCTTCACAAAATCCTCATTACAGTATTAGTATGTAAATATGCTAAAAACCCTAATAAGTGAACTGGTTCTAGAATGAACAATCGATGGTTCAAACTCTATGCACGTCATGTTTATAACTTTTCTTGGCTGAAAGGCCCTTGTTATTACAACGAGGGTTTAGGTATAACCTTAAAACATAGTAAATTTTCTAACAACCACTCTTACAAAAGAGTTCCATGATCCAAAATACTTAATTGAATAATAAAAAAATCCAAATAGCTTTAACCGGACTCAACCGCTTGTTGCAGGTCGTAAGTAGTTTACATATTTCTTCAACTGTAAAATCTATTAACAAACAAGGCATAACAATTTGGAATAATTACAAACATGAAGTGCTGAGTAAGAATCATAACCAGATACATATTGCTAGCAGAGTAAGTAGTGATATCATTTAAGTGAAGAACGCTACAGCCTTACGACTTCATCATTATCCAACCAATGAATTGCTAGTTCAAATCTAGATACAGTAGTATTTATTTTGACAGGTTTTGAAATTGCAGTGGCCTCACTACCTTAATTTTACTATTTTAACAAATACGATAGTAAAACCACAATACCAGAGAAGTAATCATGGTACACACGATGTAATCAAAATAAAACTAGCAAATTACAACCATAATGGAGCAAGTTACAACATCTAAACCTTGACAAAAATAGTTCCATTTAATGCTTAACATTTTGTTTACAAATCTCTATAAGAGCTCAAATCCATAATAAAAATAAACAATACATTACATAATAGTCCCCTTTGGACTCCACAATTTGAGGGAGACTTCCTTTTAATATATATATATATATATATA
>LPNX010312079.1:218139-272455 GCA_001517045.1 Pseudotsuga menziesii | reverse complement strand
ATGCAGCCATAGAACCCTAGCACTGACATACTTCAGATCACATAACAGGAAACTGAGGTCGCATAGTTGCTAACAGGGTAGATGCACATTGAAGACTTCAATCAACGTGGAACTGAGGTCACAAAGTTGCTAACATGGTAGATGCACTTAACAGCGTAGATGCACATTGAAGACTTCAATCAACTCCACGTACCTCTTCATGCTGCGAGTTCAAGTCCATATTGCTGCAGGAAATGACGAGAAGACGGCCTGTGCTACCATATATGAAGTTCACAGGAAATCTCTTCATCCTTCTCATTATAGTCCTTCTTTAATAGTAAAACTGCAATAGTTTTCTGGTGCTGAGTCTTTATTTTCTTCTTTTACGGCCATGGTTTTTCCATAACATGCATCCCAATCAAACTCATAGTATTGCTTTTTCTTTTAAGAAGCTCCAAATACCCTCAACGATTCGTCCAATCCCTCTTATGTTCCTTACATTGCTTCTACTTTAGACCTCACTCAACCATCCATAGAGTGGACAGAATGTTTCATGTTCTTGAATCGTAGTCGCCCAGACGTCACTATCATTTTTACACACCTCAAAGTCATGCTTTACCGCTAGCAACTGCTTCTGCATTGATAGCTGAGGCTGAGAAATGAAGGATGCAAAGCTGAGGCTGAGAAGCTCCAAATACCCTCAACGATTCGTCCAATCCCTCTTATGTTCCTTACACTGCTTCTACTTCAGACCTCGCTCAACCATCCATGGAGTGGACAGAATGTTTCATGTTCTTGAATCGTCGTCGCCCAGACGTCACTATCATTTTTACACGCCTCAAAGTCATGCTCTACCACTAGCAACTGTTTCTGCATTGATAGCTGAGGCTGAGAAATGAAGGATGCAGAGTTGAGGCTGAGAAATGAAGGATAGAGCATCCCGACGTTGGCTCTGCACATCAAATCCCCAGAGATTCTGCGCCTACAAAACCTCACAATCTTTAGGATCATCGAGAATTTCATTTTCTTTAAGGGCGGTGAAGATTGACAAACAACTTGAGATATCGTTGCCAACAGGAGGCTGTTGTTGGCAGATGTGATGCATCTTCCGGCTGTTACAAGACTCCCCACTCTCCTCCATCGTCAATCGCTGGTGGTGACAGATAACGAACCCTTCTCTGTCAATCATGTGGGCTTAAATATTCTAGATGCTTTTCACCAACAGATGGTGCCAATCTATTCACTCTCCATCATGAATTAAGGGAATTGCTGGCATGTAGAGTTCCCATGTGCCTCAATGCAATAGAAGGTTTCAATTTCCAGAAAATGGATTCCCTGGCTAAACAGGGCTTTCAATAGAAGATTGGTAGATAATGAATTCTCAATAATAGATGCAAGTCTACTAAGTGACATGGAATGAAAAATTGAAGGCTCTGCTAGGGTACAAGGAGTCCATCTACTATTTTTATTACATTCGGTTTCAGATTTTGGGAGAATAGATCCTACACACCCAATGAAGGGAAAGGGCTCGATTTAACAGTTGAATCCCTATTGTCCACAAATGTTAAGAATTTTGCAAAATCAACGGGAGCTAAGATAGTGATTCACTCACCTTGATTCAAAAGACGATTGCAATTGGGTAGAACTTGCATAAAATTACTAAGCTTCTGACGCTCTGTGAAGAGTTGCATGAGATTGTTCGACCCTTATTGATTTCGTCGCATTAACAGTTTAGTAGCTAAGAATTAAGGAAGTAGCTTAGCATTCAATGAGGTCATCTAGGTAACTCCCATAAGCCACTCCACAATGCTGAGCTATAGGCAAGTCTAGGTTGCCACATCTCGTTTTATGAAGAAATTGGACAAATGGCATTTGCATGCAACATGAAAATGGCCTAACGGGTGATAGACTCAATACGCTTTCTCTCTTTTCTTCTTTCTTTCATTTCCACATGTAATGTAACTTTTAAGTTTCACTTCAACAAACAGTTTTGTTTAATCTGATAGAAAGACAATTTTATTTTTATATACAAGGTACTAGGTGCTAAATGCAATGCAGAAGAAATGTGGTGCCAGAAGAGATGCAGGATATTTAATAACGGGTTACTTCTCTCGAACAACTTCATCACCTACCTTTTTCCACTTGTTTTTAAGGGCCCCCAGCCAACGCAATCCTGCATTCTGCAGCTGTTCTGACCTCATTTACGGTTCATTTATCCCGGGTGGAGCTCGATCGATTGAATTCTTTTCATTTCCATATACTTCAATTATGTACAAGATGTGCAAATGTCATTCTACTCTTGATACATTTGTTTTAAGAAAGATTGTCAAATTGGTTGGAAGATTGCCAACAAGAATTTGAAACCCAAAAGAAAAATATTGTCGATGCTTTGACATTTGTGTTACCTAGCATGACAGGTTTTCAACTTTCATAAAGAGAAACAATATTCCCATTAGCATCGATTATCCCCTATAATTTTATGTGCGCGAAAAGAACTACATAACCACACAGCACTAAGCCCTTGATATGATATACCAAAATTTTTGTCACAACTGCACACAACTGCACATATGTCAACCAACAACCATAGTTTTACTCTTTCTGAAGAAAAGCCTTCTTCAAAAAATTAAAACTTAAATCGTTTAAGAACAGAAAGGGCCAAATAATAATTTCTCTTTGTATACTTATAATTTAAAATGTATCATTTTAATTTAACATCCTGGGACTACCGCCTGGCAATAGCGCGGCTCAAACAAAAGTTAAATAAGCAACAAAAGTAATTATATATCTCTCCCTTAACTAAAAAGATAGATAAGTTGGTGAAATCTGCAGGCAATCAACAATTTTATGGATCATTAGTGCAATCCAGCCACGTCTTGGGAAATTCTCTTGAGTTCATCCATGTTTAAGATGCCTGCAATGTTCATCTATTTCTGATGGAGCATCTAGCAGGAGCAGCTCCAGAGATCGCGTTATCTTTCCAGTGGACACACAACTTCCAGAGATCGCATTATCTTTCCTGTGGACACACAACTACCGTTCCAGAGATCGCGCATCTCATCTTTGGACACTATCCACAATACACAATCAAAGCAAAGTCAGTAATTCCCTAGTCCCTGTGTGCACAGACTATATAGCATAATTACAAAGAAAACTATGTATACTATACTATAGTAACTAAATATACTTCTTGCTTGATAGGGACTTGCTGCTTAGCAGCCTACCTTGTTTATTTATGAGGAGCCAATTCATGTTTTTCATGTTTATTATACCTACCGAAGGCATAGATATATTATTTTCGATTTGCGTTAACGAAGCATTAGGCTGCTAGTTAACTTTAATTTTTTTTTCAAATTTCCTATCTTTTACATTACATATTGATTTTTTTAATTTTTATACATAAATCTAAGTTCATTTATATCTTGTATATCATTGGCTATTGGGTTCGATGTCTTATTGCCGAAGAGCTGTTGTTTATTTATGGGGAGCCAATTCGAAATTGGACTTCCGTGGACTTACGTTTTTCATGTTTATTTAGCCTAACCTCAACACCTACACTGTTTTTTCACTCTTATTTCGTGTGCAAACTTTCGAATTTTGACATTGGCAGAAAAATTAAGAAATCCATGATATTTATAAAATTTATATAAAATTCAAAAAATATTAAATGATAGGATAATGTATAGAAATAGCGAAGATCATGAAAGAAAAGAAGAGTGAGCCTATTTCACCTCAACAGAAGCCAAGCGGCAAGAAGATCTCGATGTCCATAACCACAACAATAACGATGGCAGCAACTGGGACGTTGGGCACTTCTTCTTGTGTAGCTTTCTCACACAACTCACGATGTACTCCCTTTCCCTGCAACATAAGCATCTCTAAAACCTCCCTCTGGAATACTATACCCAGTTCTCATAAACATTTCATGGCCAGAGGATCGGGGCGACCTAAAAAATCAAAGGTAATTTGGTTGCTATTGATTTTTCGGTTTTGAATATAATGATTTATGAACATCTGCAACAATATGCCAGACACACTACCACCCCAAATTTCATCAACAGGGCCTAAAATGGATCAACTATTCATGTTATAATAAGAGTCTCTGGTAAGTAGTTGTATTGCTTATTACCCAGCAGAAATGCTTTATCTGCTATCCTGTTGCAGAGAAGTGTTGTGTCTCTATTTATGTTATTTTAGTTTTATCTGGGCTCTGAGAGATGGTAAAGGGAGTGGACTTGTTCTCTAGGAAAGCCTTGAAATTTGGCAGAATAGGTAACTCCCACCTGCAGTTTATTAGCTGAAGGGATCTGTCTAAAGTGTTGTAAGCTGGCTACATTCCATTCTAATACCACGGAAATGGGGAAGGGCATGTTTGCAGCACAGCGATAAGATGATTCAAATTGTCAAAAAAACTATCATATTTTGTAGAAAAATGTTTAGGGTTGGAGATTAAGCTCTTTATATTGGAGTCAGGTTTATTTAACCTTCACTTATTAACTGTTTTAACAAACCTTTTTCTGTTAATGCCCACGATGACAGAAGATCCATATAACAAATAGATATCTTTGATTATAAACTACAGTTGTGAATATATATATATAACGTGGCTACTCAAGTTTGGCTTCTAGCCAACTTAGTTACTAGGAGGCATTTCTGTAGCGGTGTGGAGACATTGCTTATTTTAATAAATTCAATCGTAAGCTTTGTCAAGACCACCTACTCAGATGGCTGTATCAATGACCATAATTCTCTTACTATTATCAAAACATTTTCTTTGGACTAGCTGAAAGATTTTCTTCCTGATTACTCTACTCAGTTATGTTTGAAGGTTTCTTCAATGCAATAGTCCATTCTTGGCATGCAACATCTTCTGCCTAGAAGTTGTTTTATAGACTAAAGTATTGGCTTTGTAAATCACCTTTGTTAGGTTTTCACGTTGCATCTATCCTAGTAGTCTGCAAAATAACAGTTGTTTTTGTTATTTTGAACATGCAGTGCATATCAAGTCCAATTTGCTTATGCCACCCAGATCATAAAGATCACTAAAATGTGCTTTCTACAGCCCCCAGAGATCTAAAAATTTCCTATCCAGCCATAATAGTGCAGTAGGTACTGTTACTTACCAGGAATCAAAATATAGATCAGATTTTAGATGGAGAAATATTACTTTTCCTCTGTGGGCTATTGTTATTGGTACAATATACCCCATTCATTGATGAAGACGAATTCACCAAATCTACCCGATATAGAGGCAATTGAAAAAGCTGCATAAGTGAATATATAACCTACTGAAACTTGAGCTAATCCAACTGATTGTGCTTGAACAATGGTAAGAGCTACTGGCTTGTCCTGGGTTTCTATAAAGCCGAAAAAACAAATTATTTGTCTAACACTTTGCCAAGCAAACCCTAATCCTATCTTTGAAGAGTGAGTTGATTAGATCAACACATTATTATAACCAAAATGTTAGGGCGACTTAGCTGAGAATGCATAATGCATTTCTATACATTTTGTGCTAGGACTGATGATATACGGGTAATATGTTTTAGATAGTGGTTTGGAATAGTTTACAGTCTCAATTTAAACTTCTGTAGAATTGTATTACTGGCAACTATAATAGGGGTTTACTCAGTACTGTGAGAGATAGACATCACGACAACAGTTAATCTGCATTCCCATGAAGCTGTTGCTCAAATTTGCATTGATCTGTCTCTCTCTCTACACATATTTGTGTTTTAATAGGTTCATGCTCAAAACTAAAACCTTGTAGAAGCACTTTGGAGACTACGCTTATTATTAACATTTTTCAGGATTGTAAAAAATTGATGGCATGGCTTTAACTTACTTTCATTTTGAACAGGTTGAGATTATTTGTCAGAAGAGAAGTCATGGTAGATTTCAGAATGACAGAAACTCTCCTCATGCAGATGGTGGAAAAGGAAATAGCAGTTGGTCTGAACTAACAACATATAAATCTCTGTCAAAGAATGTCTCCAATAACCTGAAAAATGAACAGGTGTGTTGCTTTATTTGAGGTATTGAACCTCTGTCTAACAATAGTAATAAAATTGTCTTTGAATTTCAAGTAAAAAAATGGGATCTTTGCAACTATAGTAAGTAGTCTATAACTAAATGAAGATATTTTCAATATATCATTTGAATGCTTTCTTTATTGTCATATATTCTTTTCATAGTAATTCAATATGTCAACTCAGGTTTCTTATCCTTTCATACAGTTATTCCTGAGTTCAAGTGCTTTTTTTTCCTTGGGAAATAAATTCTGGGAATATTCTGGGCACTTCCCCCATTCAGAGGATGGTACCTAGTGTAAAGCAAGTGGTGTAGACTTAGTGTGCCTAACCCTGTGGGAATCGAACCAGGGGCTTCCACAACGTGTGGAATCGTGGATTACTGGCAATGCCTTGGCAACAGTGGCACCAACCGATTGGGCCAACCCTTGGGGTTCCTAGTTTTAAGTGTTGGATTGCTTTCTTCTCATTTTAACTTTATCATGTAATCTTCTTTTATTCTCATAATTAACTCTAAACTAGTGGTCAACCCAATATGCCAATACAGTCATTAGTACACTATTTTGTACTATCTTTTGAGTGTGATGGAGTAGGAGAAAAAATACATTTATGCTGATGCTCTTAGCTGTGTATTGGGTCAACTAACAAGCTCACCTAATATGGACTAGATTGGGGCATTAAAAACCATTGGATGTGTTTGACTTTGTGCAATTTTTGTGCAAAACAATCGGCAAGGTCCAGAAAGCATCATTTTGGAATATCTTGGGAATACATCGGCAAACTTAAAAAAGTACAAAAATATTCATTTTTTTTTCAAATTTTTAAACATCTAAAGCAACAAGAACATCAAATAAACACATCACCACATGAATATGGAAATAAAACTGATATATAAGATATATCAGATGTCTAGTGATACATCACACATAAAAAAATGAATCCTGAATCCTGACTCTTGAGTCATAAAAAAATATAACAAATGTATCTCATGGTTATCATCATGAGTCAACAATAATAATAAATGAAATTAATTAGTTCGACTAGAATACTGAAATTCTCTACATGCATGTGTCCGAACAGAAATAGATTTTCACAAGTTGTGGTTAACACTAGTCCAGTATCTCATGGATTTATATTAACTGGGATTACAATTCTAACAGAATTATGGAAAAGCCTTCATGTATACAGTATTTTAACTTTTTATTGTCCAACATTTTTGACTATTAAGAGTCAAGATATAGCCCATCTTCAGGGACATGCCACACTTGAAGCAAGATGAGAAAAAGGAATCCACAAGCCAACTCTAAAGCTAGCTGCTTCAAGCCAGAGTGGAGTGCTCCATGAATGGGCTGGCCTCTAGTGAATTAGATTAAACACAACAACCAATTTTAGACATCAAAGAAGGCCGAATGATCAAACCATCAAACCAAGATTCCATTATTCAATGAGGGACGACATAGATAAGGAGTTGTGTCCCTTCCCAAGTTCAAGGAATGTTTATAACTGGTCTCTATTTTTTGCTCAACTTAAGCCCATATTTTGTGTTCAACCTATTATTTTGCTTTTCAACCTTGGCCAAGATATTCGCATTCTCTATATGGATATGATGCTCTGTGCTGTAAGAATGCTCTGCAAGGGTGGATTTCATAACAGGCTCCTCACACTCCACCCTCCACGAAGTCAAAATCGCCTAAACCAGTAATGCATTAAAATGCACTTAATTAGACTTAACAACTAATTAAAGGACTTTCACTTTATTACTAAAGTGATGGCCTCACAACTAGCTGTACTCATTGCCATATACTCTGCCTCTGTTGAATCGAGTGCCACGGAAGTCTGCTTTCGACTGAACCAAGGTATTATTGTTGATTCCAAGCAAAAGCAACACATTGAGGTGCTTTTCCTGTTTGATGCATTGCCTGCCCAATCTGAGTTTGTATACACCTGCAACTTCATTTCACCATGTCCAAAATATCTCAATCCATACTCCATTGTGCCCCTCAATCCATAATCCATACTCCTAGGGTAAAATTTTTGTCCCTTGTGCGTGGCAATCTTTCTATGATCCTTGTTTCTGCTGCAATTTAAAGTTGATATTATCGATGTGCAATTATTCAATGAAATTGTGGGATGAACTAAATTCTTGAAGAATTATTGTGAAATAATTGTCAGGAATTGAAAATTGAATTAAAATTCAACACCTGACACCTAGGCTACCTGTTTGAGCTACAAACATCAACATAAAGTTCCATGGATTAAGGACCTTATTTTCCCCAGTTAATTATCTCTAGGCAAACTCTTAGGGGCGTCCCTTCATTTCGAGGATGGCACCCAAGGTAAACCCTAGATTCTTTAGGGCACAAGGCCAAGTCAACAACGTGGCTCAAAGCCGTTACAACAATTTACTCATTATGATCTCAACATGTCACTTACAGGAATAGAACCTGGGTGGGGAGGATAACATTCCATCTCACAACTACTAGACCCAATTGACTTAAGGAGCTTATATCAAGCTTAGGTACATAATCAAATTTATCACCAACCACCACCAATGTTGAGTAATATTTTGAAAATACTCAAGATTAGGGCTTTTGAAAGTTGAGACAAGATATGCCTCAAACTTTATCATGTTGCATTGCCTTGTTGAGGTTAAGCAACCATTAATGACTACGGTGGTGAGTTAGCTTTGCATAGAGTGGAGACATGCATATTCAAAGCGGGGAATTATGGTGTCTATTGATGAGGATTGGTAGAGCAAGATAGATTTCTTGCTCAAGTTCACAACATGCACATTTGAGCTTCTTCGAAGTTTTGAAATGGACAAACCTTTCTTGGGAGAGTTTTCGATGGCATGAATACTATGGTTGAGAAAATCATGGAAATCATTTCAGAAGAGTCTACTCATCTTTTATTCGTTGCTGTTGATTTCGTTGATGTTGTGAACCCAAGATTTAATGATGAAGAACTCATTGTTCGAAGCAATGGGAAGAGGAAGGCACCGCATCAGGATAGGGAGGTGGCCATTGGAGTGAAGAAAACCCGTATGAGAATATTCCAATTTATCTGCATAGGGAGGTGAAGGAAGAATTTGCTAGTTTTGCTGTTGGATTGGATGAATATTCAAACATATTAGCAATGATGGATGAGAGGAGCACCATGAGGTTTTGTTATATGGTGGATTTATCATGGAGCAAACGATGTACATTTCCAAATCCTCGACACTCTTATTCTTTCACAAGTGGCAAGCTCTTCATCAACATAAAGTAATTGGAACACCAACAATTTAATTCATTTTGTAATGTGCAGTAGGTTGGGTTCGAAGAAAGTTGAGGATCTTGTTTATGTTCATTCCAACCTTTGCCTTGCATCTTATAGGGGCCATAATATAACAGTGGGATTTATAGAGTTGGGATGTTGATTTAGAGTTTGTTGAATTGGTAAAGGCTCTTGTTGCATTGAATTTGGAGGAACTTAGAAATGGAATTGGAAATACTTCTTCCACTTAATGATCCACACTTTATTGTGCATCTTGTTCCATTTTTCTTGATGAAGACGAGGATGATGGCTATTAGGATTTACTTTAGTAGCTTAGCTCATATTTTATTTCAATGTTTGATACATGTTGTTTGATATGTAAAGATTGATTTTGTATATATAGCCTCATTTATAAAAGGCCGTTTTTGGATATTGCTTCTTGCATAATGTAATCATCTATGAGAAATAATATAGAGATGGGTTTGCTAGTAAATGGTCGTTTATATTTGTCATTTAAATGTTCTTGCTCTTTTTTTCTATCTTTCAAAGTTTGGACTTAATGTCCTTTTTATAAAATAACACATTATGTGTGTGTGTGTGTATTTTTTCTAGGTAACATATCTTGAGAGAAACCTTCATGCACTTCTCCTTATTTCGAGGATGGTACCCTGGATAAACCCTAGATTCTTTAGGGCACAAGACAAGGTTAACAAATCATGAATAGATCATATATAACTCATCAACTATTGACTCACTAAAAGCAAACATGTTACCAAGTGGGATTTGAACCCAAGTGGGAGGGTAATAACTTTTCCATGCAACCACTTGAGCTACGCCCAACTGGCACAATACACACACACACACACGCCAAGTCACATGTTTTGGGTTTGAATTCGAGTTCGACAAGGATAAAATTTGATGAACACGTAGGGGATTTGAACCTTTGTGGGAAAAATAACACCCATGTGTTACCAACCATCCAATATCCTATTGATAAGGATTTTCCTTTTCACTAAAAATTAAATTGCATGGAACTTGAAAGAAGGCTACGGGAACACCATGGAAACATGACCCCCTTCCGCCAAATAAAAAAGAATGTGTATGTTGGGGTAAATGTGGTATATAAAAGATACACTCTCTCTCTCTATATATCCAAGGAAAACCTCGTGGGGAAACCCAAGGATGCTTCCCTACATTCGTGGATGGAATCCTAGTAAACCTGTCAGTGTGGCTAGTGTGCCTCATCGAGGGGAATTCAAACACGACTCCTGATAGCATAGAACTAGCTAAATGCCCAACAATATTCGCAGTAAATGGTTGAGCTAACCCCTAAATACCACATTACCTTTTTGTTGATTTTTGAACAGCGTCTAGAGCCATTCTTCGGGAGAATGAAGGACCTGGTTAGGGACTAGGGGGTTGATCAACATTCAGTTTGGGACTGAAGCTCAGTCTGGAGCTGAGAACCATTCTCCGGGAGAATGGAGGACCTGGTCTGGGACGAGGGGGTTGATTAACATAATTCAGTTTGGGACTGAAGCTTTAGCTTGGGGATGAGAGTCATTCTTTAAGAATGGAGGCACTTGGTCAGTTACCAAGTTGTTGACTTCGGTCAACCTTCAGCCTGGGGTTGAAGAACCTGGTCAGGGACCAGGACATTGATTCAATCTACATGAAGTCCTAGATTGGATCTAGGCAACTGATTTCTCCTCTCCATGGTTAGTGGTGAAGAAATTTTCAAAACCCCAACCCGATTCAAGTTTCAGTTTTTTATTAATTAATGCCCAAACTCCAAGGTTACCATTAACATAAATATTTAATAATTTTGTACTGAAAACATAAACACATGAGATTTTTCTTTCTTTTTGAATTCTAAAAATTAAAGGCACCCTAAACTCTTACTCAGAAAATAAATTTCCAGCCACACATGAAATTATAACACAGATTTTGGTCAAATGACCTAGGAAAAACCTATTCTTCAGAGAGATTTTTTTTTCTTTAGAGACAAATTATTCAGCAAAAATTACAGCAGTACTTATCTCTTTTCTTCTTGAAAACCGTGTCATCAAAAACACCCAGAAAACCTGTTGTACGAAACCCAATTTTTTTTTGCCACCCATGTGTTGTACGGCTGCCTCGATTTTTGTGCTGTACAACCTCGAAATCTGTGCTGTACGACCTTTGTACAGACATCAATAAATGTTGTACGACTGCCTCAAAAATCGTGTTGTACGATTCTGTCTCGAAAATCGTGCCCTTTCTCCTTGATTTTTGTGTTGTACGGACTGTACGGTTCTGCAATAAATGCTATACGAATTCTTGGAATTTGTGCCCTTTCTTTGTTGGTACTCTTGTCTCGAAATTCATGCCCTTTTCTCCTCTTCCCTGGTTCTGGAAAAAATGCAAGGGTTTCTCTCTGGTTTTTCTCTTGCTCTCTCTCTCTCTCTCAAAATTCTCTCTTGAAAGTGAACAATAGAATTAATTTGCCTTTCCCTCTCCCTTTTTGTTTGAGTAACTTCCTCCATCAAATCAAAGGCTCAAATTAAAAACCATCTCCATGAGATCAATGGCTCATCTCATTTCCTCATTAAAAAATCACTTTTTAATTGATAATGAGACTTTTAATACTCACCCTCTTTAATGCTCATAAGGTCACTTTAAAATTATAAACTCAAACATTTAATTAAAAGGTCACTTTATCATATAGTCATTCACACCTTTTAATATCGCTAGGGACCACATTTTAGTGTTCATGTCCACCCCAAGGCATGAGTGAACAAACACTTTCCTAGGTAAAAAATCAACACTCCCTCTTACCGAGGAAGGTGTTTTTCACCTCTCCCATCTTGTCTTTGAAATGAATATGCTTTCCTCTTCCCAAAGACTTGTGAGAATATCTGCTACCTGCTCATCTGTACAAATGTATTGTAACGCAACAGCTCCTCTCTGAACATAGTCTCTGATAAAGTGGTATCTGATCTCAATGTGTTTCGACCTGTCATGAAACATTGGATTCTCAGAGAGCCTGATGCAACTTTGATTGTCACAGTGAATGATAGTAGGCCTCAACTCCTAACCAAATAAATCAACCATGAACTTGCGAAGCCACAAAGCCTCGTAACTAGCTTGGTTGGATGCCATGTACTCAGCCTGTGCAGAACTCAAAGCAACGGACTTTTGCTTTCGGTTGAGCCATGACACAACAGCCGAGCCCAACCTGAAACAACACTTCCGGTTCGAAGCATTGCCTGCCCAATCTGAATTTGTGAAGCCAACCAAGTCCACTCCACTTGACCTCCTGTAGTCCAGACCATAATCCACAACCCCATCAAGATATATCAAAATATGTTTTGCAGTTATCCAATGCACTCTCCTGGGCTCCATCATGAACTGACTGAGAGTGTTTATTGTGAAACTCATATCTGGTATGGTGTTGACCAAATACATCAACGAACCAATGATCTGACGATAAAGTAGGATCCACCAACTCTCCCTCAGAAGCATGAAGCCTCTTCCAGTTGGTGGTCATGGGTGTAGACATAGGTCCGCAGTCCTCCATCTGAAATCTCTTCAGAACATCTGCAACATATTTTCCTTGCCCTAAGAAAACATGTCCATCCTCCTGCCATACCTCCATGCCTAGATAGTAGTCCATCAACCCAAGATTCCTCATCTCAAACTTCGAAGCAAGATCCTTCTTGCATACATCAATCAGGTGCTCCCCTCCAGTAATGAACAAATCATCAACATACAATAGAAGAATGAGCGGAACACCACCAATCATAATGTAGTAAAGGCTGGGATCCGCCTCACTCTTCTGAAACCCAATCGAAAGCAAATATGAATCAATCCTTGAATACCAAGGCTGAGGGGCTTGCTTCAGACCATACAAAGCCTTTTTCAGCTTGCATACATGAGAATCCCTCTCATAGATCGCAAAGCCCCATGGCTGCTCCATATACACCTCCTCCTGTAGAAGATCGTTGAGAAAAGCAGTCTTCACATCCATCTGATGGATCTTCCAACCCATCTCTGCCACGATGGAGATCACTGCTCTGATCGAAGAAATCTGGTAACTGGCGCAAAGGTCTTATCATAATCAACTCCCTCAATCTGTGAGAACCCACATGCTACAAACTGAGCTTTGTACTTCTCGATGCTGCCATCTGTAACATGCTTGATCTTGTAGAGCCACTTGGAAGTCACAACTGACTTCCCCTCTGGTCTCGGAACACTTCCCCTCTGGTTTTGGAACCACTTCCCACACCCCATTCTTCATGATGGAATTGTACTCTTCCATCATGGTATCTCTCCAAACTTGGTGTACGGAAGCCTCCTCAAAAGTTGTTGGCACGGTATCACTCAAGCTAGTCACCTCTGCCATATAGCTGGAAAATCTCTTAGGTGCCTCACTCTCTTTGACTTCCCTCTTGGGTGGTTCGACAGACTCCTCTACTTCCTTCACAATCTTCCTAAGCCAACTTGGCTTTCTCTTCTTGGAAGAAGCATCTTGTCGCAGACCCTCCTCTACATCCTCATCAGACGAATGTCTTCCTGAAGTACCAATGGTCTAAGATCCTGTCCCTGGTGAACCTGTACCATGAGTATCCAGATTTCGAATCACCTGAAGGTATAACCTATGAACATGTCCATGTACCAAAAGTCCCTGTAGACTGAGTCCCTGAAATTGATGAATCTGTAACCTGTGACCCAGTCACTCCTGAAACCTGTGACCCTATACCCTGACTCGCTGAACTCTGTGATGTTGTCACATGTGGAGTAGTCTGTTGTTCCTCTATCTCTGAATCTCGAGATCTTCTGAAGGCTCGCTCCTCCTCAAATCTCACCTCCCTCCTCACCACAACTTTCCTTTGTGTAGGAAGGTAAATGCGGAAAGCTTTCGAAGTCTCGTCATATCCAACAAAAATACCCGTCTCTCCAGTAGCCTCCAACTTTGTCCTCTTCTCAGAAGGGACATTTGAGTATGTAAGGCATCCAAAGATACGAAAGTGTCCTATCTCAGGCACTTTCTCGGTGAACCTGTTCAGTACATAAACAATAGTACTACAGGCCTCTGCCCATAGAAAGAAAGGAAGACTCTGATCATGCAGCATGGCTCTAGCTGTACCCACTATCGAATGTTCTTTCTTTTAGCCACTCCATTATGTTGTGGAGTGTAAGGAACTGTCAACTGCCTCTTGATCCCCTCCTGTCTACAAAACTCATCGAATGCATGGGAAGTATACTCACCCCCATTGTCTGATCGAAGTACCTTGATATTCTTTCCTGTTTGGTTCTGCACAAGATCTTTGAACTCTTGGAATTGAAGCAAGACTTCCTCTGGTCTCTTGCTTCTAAGGAAATAGATCCAGGTCTTCCTGGAAAAGTCATTGATGAATGTAACATAATACTCATAACCTGTCAAAGAGGCAGATGACATGGGACCACATAAATCTGAATGTATCAACTTAAGCACTCCCTCTGATTTGCTATCACTGCTCGGAAAACCAGTCTTGGTGTACTTTCCCAAAGCACACCCTCTGCATACACCACTCGGTTCTGTGCTGAAATTTGGCATACCTGTAGTCATGTCTCTTAGCATCCTCAAAGCTGGATGATGAAGGTGGGCCATCCTTCTGTGCCATAACTCACACAACTCACTGCTGCTCTGAGTGTGTGACAGTGCATGATGTGGCTGGAAGAAGAGCTTGTATAGTTTCCCGCGTCTGACTTCAATCACATATGAAGCAGATGGACCCTCTGCTTTGGGAAAGATGTGAACTTTCCCATCTAGGACATATACTCTAAAGCCTCTGTCCTCAATCATGGAAACTGATACAAGGTTCTTCTTCAGCCTAGGGACATACAAGACATCCCTCAAAAACATAGGCTGCATGGACTCCCTGTCAAAGTGGACTTCCCCTCGCCCAAATGCTCTCACCACTGTATCATCGCCCGATACAACCTCCAACTCCAAATCTGTCTTTGACATCTCGGTGAACATGTCTCGATCACCTGTCATGTGACTCGAAGCTCCATTATCAATGTACCAAGTGGAGGAAGTAGTGGAAGCACTCAACAAATGCCCAACAATAATGGAATGCTCAATGTGACCCTCAATGTCCTTGCTGGTGATGGATGATGCCCTCTCTACACATGCACCAGCAAAGAGAGAAAAATCTCTCTCAAATCTAGCAGCGTATTCATCAATCTTTGTTGTTTCTTCTTCTTCTTGTTTGGGCATTGTCCAGCATAATGCCCAAACTTATGGCAAGCAAAGCATTTTACTTTGCTCATGTCTTTCTTCTCTCCATCCTGCTGCTTGGTTCCACCCTTGGAACCCTTCTTGGTCTTCTTCTTCTTCCCCTTTGTTACTAATGCCACATTCTCCTCATCTTCTTTGCCATGAGATGTACTGCCTTGTACATATCCTCTACGTGTCTCCTTTTGTATGAAATCATCCCAAAGACGATCCCAAGAAAGCATGTTCTCACGAGCAACTACTGACTCCACAAATACAGCCCATGGCTTCGCCACACCATTCAAAGTTGTACACACCAACTCAACACTCTCTATCACTCTCTATAATAAAATCAAAATAAAACAACTTACCTTGTTGTCCTTGAAGTCGGCCCTAATTCATGGACACTTCAACAATGAAAGAGTATATATACTCTAGCATGTCAACACTCAACAACTACCAACGAAGATAGATCGAGAGTGCTCGCGGACTGAGGTAAGAAGCTTGCTGGCTGAAATAACTTTGGTGGTTGCAGCAGCAGCAGACTGTTGACTGAAATTTTTCCTTGAATGTTGACCGAGAAGAAATTCGGAGAAGCAGACCCAATTTTTTTTTGAGAAGGATAACATTTTTCTTGGGCTAGTGTTGGAGGCTTTTCCACACTGAACAGTCTGGAATTTTTGATGAAGTGTGGTGACTTGCAACAATATCTTGAACCCTTTTTTTTCTTGGTGTTTTTGTAGCAGCAGTTAAGGGTCCGAAATTTGCAGCAGTAGTAGACCGAGTTCAGGATTTTGGCATTCTAGGGTTCTCCCACAACACACACAATCTTCCTATGGTAGTCCGAATTTGATAGGTGAAAATATTCCCGAATTGCAGCAGCTACTTGACTGTGGAGAAAGAGCAGTTCGTGGACTGAGGTTTTCGGATGACTGAGGAAGTGAACAGTTCACAGCAGTAGAGGAGAGACGCTCGGATTTTTTCACAGTTCAACATTTGCAGCAGTAATAGACTGAGGAGATAGCAGCAGGAATAATCCAAGTTTTGTACTGACTCATGCTTAAAACAGCCCAAATTCATGTGCTCTTACAACCCTAATTCATGTACTTTATAGTGGTCTGAGTTGTGACTATTGCTGCCTTCATTTTGATGATGCAACTAAGTATGAAAGCAATCTGGTTTTTAAGGTGTCATACACAGTCCCAAATGTGATCTTGACACGATACATGGTCAAGGTATGTATGTACAGTTCTCAGTCAAATTGTATGTATAGTGAAGTGTGAAGTAAGTCCACACCATACTGATGCATGCTTATATACAATGATGAGATCTTTGGCATAGGTACAATGGTGCATGTACAGTGACAAATGTATAGTGATGTGTAAACAACATTGATTGTTCTACAGTCAAATGTGTGCACAACAATGAAGTATACAGTAGCGATGCATACTATGGGGTATGAACAATGACCTATTCAGTGGTGCATCTACAGTAACGAATACCTTATGATGATGAATACTTAATAATGATGATGCATTTATGGTGTATACTTGATACCCCATGATGATGTTGATGATGCCTTGACAATGCCTTGTACATAATGATGTTGCAAATTTTATGATGCATATTTGATCTTTGATGTTGTACTGGATGATGATGATGGATAATGATGCCTTGTACATAATGATGTTGCAAATTTTTTGATCTTTGATGTTGTACTGGATGATGATGATGGTATCTCTACAGTGATGATGTATACAGTAGTATCTTTGTATGTACACTGATATGAAGTGTGAAGCAAATCCTTTATGATGAAGATATGACATACTAAGATGCACTCCTATATACCACGATGATGTACTGTGTGAGGATGATGCCTTTTACACTATGATGCATACCCTCTGATGATGCATACATGCTAATACACTTGATGATGATGGTGATATGACATGAACAGATTGACCAGCAACGTTGATGAAGAGCAGGTGTTGAAGACCAGATTGAGCAAGCAGAGAATGATTGACCAACAGTGTTGATGAGCAACAAAGAGTGATGAGCAGAGGTTGACAAGTAGAGGTTGATGTGCAGAGATACATGAGCAAAGATTGAATCAAGCTAAGTCTTGCACTTGAGGATTGGACTCCTCAACCCTTTCTTAGTTGGAGCTAAGAAAACCAGGCTGGGTCCTGTTACAGGAGTTGGTGCTTTTTTCATCAGTTGGTGCTGATTGTAATCGAGAATATTGTAGTCTTCCATTACCATAAATAAAGATTAAAATTACATATATTCTTGTGTCTCTCTTGATGTGATTGTTGTGCTTATGACTCATGATGAATTTGATTATGTAATTGATGACATAATGATAGATATACTTAGATTGATTAAAAAAAGGTAAAACGTTTATAATTGCTCACACACTGATTCTCCCCCCCTTTTAGTGTGGCCATTGTGTCCAACAAGGAGCAGCAAGCTCTTGCATCTCAGAGTCTAGCGGTTCAGGGTGTAGGGTCACAGGTTTAAGGAGTGATTGGTCCACAGGTTTCATGATTTTCTGGTTTCAAGGACTCAGTCTACAAAGACTTCTAGTACAGGTACAAGTTCTCGGGTCATAGGTACACCAGTTTCACTTTCACGTGATTCAGATTCGCTTGGTACAGGTTCACCAACTATAGGATCTCAGACCTTAGGTGCAACTTCTTTAGGTAGGCAGTTGGCAGATGAGGATGTACAGGAGGGGGGTTCTCCATAGGAAGCTACTTCAAAGAAGAGGAAGCCAAGTTGGCTTAAGTTGGCTTAAAGAACTTATGAAGGAAGCTTTTGAGTCAGTTGGGAAACCCAAGAGGGATGTCAGAGAGAGTAAAGCACCATAACGACTTTACTGCTATATGGCAGTGGTGACTAGTCTTCGTTAGTCAGAGCTTGGCACTTTTGAGGAGGCAACTGCACATCAGGTGTGGAGAGATGCCATGGTGAAGAGTACAATTCCATCATGAAGAACGATGTGTGGGAGATAGTTTTGAGATCGGAGAGGAAGTCAGTTGTGACTTCTAGGTGGTTCTATAAAATCAAGCATGTTGCAGACAATAGCATCGATAAGTATAAAGCTTGATTTGTGGCACGTGGCTTCTTACAGATAGAGGGAGTAGGCTATGATGAGACGTTTGCGCTAGTGGCTAGGTACTCTTCTATCTGATCTGTGATCTCTATTGTTGCAAAGATGGGTTGGAGCATTCATCAGATGGATGTGAAGACATCATTTCTGAATGGTGTCTTAGAGGAGGAGGTGTACATGGAGCAACCACATGGATTCGAGTTGAATGGGAGAGAGTCCCATGTGTGTAGGTTGAAGAAGGCTCTTTATGGGTCGAAGCAAGCTGCGAGAGCTTGGTATTCTAGGATTGATGCATATCTGCAGGAGTTGGGGTTATAGAAAAGTGAGGCTGATTCTAGAATACTAGGCTCATTCTAGAGTGCAAGAAAGATCTTGCATCAAAGTTTGAGATGAAGGATATTGGGTTGGTGTATTACTATTTGGTTCTGGAGGTGTGGCAGGAGTCGGAGCGCATCTTCCTTGGACAAGGGAATTATGCTATGGATATTTTGGAGAGATTTCAGATGCAGGATTGCAGATCGATGTCTACACCCATGATCACCAACTAGAAGAAGCTTCATGCTTTTGAGGGAGAATTGGTGGATTCGACAGTATATTGACAACTCATTATGGAGCCTCAGAGAGTCATGGGATAGCTGCACATCAACCTCTGAGGCTCCACCAATGACTCTAAGGTTGATTAAGGTCATGAGAGATGAGTTCAACAATCAGCACCACCAACATCAAGGTACATAGAGAGGTTGATGTGCTTGATTAACTTACAATCCCTTAACCTCATACATGATAAAATCTGGTGGAAACGTTGCAATCCTGAAATTTTGTAAACTGTTAACTCTATTGAATTCTGAATGGGATCTAAAATTCTACTTTTTGCATATGAACTCCGAAAATGAAAGATAAGGAAAATACCACTTTTACTATAAGAATTTAATATTGCCATTACTACTGAAGCACCTAGGAGCCCCCCACTTCACCGATGCGTGCTTTATAACAGGGGGACAAGCTCCCCCTGTGTTTCCTCAAGTTTCGGCAAATTGGGGACGAGGAGAAACATTTGTTAGGAGGCCCCTAAGTCCCTGGAGTGCGGGGAGTGAGGGGAGCACGTCCCTGACCATGGGGAATGCGTCCCCATGTAACACTGGAATTATCGTAAGCAACATATTATTTCTTTATTTCAAGCAGTGTAGTCAGACTCTTTGAATACTCGCGAGTCTTGTCGAGCGACCACCAAGACGAGTACCCGTGACATACTTGCAGGGTAAACTCGCCACTCGAAGGAATCGTCATTTACTCGCAGCATTCATCATTTACTCGTTGAACTCGTCACTTACTCGCGAGTCCGTTGACTGTTTGATCGTCCCTTTTGCGTTTTGGAGGGAACGCGGGGAGGGAATAAACCCCTGAAACAACATCGCTCTCCATTGTCATCCCATTGAATAGTTTGGATTCCCCCGAGTTGTTCTCATTTGCCCCCTAGCTATTATCAATTTATCAGTTGTCTGTGTGTTTGGAATTTTGGAGTGGGTGTGCACCGAGGAAGGTCGCTAACACTGGTTTGAGCATTGAGGATGTGATTGGTCTGAGCATTTTTAATTTTTAATTTTTTTCATTGAACTTCTATACTTTGGATTTTATAAATGTAAGGCAATGACGCTGCCCTCAGTAGTTTGGTTGAAGAATGTGATTGCTCGTGGTTAGGATAGGATGATGGTAGTGTACTTTTTACAATTTGCTTTTCCATTTTTTTAATATTTTTAATAATTGTTAATTACTGAAATTTTCTTGTTATCTTTTTTTTAAAATAATTTTAAGGTTTTTATAATTTGTAATTAATAATTATAGTTTGTGATTTCAAGTGAGAAAACACTTCTCGTTAAAATGCATTGCTATGTGACATGTCTTTTTATCAATTTTTTGAATTGTTATACGCTTATATATTAAATTTTAATTTTTAATATATATGTTTATATATTATTTTTTAAGTTACTATATTTTTAATTTTTTTTATATTTGCCGAGTCTTTGCCGAGTCTTATCCGAGTCTTATTTGAGTCACCAAGTCTGCCGAGTCCCAAGCCAGCCGAGTATTTGCCGAGTCCGAGTTTGACTACACTGATTTCAAGTGTTTATCTTTATTTTTGTGCTTTGATATTCAATTTTAGCAATCACTTTAATTGGATTAATCAAATCTGTAATAACTCGGCTAATCCAACCAGATTTAAAATGAACCCTCTAAGCTCTCTTTGATTAAGAACTAATTTAAATCAATCAATCATAGGAAAGCCCCCCTTTACCTTGAAGAGCAAGTCAAAAGTGAGAGTACTAGTGCACTAAGCTAACAATGGTGCCTTCTCTTATAGTTGCATCTAGGGGTAGCAATTGTGGGTTAGAACTTTTCCATTTTAATGCTAATCTGAGCTGTAACATAATGAAGGTTGTTAACGTACCAAATAAACCCATGAAATTGAAATAAACTTTATTTGGCATTGACCACTTGAGGTTGAACTTATTTGCTGGAGCACTTAGGACCTTTTCCACATAAAACCACCTTGTATTGGAAGGGATTGTTATAATTTAGCAACAAAATTTCTAAATAGTGAGGGTCAACCCTCTTCTGTGGGGGAGCGTCCCTCCCCCCTCGCTCTCGCTCCCAAAGCTTGCTCCCTTTGGGAGCTCGCTCCCAAAATGCTCCCGGTTTTGGGAGTGTGCTCCCAAGGCGCTCCCTATTGCTCCTATACTATACTAGGTTGATCATTTGATGGCAATATTATGGTACCTCCCTTCTTTTCCAAGTTCCTATAAAAGCTATTATGGTTGATCATTTGATGACTATGTTATAAGTTATAACTACTAGATAATTGATGTTATATGGTTTAATCCATGCTTTCCTAAAGCTAATTCAACATCCTACATGTTTTTAGATATAAATCCATCAAAATATATTAAAATATATATTATATAAAAAACACTCCTAAAACGGGAGCTTTTGAAAGTTTTGTTTTTTGCTTTGTTCCCCACTCTTGCTCCTCGCTCCTGTTCCCTTCTCCCAACAACGTAAGGCCAACCTCATTTTGAGCTAGGCAAAGGGCCAAGTAGCATTTGTCCCATAACACAACAACCACCCCAGTTTTGGGTAGATCAACACCTTTCAAAGGATAGGCCGTAACAAACCCATTTAAGAAAAGAGGAACAAATGAACTTGCTCCATTCAATGGAGAAACAAAAGAGCCCTTCGTAGGTAGGGGAACAAAGCCTGACTCTTTCAGCAGAATGAAATCCAAAACTGCAGAAAAGCCCCCCCTGAAATTAAGTTGACTAAGGTAGATGTCGTTACTCAAATATATTCAAACTCCAGGCCTTCAATCTTCAGACCATGAGAGTTACCAACACACCATATAGGATGATTTAAACCCTTTATAATACTATCAATATTCCATGGAAATTTGAAAAGGAAATTTAATGTGCTCATATGAACCCCTTGAAAAAATATAACCTAGAGAAAGCCTCTTTTGTAAAGATAAAGATAAACATAGCAGCTTTGTGAATTATCTCATTTTTAAAATAAAAAAGCTCTATCAATTTTGTTATTAGTTGGATGTTGGAACCTAATTAGTAATAACAAATCGTAAATATGGATATGCTTGATTTAGTATATTAAAATATATAAAGTCAAGATCTAGAGCTAGCTTATGCACATATAGCTACAATTTTTATTACTAGGAAATATAGTGATTGTTGAAATTGGATGGTAGCCTTTATGTCCTCTCTATTGTTGGAATATTGACAGTCCAATGCTAGGAGTCAAATTTCAATAACATAATATTACAGTGTAATTAAGGTCACCTATAGGTTAATAAAGTGTCGTTGGAATTAAGTGATCTTAATTAGCTCAGTTAGGTAGAACAACTACCTACTATATGAATTAAAAGTGTTCTACGTCATTGTAGCAATGATTTCATTGTAATGAAGTATTATATTCCACATCCTCTTGTTCATTTTTGTATTCTTATTTTTTTTTCTACATGGTATCATAGTGATTCCTCTTCTAGAGACCCTATGAAGATGAGGGTTGGCATCAAGAGAGTGCAAGGTCTGTGACCAAAACATGAGTTGTTTTCGCAAGTGGTCCTCTAGCAAGGGATTCATTGAGGAAAGGAAGGAAAAAAACTTAAAATGGAGAGCATTTATAATAAAAGAATCTTGATCAACTATTGGCATGAACAAACATCTTTCAGAAGAATCTTGCTTGGGGACACACAAACTAGCAGTGTAGACATGTAGACATCATATAGAGGAGGTGTACTACATGCAAATGCTCAACCATGCCTGTACATACTAGAGTAGAAGAAGATGTTTACATACAATTCAAGTTGAACCCAAGTAGTTTGAGAAAGGAACTTGTGCCCTAGACAAAACTTATAATGGCAAAGGTTACACGAACAGTGGGTGCGATTGGAATCGACTGAAGAATCCGATATAAGTGCGGCACTCATCCCAAAATTAGGAATCGGGGATTTGGAACCCTAACCATAATTAACCCTAATTAGCCTACATTAATCCTTCGTAAAAAGCTTTAGATTTTTCAAAACGAGGTGGAAGAATTTGATGGAGAATCCGATTTGGGTCCGGTTAAGCCGAGGGCCGAATTTAGTAACTTAATTGTCAATACAAAACAAAATTGTGCCCTTGTAGAGCTGCATAAGGGCACACAACTGTTGAAATTGCTAATACAAATTGGCAACACCGGTAACCATACATGTCACTCCATGTGAACAAACTCATGCTAGAGACACAACTATAAGCCTTAGAAAAATAATCACCACACAGATGAGTCTTTGTTGGAAAGCCTTTGCACAAGTCCATGTTTTTGGTAGAGTGTAAATGTTAGGGCATGTCTGATGCTAGTTAGCACAGAGGAAATTGATGAAAATATGCATACACACACAAAAGTTAAAACTGAAGCAACTAGTCCAAATAGTTTCGAGCTAGGGCACGCATGTTGTCTTCTAAGAACAAATGATTGTCTTAATGATTGATGTAGGAATCAACCAACGAAGACAGTAAATATTTGTAGGGCATATGAGAGGTATTGTATATAATCCATGTTGAGGATCTTTTTTTGTGAGTTTTGGTGATGGAAAAAGAGGAATAAACCACAACTGGGACAAAAGAAATATATTGGTCACATTTTTAGAGATGAAATTCACCCACCTAGCACATATACATGAGTTTTGCCTTGAAAATTTTCAACTTTATTCTAGCTTTGGCAAATGTCGTTTCATGTGCTAGTTTGATTGAAGTTACTGCTTTACTCCTGTAGTTTATGAAACAAAGGGGAAACACTAAAGACTACTTTGTTTGAGTTGCTTTTTAGAGACTTCAGGCAAAGGGTACTTTGGTTACCATGTTCAATTTGTTATATTTTCAATGTTAATCCAACTAATTCTTGCATTCAATGTAAGGATACAATAGTCTACTGAGTTGGAATATTTCTTAGGTGAATTTTGTGGAATATTGCCTTTCAAAATGAGGGATATGACTGATGTTATCATAATCAAAACTGGGACAAGAACTAACCAAGGGTCAGATTAAGATGGAGTGGAACCTAACAACAACTGATCAAATATCAGGGATGGTGGTCTAAAAAATACATAAAATATGCAAATTTTAATAAATGAAAGATATATTCATGTACATCAATGTAAATCCAAACCGTTAGACCAGTGTAGTTAGACTCAGACTCGGCAAATACTCAGCTGGCTTGGGACTCGGCAGACTCGGTGACTCAGATAAGACTCGGATAAGACTCGGCAAATATGAAAAAAATTAAAATATAGTAACTTAAAAAATAATATATAAACATATATATTAAAAATTAAAATTTAATATATAAGCGTATAACAATTCAAAAAATTGATAAAAAGACATGTCACATAGCAATGCATTTTAACGAGAAGTGTTTTCTCACTTGAAATCACAAACTATAATTATTAATTACAAATTATAAAAACCATAAAATTATTAAAAAAAAAGATAATAAGAAAATTTCATTAATTAACAATTATTAAAAATATTAAAAAAATGGAAAAGCAAATTGTAAAAAATACACTACCATCATCCTATCCTAACCACGAGCAATCACATTCTTCAACCAAACTACTGATGGCAGCGTCATCGCCTTACATTTACAAAATCCAAAGTATAGAAGTTCAATGAAAAAAATTAAAAATTGAAAATGCTCATACCAGTGTTAGCGACCTTCCTCAGTGCACGCCCACTCCAAAATTCCAAACACACAGACAACTGATAAATTGATAATAGCTAGGGGGCAAATGAGAACAACTCGGGGGAATCCTAACTATTCAATGGGATGATAGTGGAAAGCGGTGTTGTTTCAGGGGCTTATTCCCTCCCCGCGTTCCCTCCAAAACGAAAAAGGACCGATCAAACAGTCAACAGACTCGCGAGTAAGTGACGAGTTCAACGAGTAAATGACGAATGCTGCGAGTAAATGACGATTCCTTCGAGTGGCGAGTTTACCCTACGAGTATGTCATGGGTACTCGTCTTGGTGGTTGCTCGGCAAGACTCGGCAAGACTCGCGAGTATTCAAAGAGTCTGACTACACTGCGTTAGATACCAAAAATGCAAAGTTTGCTTATGTATATGGCATGTCAAGGTCTAAGTAATAAATTGGCATCTAGTGCGATACATATCTGAAACGAAATACATAAAGATTGAGGCTCTAAATGGCCGCCTTAAGCAGGGAATTTTCTCAAGAAAGCTTATTGGAGGGCAATTAGGGGTGTTAAATTTTATTTAAGATTATAGCAGTATATCTTAATTGCATTTATCAATAGGATCACTAGAAGATAGACAAAGCACAAAACAATAACACGAGTATTTTTCACCCGGGAAACCCAAATGGGAGAAAACTCAACAACCTTCGTCTAGAGATAATAATTATGAGATCATAGTACAATGAAGAAATAAAGAGAAAAATATGGAAATGCTTTCTAAATATAGAAACCCTGAAAACAACCTTCTTTTCAGTGTATGCAAACTTCTCTCTCCCAGAAAATTGCACACTTCACTTGTGCTGCTGCTGTGTGTCAAAATGAGGAGGGGCACCTCCTATTTATACTGCTTTCCCACCAAAAAAAATAACTGGGGCCGACTTCACTTAAGGGAGCAATATAATTTTATATTTTATAATTTTATTTTATTTCTTTTATTGCTGTCTTTTCACCCCAAGGTTTACATTGTTCTTTCTAGGGTTTGTATGAATGATTACAACAAGTTCAACTCCCGAAGGAGGACATTAAGAATAGCTTATCAAGTTGCACAAACTCCAACACTCCCTCTCAGCAAGGAAGGTATTCTTCGGTCTTCATCAACATCATGATCATCTGGGTTTCATCTATACATCTATCCTGTCTCCATCATCTCTAAACGTACTGAAGGTTGTCTTTATGAATTTGTTCTATCCGGATGTCTGAGAGAAAATATTCTGCTACCAATCCGTCTCTATTGCCGATGGAATACTTCCACACCTGGCTTAGAGATCTTGGATGAGCACACGTGCACGAATATCTACTAGCGGTTTGTTTCATCTGCCGATGGGGTACTCCCATACCTGGCTGAGAACCTGAACGAGTAGAGGCACTTGTGCAATCACACGACCATCTGCTACCTGTCCGACTGATTTGCCGACAGGATTTCTCCCATACCTGGCTGAGTACCTGGACGAGTAGAGGCACATGTGTGAACCTGACCATCTACTACCTGCCCGTCTCATTTGCCAATGGGATTTCTCCCATACTTGGCTGTGAACCTGGATGAGCAAAGGTACCTGGGAAAAAGTATGGTAAGTATCTCTCAGTCATCTTCCCTCTCAAGGAGGGATACATTCTCTTCTACTCCAAGTCTTCTGTGAAAGTATTCAAATTTGACCCCGGGAAGAGGCTTGGTGAGAACATTTGTAGTCTGGTCATCTGTCGGAATATACTGTAGCTTGATCGCACCTTTCTGCACCATATCACGTATGAAGTGATACCGAATCTCTATGTGCTTTGACTTGTCATGAAATACATGATTCACTGACATCTGCACACAACACTGGTTATCACAGTGAATCACGGTTGGCTTTGGAATCTGGCCAAACAATCTTGCATGAAGTTTATGAAGCCAAACTGCTTCTCGGGCTGCTGAACTAGCAACCATATACTCGGGCCCTGCATTACTGAGAGCTATTGAGTTCTGCTTCCTACTACACCAGGAAATAACTGCAGAACCCAGACTGAAACAACATCTTGAAGTACTCTTCTTGTCAGTAGAGCATCCGAACCAATCTGAGTCTGTAAACCCTTGCAATTTCAAGTCACATCCTGAATCATATTGTAGACCATATCCCACAGTGCCACGTAAGTATCTAAGCATATGTTTTGCAGCAATCCAGTGAATCTGCCTCGGTTCGCACATGAATTGACTGAGAGCATTCACAGGAAAACAAATATCTAGTCTGGTGTTCGTCAGATACATCAAGGACCCAATAAACTGGCGATACATAGTGGGATCAATTTCAATCTGAAGCAGAGTCCCTCAGCGTCTTCAAGTTTGCATCCATCGGAGTAGCTATGGACCTGCAGTCCAACATTCCAAATCTCTTCAATATATATATGGTGTATTTTCCTTGCCCTAGGAAAAACTCTTTCTGCCTCTGCCTTACTTCTAATCCCAAGAAGTAGTGCATCAATCCAAGATCCTTCATTTCGAATTTAGAGGCGAGTTTCTTCTTACACCATGAGATAAGTTTCTCATTTTCGGTAAGAAACAAGTCATCAACATATAGTACCAAAATTAGTGGCTCATCATTCACAACCTTGTAGTAAAGGTTGGGGTCTGCATCACTCTTGGTAAATCCCAGACTCACCAGGAATCCGTCTATTCGTCCATACCAAGCACGAGGTGCTTGCTTGAGTCCATATAACGTCTTTTTCAGCTTGCATATGTGAGACTCCTTTCCATGGACAAAAAACCCTTCTGGTTGCTCAATTAATACTTCTTCCTTAATAATACCATTGAGAAAGGCAGTCTTGACATCCATCTGATGCAACTTCCATCCCATAGCTGAAGCAATAGCAATGATTGATCTGATGGAAGTGTATCGAGCCACATGAGAAAATGTCTCATCATAATCGACTCCCTTTTTCTGAGAGAACCCTCTGGCAACAAATCTGGCCGTGTATTTTTCAATACTACCATCTGCTCCATGTTTGATTTTGTATAGCCATCTTGAAGTTACCACTGAATTCCCCTCAGTTCTCGATACAATCTCCCACACATCATTCTTCGTGATGGATTGATATTCTTCCACCATGGCATCCTTCCAAACTTGGTGTCTAGATGCATCTTCATAAGTAGCGGGTTTTGAGTTAATGATATGACTCATCAATGCAACATAACTGGAGAACCTCCGAGGTCTTTTGCTTTCTCGGAAAGTGCCATGTGGAGCTTCATGCCCCTCTGCATCCTGTAAGGTCTGTTATGCCCATCTAGGTCTTTTCCGACTTATTGTCAAATCTTCGGGAATATCAACTGTCGTGACTGGATCAATGGGGTCGATGGGTTCATCTTTCTTTGCTAATTCATTCTGAACAGGAGGGGAAGGTGATCTCCTCTCCATTTCTTCATCATCGATCTCCATGTCTGATCCTCTGCCTTTCTTGACAACCTTTTCCTCTTCAAAGGTCACATCCTTGCTAACTTCAATCTGTTTAGATCCTAGGATATATATTCTGTAGGCCTTTGAAGATTCACTGTATCCCACGGAAGTTTCCTTCTTGCCTGAAGGTTCTAACTGTCCTTTTCTCCTTGGGAACAAGTATGTAGAGTGGAAAACCAAAGATTCGGAGGTGACACACTTCTGGTTTCACTCCGGTAAATGCTTCTTCAGGAGTCACGTTCTTCACTATCTTATGTGGGCATATGTTATGTACATATACAGCTGTTCTAGATGTTTCTGCCCATAAGAACATGGGTAGACTCTGGTCATGAATCATAGCTTTGGCTGCCTCCACAATTGTTGCATCGAGAGGCGCTCTACAACCCAGTATGGGGGAGATCTTGTAATGTAATGTTCCTCATGTAAATGCTAGCTATAAATATTATGAGGGAGATGTTGTAACGTTATGTAACGTTCCTCATGTAAATGTCGGCTATAAATATTTACTTCTATTTACTCATTGCGCTGAGAGGCGCTCTATAACCTAGTATGGGGGAGATCTTGTAACGTAATGTTCCTCATGTAAATGTCGGCTATAAATATTATGAGGGAGTTGTTGTAACGTTATGTAACATTCCTCATGTAAATGTCGGCTATAAATATTTATTTCTATTTACTTATGATTTCCAATTATGAGAAAGATGTTGTAACTTGTAACATTATGTAACGTTCCTCATGTAAATGTCGGGTATAAATATTTACTTCTATTTATGTAAATGTTGGTTATAAATATTTAATTCTATTTACTTGTAATTTTCTGTGGTGATCTGATGCAACCTTGGACTTACATGTGGCCTCGCAAAGATGGAAGTATTGGTCAACTTATTGCCCAAGAAAACATTTAAATGGTACCTTGGGTGAAAACATGGACAGTTACCGATCGTGAAGGTGACCAATCATGAGGGATGGGGTAGGGCCTTGGACTTGTCATCACTTGAGTTGGCTTTTCAATCTCCAATTTGTGTCGAACGGATAGTTATTATGGCCACTGGATATAATAAGTCGTAGGGTCGATCTTCATCAAAATCAATCCTGTGGTGATTTCCACCACGTCTGTATTGTAAAATATAATCCCCAGAGAAAACGATAAGGAAAGAATGGATCCGCCAGGGCCGCTCCTTTCATGGACCGAAATTATCTGGGATTATTATGTAATTGATGATAGCATGAGCTTTGAGGAGCTCATAGAATTACAAGAGAGGGCTGGATTTGTGACTGTTGGCCTGGCTCTTGAAACACTCACCGCGTTGCCGAACTTTGCATTCAAGAAACAATTCGAGTATATAGAAAGTGGAGAGAGGTGTACAATCTGTTTGGATGATTATGAAGATGGCGAGATAACCATGCAACTTCCATGCTCCCATATATTCCATAGTCACTGCGTAACTAAGTGGTTTGAGACCAACAAATCCTGTCTTCTGTAGAGACGTGATGTTCTTATTCAGAAGAACGAAGATAATCCAGAGGATGCAGATAGATAATAAAACGACGGACGTACAGGCTGTTTCTTGATTTGATTTTTTTTCTACAAAAAATAAAAATCGTTCCATACTTTATCTTCTAATTGCACTTATTATTCTTAATGGATATTGTTGGTATTACACTCGCTGATATTATACATTTGAAGAAATCACAGCAATAAAAGATTTTATTCACTTAAATATTCAATGTTAATGTTGGAAAAAAAAAACTAAATAGTAATAGTTTATTTTTATTAAATAGGTCCAATTTTTTAGAATAGTTAGATAAATAATAACAATGAAGCATGGTTGCATATTGTAAATATATATATTTTTAAATCAATTTGTATGTTTCATTACATTTAAGAGGTGTATTCTACAACCCACTAAGAGAGCGATGTGTAACTCTATCTATGCTCATCCTAGACTTGACAGGTGTCCTTTATAGAAAATAATAAAATATTTTTAAAAATAACATGTCATCTTAAATTGAATTTAAATTATTTAGAATTGCATATATATAAAACAACATAAACTAGATAAACTAAAACCATAAATATTGGATAACAAGTTTCCTCAACATTTCTACTCTAAAAAAGGGTTTGCACCTTGAGAAATTTGATCCCTCTCGGTGCTTGGTAGATCCCCTTTTAGATGGAGCTATGTTGGTTATGTTCTTTCTTTCAACAACCCCGTTTTGCTGGGGATTGTAGGGAACTGTAAGCTCCCTCTTAATTCCTGCTTCTTTGCAGAAATCATTGAATTCTGTAGAGGTATATTCTCCACCATTATCTGATCTTAGGATCTTGATCCTCTTCCCTTACAAATTCTCGACTTGTGCTTTGAACTCCTTGAATTTATTGAGTACTTCCTCGGATTCCTTGGTCTTAAGAAAGTAGATCCAAGTCTTTCATGAGTAGTCATCAATGAAGGTCACGTAGTAATGATATCCTCCTAATGAGGCAACTGTCATTGGGCCACACAAGTCAGAGTGCACTAGATCCAAGATTTCTTTGGATCTGCTCTCACTATCTGGGAAGGATTTCTTGGCATTCTTGCCAAGTGCACATCCTCGACATGTTCCATCATGGTCTACCTGTAGCACTGGTATACTTGTAACTATGTTCTTCACTACTAGGAGAGCTCTGTAATTTAGATGAGCTAGTCTTCTGTGCCATAGCTCACCCATACTTCTAGAGTCATGGAGTAGAGCTTGGACTAATGGAGTGTTCAGTCGATACAAGCTCTCCTCTCTCATACCAATTACTTTGGCTGTATCCATGCTTGAGTTCTTCTGCCAAGTAAGTACTTTTCCATCTGAAAATGCTACTTTATATCGTTTGTCTGCTAAGGCTGAGATGGAAACAAGATTTCTTTTCATACCAGGTACGTAGACCACATCACTAAGTGTAGAGTATCATTAGACTCTAGCTAAAGGGAGGTATCCCCAGATCCCTTCACAGTGTAGTTGGCATCATCTTCAAGTACAACACGGAGATGAGAATCATTCTCAACTACTTCTGAGAGATTTTCTTTATATCCTGTCGTGTGTCTAGATGCACCACTATCTATGCACCAAGTATCACTAGTGGTGGGAACCGTACCATATAGAGCTGATATGAAGAAGAATTCTGTACGATCTTCATTCTTCGGTTTCTTGTGATGATGATCGTCCTCTACATCAGCAGTTGAAGCTTCATGCTTCTTTTTGTGAGAACTTCGACAACTACTGGCATAATGACCGTATTTCTTGCACCTGTAGCATTGGATTTGAGATAGATCCTTCTTTTGTTTCTTCTGATCTGGGGGAGGACTTGATCTCTTATCTTGATGCTTGTGAATGTACGACTTCCTTCCCCTTCCCTTGCCTTTCTTGGCATGAGACACGAACACTTGATTTTCCTCAGGTTGAGTGCCATGAAGTCTTTGGTGTGCTGTGATTCTTGTTTCTTCCTGGGTGCATTCTACCCATAGCTTATCAAATTTGGGCAACTTGGTTCGAAGAAGAACCCTAGACTTCCAGGGGATGAAGTTGGAAGCCCCTTCCAAACGATCTTCAACCTTCATGCTTATCATCTTGACTGCAGATCTAGATCTGAGACCTTTGCCTCCTTAGAGCAAAATTCCCAAGGCTCTTTTTCTGCCAAAAGGTTGAGTGAAGACCTTGAAAGATGAAACCCTAGTTTCGACAGGTTTTCGGTAGAGTTCTGGCTATAGCTTCTTCTAGCACTGCTCTGATACCATGTTAGATTTTATTTAAGATTATAGTAGTATATCATAATTGCATTTATCAATAGGATCACTAGAAGATAGACAAAGCACAGAACAATAACACGGGTATTTTTCACCTAGGAAACCCAAATGGGAGAAAACCCAACTTTTGTCTAGAGATAATAATTATGAGATCAGAGTACAATGAAGAATGAACGAGAAAATTATGGAAATGCTTTCCAAATATAGAAACCCAGAAAACAATCTTCTTCTGTAGTGTATGCGAACTTCTCTCTCCCAGAAAACTATGCACTTCACTTGTGCTGCTGCTGTGTGTCAAAATGTGGAGGGGCGCCTCCTATTTATACTATTTTCCTACCAAAAAAACTAAGTGGGGCCGACTTCGCTTGGGGGAGCAATATAATTTTATATTTTATAATTTTATTTTATTTCTTTTATTGCCGGCTTTTCACCCCAAGGTTTACATTGTTCTTTCTAGGGTTTGTATGAATGATTACAACAAGTTCAACTTTCAAAGGAGGACAATAAGAATAGCTTCTGAAGTTGCACAAACTCCAACAAGGGGCATAATAAACTCTTTTGATTTTTGTAAAGTGCACTTGAAGGAAATGACTTTTTGTCCAGTTATGTCCACTTGTGGGTTAAATTGAACAACCTTAAATCCACTTCTTCTATGCCATTGAGCATTTTCTCTCCGTCCACAGGCATTTGCTTTGCAGTTACCATGTTGGAATTTTTTTTCCACAGCATTCTTTTACCTTGAATTTTGCATTTGAATTATAGCTCAACTTTCAATCTCTCTCAATTGCTCGCTCTCTCTCAATACAGGGATTTCAAAAGATGAGAGGCTTATTAAGAAGTATTGATCTTAATTTTCTTGTTATGCTGGTGTGTGATCTATTATTTGTTGTTGTGGAGGCTTGTGATGGTGTTTACAAGTTACAGAATGGCAGTGTGGTTGATTCTAGTATTCAGAGTCTCCATGGGTGGGCCCATGTGATGTGTGACTATCGCCTAATATTTATAGTAGGTATCTAGTTGCATTGAAACCATAGATTTCTTTTGTCTGAAGCATAGAAAATGACCAAAAGCTGAAAGATTATCATTTGTTTTTGCTTGGTAAAAATAATTTTTTTTGTTTAGCGTGGTAAAAAGAAAATCATATTACTTGCAATTTACATATATTCAGAAACAGCTATTAGCCTTCATGTTCGTGACAGTTGAAAATGCTGTATACAAAGAGTTATTTACGTATGTTCAAAAACAAAGATTAGTATTTCTTAATAAATGGAAACCCTTACAACCAAAAGGATTCAACATTATCATTTGTAAATAGCCTCAGGATTTCAGGAATGATGCAATGATGATTCATTATATAAATGGAGCATTTTATTTTTGCGGGATACTAAAGTGCACACATGTCACACACACATTTAAACATTCATAATTTTAAGATAAATTACAAGGTGAAGACCTGAAATGCATCAAAATCTTTCATTGGAAAAAACTGGCCCTAACCTATCAATTTGCTTATGAAATTCCTTTGCAATGTGATTACATTTGTTTCTACCATGTTTCCAAGTTTTTATCTGAATTTGAAGAAAGATGCAAAAAACAATGGACTTGTGGTGAATGGGTGTCTTGCAGGGCAGATGGCAATTAAGTTTTTTTTGTCCCCATAGTTAGTTGTTCCCCTCCAAAGTCCAGCATTTATTTCTTGCCAGAAGATACATTGGCAATCGTCCCAAAATGCAACAGTAAATCTCGACAAGAGGTTAATGTTTGAAAACAAAACCTGCCATACACCAAGAACTATTAAAACTATTTTTTTATAGGTTTATAGTGTTCATAATCCATAAGAGTCGTTGCTCTGATTCCTAAAATTTAATCAAATATGGAAAACAACAAATGAAAATTAGTAATCTTATCAATGCCTCTAGTTAAAACACTCATTATAAACTAATACCAATTTATTCAATACTTTTCACTGATAACACAATATCAACTTATCAACATGATATTGCTTATTTTAAAATTTTGCATAAAAATGTCCCTCAAACTTGGCATAAGATATGCACTGCCTGCATGAATAGACAACAGTCAATATGGAAGACAAAAGGGGTTTCCTTCCCCAAAGGCGCAAGGTGAGGCATTAACTGCCTCTCCAATTACTGGATGAAGTTTGAACCAACAAAAATGTTCCTGAGGATATGGCCGTGCCCATTGCCATAGCATATCCATAGAACCTAAGGAAAAGAGATTATACTAAAAGCTTCAAACAGTTTAAGATACAAAATGACAGACGTCGCTCCTGCATCATTGAGCCGTCTCTTTTCTTTTATTATTTTTGCTATTTTTATTACTTCTATGGAACTGCCCCTTTTCTTTTCATTGTAGATTTCTTTCAAGTTTTTTCTATTATATGCAGAAATCTACTCATCTGTTTCTTTCCATTTTGGTACCATCTGCTTTTCTCTATAGCATGGAATTTTTTGCTAATCCATAGATGGCTTACTACCTTTTACCTTAACTACTTCTGTTTGAGAAATAGGTGAATAGATCATGCTATCATCTGATGAATTCTGCTTGCCTGTTTATTCCCGTTTCAGACTCTTCTCTTTCCACAATTTGATCCACTCTTAGTAGTTTGTCATAGTTAATAAATTTGGTGCCATCTATCTTGATATAGTGACTTTATATACCACCCCCAAACAAGGAAATAGATACAAGAGAAGAAACTATTTATTTTGTTTTCTATCTTTATGAGCATTTTTTCCATTTAAATGTAACCCTAATAAGTTGCATGTGGCCTATGTTTTGACAGGTTATTGATGCAGAAGATCTAAAAGATGTCCCTTCTCTTAATGCAGTTGTGAAGGTATTAACTAGTCTTCTAATGTTTATGTTCTGTTTATACTAATGTTATTAGAACCCCAACCGGTCACTGAACGGTGGATCCTAAAAAATTGAAAGTGGTCAGAACCGGATAGCAACCAGAAAATGCCCTGAAAAAAACTGTTCAACCAAAAAATACATAAAATATTAAAATATTGAAAAAAATATATTCATTACGCTCTGAACTTGAGCTCCTCCCTATATCTTTCTTCACCTTTTCATTCTTGGCTTTCTCTGCATGGAAGGCATCAATATGATCTTGCATCTCAAGCCTCAACTTTCAGCTCATCAGAAACTTTTAGGCAAGGTTTTACATTCCCTCTTGCATGTGCTAAGTGTTGTTTCAACCTATAGATACCCCTCCCCCCTCAACTTCACAATTCTGACAATAGTTGCAGACCATTTTATCCCCAATCAATTGGCAATGTTCCTGTTTACGCATAACCTAGCGGTCATTTGATTGGAAAAGAATCAACCACTAATCTGGCACAACTGTGGATCTTCCCCCCCAATGTGTTACTGATGGAGGGAGGAGGAAGCTCCTCTTTTAGGTTTCCTAGGCTCAATAGTGAACGAGTCTAGACTAACCAAGGGAGAGACCCTAGCCAGACTTTTCTAAGACCAACTACAAGGATTGAGCTAACCTAGGACACTAATCTAGATCTTGTTTTTGAGAAGAGGTACCTAGCAATGAGTATATGATTAAGTTCGAGACACTCTAATCAATGATTTCGGAGATGGAGTATTGACCATGTACTATAAACAAGATGGAATAGACTAATGACAAGTTATGATCAATAAATTCTATCAAGGATTAACAACTTGGACAAGATATGATTCTTATGAAAATGTGCAAAAGAGTAGTAATCATCCATATTTGAAAATGAAACAACTTAGTAACAGTAGGAAAGTCTGAATTGCCTAGTGATCCAAGTAAGTTGTTTGAGTCTTAGTGCATATGGATTAAAGGAAATAGCATCCACAGCATTCACTACCTGAGCAAGATGAATTTCAAGACATTATTATCCATGAATCATTAAAGGCATACTTAGTGACAACTTGAAATATAGCAACAACTTGTGACAATTAGAAAAAGTGCTAATTACTTAGTGATCCCATAGTGCTTAAAATTTGTTATAGGTGGAATAAAGTTTAAACCAAGCATTCACACATGAAACAACTCATTATCATTAGGAAATTGAAAAGTGCGAATTGATTAGTGAACTAAGTTGTCAGGAGTTATTAGGTTTAGCTTGTAGCATGTGGATCAAGACAATCATATGTGAGATATGTGACAATGGATTCAACACAACTCAAACCCTGGCAAGTGAAAAGTGTGAATTGCTTATGAACCTAGATATCAAAACAAATTATACTCATTCATGTCGAGGCATTCACAAAACATTCAACAAACGTGTTGAGTTCTTATTAGGTCACTAGGAGTAGCAATGAAAGTTATCACATGATTTAATCAAAACATAGCATACTTAGCATTTATCATGAAGGTCATCCAACGTAGTGAATAGGTAATATGAGCATGGCATTAAATATGCTATGAAAGAGATCAAGAAGACATATTTACTTTGTTTATTGTTAAACATGTAATCATATTTACCAACAATAGGAAGCATGCATTCTAGTTACTTGTGATCAAAAGAGAACCAAAATGCACAATGTTAGTATGCCTTCAAGTAATATTTTCTACTCTAAATATTGCTGTAGAATTTAAATTTTAGATCTGAAAATGGGTGATGTGTAATGAGATATTACCCCCTTAACCTCAACAATCAGACTTACCCCCCTTTTTCTTTGACTTTGTTAGCTCCTTCTTGGACTTGTCTTCTTTGATTTCTTGGACTCTTTTATTCTTGTGCTTCTTTCTTTTGGAGACATTGGCCTTTATTTTTCTTTGGAGGCCCATGACAAGTAAGACTTGCTTCTTTCTTCCTTGTTTGGTTTTTGCTTTGGCTTGGTCTTGTTTTTCTTTGATTTTGCATGTACAAGGAGTCTTTGATTCAGATATTTCTTTACATGTTGAGGCATGGTAAGGGGAAGAGCCTTTCATGTTTTAGGTCTAGGGAGGAGCATTGCTCCATGACAACTCTCTCCCCTTGATGATAACTAACCTCAAGGTTTTACAAGTTAGCCTCCTATATTGTCACAAAAATTTTTGCAACACAAGCATGCTTGGGGCCTTCATGGTGAAGGGTTCATAAAGGGGAGGTCAAAAGTCAATTCATCAATCTGTAACCAAAGGATGTAGAACGAAGTATGAAGTGGAATGGATGCTGGATGAAAGGCAATAAGGTGGACTTGAAGAAGGGGGTAAAAGTCCTTGTAAAGACCAAGAGTTATCTAGGTTCAATGGTACATAAGTAAATCAAGAATTTACTACCCTCGTTAAATCAAGAGCCTTATTGTTTTAAGCACTATATTTACTTCAAAGAAGTGTCTCAAAATTTCTGGTTCTGTTGTTTTAAGTTTTCAGTAAATGTGTTTGCAACAACGAAGTAAATATCGACATCGACAAAAAATTGACGAGGGTCCCAAAAACAAATTTTCGGCAAAATCGGCTAAAAAATCGCTAAACTGCGGCAAACATAAAAAAATACAAAATATATTCATTTTTTTTCAAAATTTTAAACATATAAAGCAACAACATTAGATAAACACATTGGAACATGGATATGGAGAGAGCTTTGATATATATCATGTAGTCATGCAAAATATAAAATGATAAATGAAAGTTGATAGTGATACTGAATCCTGAGACCTCATAGTTGTCCAATCAAGGACTCAAAAGTGGATAACCAATACAAAATGACATCACATATATAAATGTATCTGAGGGAAACTAGTAGCTAGCTATCTAATATCAATGCCCTCTTCCCCTTTTACAAGAAAAGGTCATGGGCCGTTTGTTAAGACCGCCCCTGGCACTAGTATAAGGTTTTGGCCTTGCACTCTGGCACTAGTATAAGGTCTTGGTCTTGCAACCTGATCCAATATTTGACGGTCAGTGATGGATAGAGGGCTAGATGCATCAATGGGTGTGTAAGGCGATGGTGATGCTAGCACATCATCGTCCATGGTATCTCCTCCTGCTCCTCCTCCTCCTCCTCCTACCCCTCCTCTGGCTCTAACCATGTAGGTGACTCCTCAATGTCAGGACTCTCAATCTCCACCCTCCACTTAGACAATATATCAATATTGTCCAAGGAGATGCATCCGCATCTGGTTCTTTCTCTCTCTGTCTCATCCACAGGCGGAGATTGTAATGGCCGTACACCAGGCCATTGAGACGTGTAAACTCCAAATTGTAAGAGGGTAATAAAAAAATCTATGAGTTTGGGCTATGGAGGGTAAAAAATTAATAAATTATTGTATGTTAGAGGATCATAGATTCATAAATTAAATTAAATGCAATTGCTTTATTGAAATTATAACCTCATGTGTTTGTTTGCATGTATTTTTTTTAAAAACACTCCAATTTCGCTCACATCCCGAAGCGGTACAAGTTTGGCTTAGGATTTTGATGGCAATTTTTTTGTAAATTTGGTGTCCTTGCACCATAGGTTCCCCACCAAGTAGCTAAAACAAATGAGGATGAAAGAGAACTAAATTACATTTCATTGCATTGGAAAACTGAAATAAGAAATAATTAAATGATAAATCATAGTTCAACTTTCAAATAAAATTATAAAAGTTAAAAGTTAAAATGCTAATAAATTAATAACTTACCTGGCATGAAAATGGTCCTGTCACAAATAACATCAACAAAGCCAAATGCTCCAGTACCATCTCGATACAGTTATATCTTGCGATTGATTGTATTGCGAGTCTCATAATCAGGGATCGTCCTTTGAACACAAGTGAGGAGCCCTTCCAACACCTTGTCATCAAAATCAAAATTGCATTTGTAGGCAAATGCGGGGTTGAGGAAGAGTGCTGCTGCATGAATGGGTTGATGAAGCATCCCGGTCCATTGATTATCAATCAAATCCCACAACATGTGCATGTTGTGCCCAGGGTTACCCTTGCCCACATAATAATTCAGGATGGTTTCTTTGGCCCTATCTATGGCCTAATACAAATAACCCATTGTGGGCTTATCAAGATCAACAAGTCTCAAAACCTTTTACCAAAGCTTCACTCACCACACACACTTCCTGTACTCCTTCCTAGAAGGAGTCAGTGTACACCAACTTAGCAATGGTTCTCCCATCCTCTCTCCTTTTGTATGCACAATCACGCCATTAAGCACAAACAAACATTTGCTTTAAGTGAAACTGTCATTGAAGCAAAGACTGAAAAGTAACGAAGGTGGTGGTAAAACGTGTGATTGAGGGATGCTTTGACTCCCTGTTTTTGGTGTGCCGCCTCATGAGGCCGAGAACAAAAGCATGGTTGTATATGAATTTGGGGATTCTTCTAGCTTGATCAATCACCTCCTTGATGAAGGGAATTTTCCCCATATCCTCCAACATCAAATCAATAATTTGTTTGAGGAAGAAATCGACATGAGGAAAAATTCGTGATTTTTGCGCTTTTTCCCCATATCCATGGAGGTGGCACCCTAGGAAAATGTGCCAATAATAGTTGTTACTTACCTCAGATCTAGGGCCATAATAGTAAAATATTCCTCCATAAGTTGGGTGCCCTAGATAATTGTGCAAGGTAGCTGCATCAATGAATGTGCCAAGATGCCAACTAGGGCAGTGCACCACTTGCTCATGAGTCAACAAGCTTGGGATGCCAAAACAATTCCAAAGATAGCAAGGTTGGTTAGGGCGTTTTGTCCAATGGAATAACCAACTCATCCCTCAACAAATACCATAGAAATGTGTGCAAGAAGGTCCACATTGGTTGTTATAATGATTTCTAAGAGAGCGACGTCCTAAGAGCATTACAAAGGCATCGATCCATGTACAAACAATCAATCCTCCTCAAACCATGAGTCATAAGTGGGACACCATAGGAAAATGTCCATCAAACCAATGTGAACAATATTTAAAACCATGTGTTGTAAGAAGAAATCATGTCCCAATTCCATCAACTAACTTTTAAAACATGGGCACAAAAGTGGAGCAATCTAGTAAAGCATGCAAGGTGGTTGTCTCTTCAACAAATGCATTTAATCGTATTTAATCAACCATCAAAGATCCAAAGCCAAGTACTCTAGAGTGGAACGCTCCTCTCCAATGCAAGACACTCTGCAAGGTGTTACGCTCCTGTAGTTCTACAATGTTCCAGCATGTCATTTGGTAGAGGAGGGCTTAAAAAGGTCAAGTGTGGGCTCTCCGTATGTGGTTGGCCATGATCGGGCCCCTTGATTTTACTCTTGCAGGTACTATGGCTTGGTGGCATTGTTGACTATCCTTTGTTGGGGTTTTAAACCTTAGGGTTTGTGTCTGGAGCTTCCAGGGGTAGGTCAGTGGGTCACATGACCACCACCCTTTTTTCACTTTGAGAGGTGACTATCACTTCATTCAGGGAGGATCTACCTAGTCTATCACCCCTCTCACATCCCGCTTGGAACTTCTTTGCAGCTGATTCGACCCTATGACGTCATCATGTTGATCAAGCCTCAAGCTAAGGAAGCGGGACGTTGATGGACTATTTTCATTATTCTGGGGTTAGTAAAGGCACGATGTCCTCCTTAGGCTCACTCTTCAGTCACAGTGAGGCTTTGCCTTACTTATTTTAGTATTTTTCATTATTTTGTGTTGGTTTTAGGGTCTAGTCCCCAACATATGGGTGACATTCCCTAATTTTGTCTTATTTATAATATTTTAGTATTAATATTGTTTTAATTTTAATTTGACAAACTAAAACTTGTCGGCTTGATACAAATTAAACTTTTTGCTAAAATGGGTATAAATATCCATTCAATTTTCATTTGTAATGTACACGACTTGGGGATAAAATACTATCATGTTATTTTTTTTACCCTTTTTGGCCTCTCTAAGTGATGCACACCTCTTGGAGTATTTTTTCTTTGGGTTTATGGTGAAATGATGGATGAATTATAGGGTTTCACGCACATGCAAGATTGATGCTAGCATTGTTGGAAGAACACAAGCAAAAGGAGGATCTAGGGTTTTCTTGGCTACTCCAATGGTAAAGTTTGGTAAGTTTATGCTTCTATGTGGATTGAACGATGGTTGTAATGCTGCATTTTCTCTGAAGTAGGGCTTCTTACTAGCCTTTTTTCAACTTTTGCATGGTAGAGAACGTCCTTTGGAAGGAGTTTTCTCTTGTTTGGCCTTGGATCTATGATTTTTTCCCTTATTAGGCTCCTCCAACTAACCTTAGAGGCTGTTGTTGGAATCCCTAATTTCTGAGCCTTGGAGAAATATTCCAAGAGGGACGCTGGTTAGTGGTCACCCATGCCTCATGGCCTAGGGTTTGAAGTAATACTTAAAAAACCCTAAGTTTTGTCATTTTTTATCAGATTTCCAGTATTTCATATGTAAAATATTTGCATTGCATGGTTAGTATAGGTTAAAGTAGGTCTGCATTTTATAATTTAAAACCCTAAATATTTCAAAAAAATCCCAAAATTAAAAAATACTATACGTGCAAGATGCAAGCCTCCAAAATGCGAGATGATGATGCCAATCAAAGATGATAATCCTTGAACAATATGCATCCAAGACAACAAAAGTATGGCTCCTTCGTCATTGTAATCTTCTTGGGCAGGGTCTTCAACCTGTAATATGTTAAGTTTTCTATGTTGTCATAGCTTAAGTCCTAACTTGATTGGCATTTAATACATTTTCATAATAACAACATAAAGAGGATGATTGAAAGAAACACAATCACAAGGTACATAACAATTTACCTGGGGAAACCCTAAAGGGAAAAACCCAGCAAGAATTCCTCAAATTAGATTACCGGTATGCAATGACCAAAGAACAAGGTGTCATCAAGTGAGAGACCAAACCCCAAGCATAGGAGATAAAATACCAAAGACACTAGTCCTCCTCCTTCTTTCTCTCTCTTGCACAATACAAGTGTGAGTGAGTGTGTATAAATGAGGGAGGGCGCCTCCCTATTTATACTAGTTTCCAACTGACATTTACCTAGCAGGGCCGACCTGTCTAACTAACATGGCCGACCTACCTAGGTGCCGTTGACCCGACTTACAATTGAGGGTTCACCTCATGACATTTGCATGAACTTTTACATCAGTAACATCTCCCGAAGGAGGAATAATAATAATGTGAAGTACAAGTAGAATATTCTTCGAAGTTACATTATTTCAGCACTCTCCCTTAACAAGAAGGGTATTCTACATACAACAACAACAACTGGCGTGGATCGACACAACATCATCTGAAGGAGAGAGGAGGCATCATCAACATCATATGTTGGAACATTGTTTGGTACATCTATAGATCATTGAAAGTTTTGAACAACATCATCTTCTTTAGCATGGAGCTAGAGTATCAACATCTTCAATACAAAGCTGAAGTATCATCATCAACATCTTCAGTACAGAGCTGAAGTATCATCATCAACATCTTCAGTACAGAGTTAAAGTATCATCATCTACAACATGGAATTGGGGCATCGTCCTCTGCAGCATGGAACTTGAACATCATAAGCAGCATGGAGTTGGAGCATCATCATCATTTGTCAGAACATCATCATATGCAGCATGGAACTGAATTTGCATAAAAACTGATACATCACTAGCATCAATAGCACGAGGCTGGATCATCAACATAAAGTTGGAATAACAACAACAACTACAACATGAGGCTGGTTCATCAACATAAAGATGGAATAACAACAACAACGACAACAAAGTTGGAATATAACAACAACAACAACATGTGACATCATCATCAATAGCTCAAGGCTGGAGCAACATCATTTAGGGCAGGTATAACAACAACCAACATGATCCTTCCTTTCGGAATTACAGTATCATGGACAACACATCTGTGGTACTCAGACAATCCTTCCTTTTGGAATTACGGGATCAAGTCTTGGCGGAGCTACCAATACTAATCACAACTAACACATACATTCATAGGACGATCCTTCCTTTCGGAATTACAAAATCAAGTCCACTTTTGACATCCTGGACGATCCTTCCTTTCGGAATTACGGGATCAAGTCCACTTACTAACATCTTGGACGATCCTTCCTTTTGGAATTACAGGAACAAGTTCACTTACTAACATTTTGGATGATCCTTCCTTTCAAAATTACGGGATCAGGCCCATTACTAACATCCTGGACGATACTTCCTTTCGAAATTACGGGATCAAGTCCACCACTAACATCTTGGATGATCCTTCCTTTCGGAATTATGAGATCAATTCTAAGGATAGTTAGTTCTTCCACATCAAATCTTGGACGATCCTTCCTTTCAGAATTACGGGATCTAGTCCATCAAGATCAACATTTAAGATGATCCTTCCTTTCGGAATTACGAGATCAAGTATAAGGATGATCAACCCCAACATCAACATCTTGGATGATCCTCCTTTCAGAATTATGGGATCCAATCCATCAAGATCAACATTTAAAACGATTCTTCCTTTCGAAATTACAGGATCAAGTCTAAGGATGATCAATCCCAACATCAACATCTTGGACAATCCTTCCTTTCGGAATTACGGGATCCAGTCCATCAAGATCAACATTTAAGACGATCATTCCTTTCAGAATTACGGGATCAAGTCTAAGGATGATCAATCCCAACATCAACACCTTGGACGATCCTTCCTTTCGGAATTACGGGATCCAGTCCATCAAGATCAACATTTAAGACAATCCTTCCTTTCGGAATTACGGGATCAAGTCTAAGGATGATTAATCCCAACTGAGCTACCTGCTGTGATCAAGATTCCATATTATCAATACTACCCCTTTCAAGGGAAGTCCTTACGGACAACACCAAGCTTGTCTCGGAAGTGTTCAAACTTCACACGAAATAGAGGCTTAGTCAACACATCTACAACCTGCTCATTTGTGCTCACATATTGGAGCTTTATAACTCCCTTCTGCACCATGTCACGATTGTAGAAGTACCGGATTTCTATGTGCTTCGTCTTATTATGGAACATAGGGTTCTCTGTCATCTTCATGCAGCTTTGGTTATCACATAGAATCATGGTAGCATTCATCTCCAGATCGAATAGATCTGATAACAACTTCCGAAGCCATATGGCTTCACACCAAGCGGAACAAGCTGCAATATATTCCGCTTCTACAGTGCTGAGAACAACACTGGATTGCTGCTTGCTTAGCCATGAGATCATGACATACCCTAGGTTGAAACATCCTCCTGAAGTGCTCTTTCTATTTGAGACACTTCCTGCCCAATCTGAATCTGTAATTTTTATATAGTCTGAAGTCATGTTCTCTAGTATAATTGAGACCATAGTCTATCCTACCTTTTAGGTACCTCATTACATGCTTTGCAGCTACCAAGTGAACATGTCTGGGCTCAACTAGATACTGACTCAAAGTGTTCACAACAAAGCATATATCTGGCTGGGTATTCGCCAGATACATCAATGAATCAATGATCTGTCTATATAGTGTCACATCCGCTAATTTTGACGAAGCATCAACCAACAACTTCAAGTGTGTATCCATGGGTGTGTCCTTGACTTTACATTCCAACATGTCAAACCTTTTCAGGATTTCCATTGCATACTACCCTTGGTTAAGGAAGATTCCTTCTGGGGTCTGCCATACTTCAAGACCTAGAAAATAATGCATCAAGCCAAGGTCTTTCATATCGAATTCTGCAACGAGCTTCTTCTTACCTTCTGAGATTTGCTTCTCATTACCTGTCGGGAATAAGTCATCCACATACAACAATAAAATGAGAGGTTCATTATCCATAACCTTGAAGTAAAGGTTAGGATCCCTTACTTTGATAAGCCCAGGTTTGTTAGAAAATTCTTCCATACCAAGCTCTTGGAGCTTGTTTCAGTCCGTACAGAGCCTTCTTTAATTTACAGACATGTGTTCTTCTATCTTCGACTTCAAAACCTTGTGGCTATTCTATGTACACTTCTTCTTCAATAACACCATTTAGGAGGTTGTTTTCACATCCATCTGGTGTAACTTCCATTCTGTCTTGGCTGCTAGTGCCATGATGGTTCCGATAGAGGTGTACCTTGCTACAGGAGCAAATGTCTCTTCATAATTGATTCCTTCCTTTTGAGAGAATCCAAGGGCCACAAATCTAGCTTTGTACTTGTAAATACTTTTGTCGGCTGTATGTTTTATCTTGTAGATCCATTTGGAAGATATCACACTTTTGCCTTTTGGCTTGGGAACTACTTCCCATACATCATTCTTCATTATGGATTGGTATTCTTTCGTCATAACTTCTACCCATTCTTTATTTTGAACAACTGCTTCAAAACAAGTAGGTTATTTGCCTACAAGATCACACATCAAATCCACATAACTAGGAAATGGCTTTGGCTTCTTGCTCTGCCTTGTGGAGCCTTCTAGAGCACCATACCTTTGTGCTTCTTGAATAATCTCATGAGCCCAAGCTGGCTTTCTCTTGTGGGAGATATTCAAGTAGGGAGGTTCTTGGGGCTCCAACATATCATGTTCTTCCGGAATCCCATCATCATGAGAAGGTGCAACTTCTTTCATTGGTTCTGTAGTTATGGGAGCTGCATCTTCTTCATATGTTTCTTTAGGTTGGCACTTTCTCGACTTCTTGAGAGATGCATCTTCATCAAAGGTTACATCCCTGCTAATTTCCATATGATGGTAACTTGGTACATAGATTCTGAAGGCCTTGGAGAACTCACAGTACCCAACAAATATTCCTTTCTTTTCAGAAGGATCCAACTTAGTTCTTTTCTCTTTTGGTATATGAACAAACACTGGACAACCAAATATCTTGAGGTGACTTACCTCTGGTTTCTTTCCCGTGACCATTTCTTCAGGAGTCTTGAATCCAAGTGCACTATGGGATACTTTGTTTTGGACATATACTGCTGTCCTTGCTTCTTTAGCCCATAAGTACATAGGAAGATCTTGATCATGGATCATAGTCTTTACTACTTCCATAATGGTTCAGTTCTTCCTTTCAACAACATCATTTTGTTGTGGATTATAGGGAGTGGTAAGTTCCCTCCTAATCCCAACATCTTTGCAGAAGCTTCCAAATTCATTTGAAGTATACTCTCCTCCATTATCTGACCCGAGTGTCTTGATCTTTCTTTTTGAAAGATTCTCTACCAATGCTTTGATTTCTTTGAACTTTCCAAACGCTTCATCTTTTGATTTCAAAAAATAAACCCAAGTCTTACGAGAGTAATCATCAATGGAAGTTACATAGTATACAGAACCACTTAAAGATGTTGAGGGCATAGGACCACATACGTATGAGTGTATAAGTTCCAATATTCCTTCTGGCTTGGTGTCGCTCTTCGAAAATGGATTCTTTATGTTCTTTCCTTTCGCACATCCTTTACATATTCCTTCATGATCAATCTTTAGGTTTGGTAGACCTGTGACTACCTTACTCATGTGTGGTAGGGATTTGTAGTTTATGTGAGCAAGCCTTCTATGTCATTTTTCACATGGGCTCGTAGTATAATGAATCAAGGCTGCTTCAGAGTGACCTTTCAGTTTATACATCCCACCTTCTTCTGTCCCAATGACAGATGCATCTTCTAGAGAGTTACCTCTAGGACACATAAGAACTTCACCATCTATAAAGGCAACCCAAAATCATTTCTTATCTAGGGCTGAAATAGAAATTAAGTTCTTCTTCAATCTAGGCACATAATACATCCTTCATCTTCATTGGGGTTCTTGAATCAAGCTTGTATGTGGATTCTCCTATTCCCTTGATGGGATATTGATAGTCATCTCCTAGTGAAACTTTATGAGGAGAGTCCCTTTCTACAAAACTGGGGAGAGTCTTCTTTTGACCTGTCATGTGCTTTGAAGCACCACTATCAATCAACCATGTATCACTTCCAGGTGTCACAGACCCGGAGAGAGCGGAGAATAGAATATATTCTTCAACTTCTTCCTTTGCTGACTTCTTAGGAGGTTCTTCTTCATACATTCTTGATAGGGCATCAAACATCTACTTAGGTGTATCCTTAGAGGATACTGAGGAATCAAGTGATCCTTGATTGAATCAGCTATGATCCTCTTGGCTCTAATCATGTCTCTCTTGTACTTTTCTTTTGCTTCATCTTGTTTGGGCTCCGACACAACTCCCTTGAGAAACTTTGCAAGATCATTCTCTTCTAGAATGAGTCCTATTATGTATTTCCAGGCACGAAAGTTTTCTATACCTTCCAACTTGTCATCAAGCTTGTGCTTGGAGACATCTTGTCCTGGAGATCAGAAAATGACAAAAAATGAAAATTTCTCAAAAATGAACAATGTAGTCACCAAAAGATGCACTTGGCTGAGGCGAGTATGATGGTACTGTCAGTTTCTGAAGAATCCAAATTCTAACCCTTGAAACCGGACTTGCAAGATCCTGGAATGTAGTTTTTGGTTCTATTTCTGGTTTTTTGGTTTCAAGCCAAACTAGGGCTTGACTTTTCGGAGGATCTGCCCATTGGAAAACTTCGATCTTGGTGCCAAAAGATGCATCTAGGAGGGGCGCATTCCCTATTTCACTTGCACTAAAAAATTCCACTTTATCATAAAACCTTAATTTTCTTGTCCGGAGAAGGAGAGAGAGATTAACCTCATGAAAGTTGCTCTTTTCAGGCTAGCTCTGATACCATGTCAAGTTTTCTATGCTGTCATAGCTTAAGTCCTAACTTGATTAGCATTTAATAAATTTTCATAATAACAACATAAAGAGGATCACTGAAAGAAACGCAATCACAAGGTACACAACAATTTGCCCTAGGAAACTCTAAAGGGAAAAACCCAACAAAACTTCCTCAAAATAGATTACTAGTATGCAATGACCAAAGAACAAGGTCTCATCAAGCGAGAGATCAAACCCGAAGTATAAGAGCGAAAACACCAAAGACACTGGTCCTCCTCCTTCTCTGTCTCTCTTTCTCTCTCTCTTGCGCAATACAAGTGTGAGTGAGTGTGTATAAATGAGAGAAAGTGCCTCCCTATTTATACTAGTTTCCCAACTGACATTTTACCTAACTAGGCCGACCTGTCTAATTAACACAGCGGACCTACCTAGGTATACTTCACAATAATAATTATAATCATCTTTTTTGGGTGCTATTGACCCGACTTACAACTGAGATTTACCTAATGACATTTACATGACCTTTTACATCAGTAACTTCTCCCGAAGGAGGAATAATAATAATGTGAAGTAAAAGTAGAATATTCTTCGAAGTCACATTATTTCAACATAATAATCCTCATGCCATATGAGGGGTAGCACCTAGCTCCATATGGGGACATGCACTCTTTTTGAGAGAGTATCCGTTTTTAATTTTTTTTGAAACATGCTTCTATTCTCTATTTTGGATAGCATGGTGTTAATCTAAAGCATTAATTCATGGGTTTACATTTTTCTTATTTTCTCTCAAAGCTTTTGTAGTGGTTGTAGGCTGTAGCCACTGCTTCCAGTTGGTCATGTAGTATTTAAAATTCAATATTGTTTTCTTGAATTTGTGATCGACTGAATCTTCCTTTCTACTGTAATAAGCACAAGAAGAAATAACACAGACAACAAAAGATGTGTATAAAAATATATAATTAATAATGATTGAATTGTATTTTAGAAGACCTCTTGAGGGTAATATTGGTATATGTAAATACATTGACGGGTTGAGAGTGAAAAGGCATAATGAAAGGTTAAAATCCAAGTTCTTCTTCTTCTTCTTATATATATTATTATACTACATTACACTTATTATGTAGCTTATATTCATTACATCAACCTTGCTCCTAATTTTGACCTCCTTTTATTTACAGATACATATTATTTTTCACTATGCCACTCAAAATAATTGAAATCATTAAATTCAGCTGTGCTATATTATTGTGGGAAGTATGCTGTTTGATGTTCAATGTTGTTGATATACTTTTTTTCTGTGTAGGTTTATTGCACTCATACTGAACCAGATTATTCCCTTCCTTGGCAAAAGCAGAGGCAGTATACAAGCACAGGCAGGCAAGCTTTATACCGCTGGACTTGTGGGATTGGCTTAGAGTACATGGCTTAATTTTAGCCATGCGAAGTTAGTATGTGACAATGTAAATTGTTTCTTATTTTCTTTTGTCTTTCAAAATGCTTGACAAGTGGTTGGTTTTGGACAAAAGGTCTTTGTATAGGACTTCAAAGCTGGCTTTCGTGGGATTACTACTACGACAATACACAAATGCAAGTTATGCATTATATAAACGTTTCTAGCGTTTACCATTTTGTGAAAATATTAAATATATGGTGTGATGATCCCTTGCCTTTAGCCAGCTGATTCTAGGTTTAAACCTACAATACTTTTCCTCTTGGACAAAGAAATTTTCAGAAAGGCTGTTACCTCGGTCCCTTCGAATCTTTTCCAATCTACTTGACCAGTAGTTTCTCTGAACTCCAGGGTCTGTAACAATTATTTAACCCAATTCTTAAATGGCATTAATAGTCTTTATTTTCTGTTTTGCCAAAGATGAAATCCTGAACCAAAGCTTTGAATTAGTGAAAGTCCAATAAAATTTTACTAGCTGGACAAAATGTTTGTACCAATCAGGATTATGTAGGGCCTTCAACTAATTGCTGTTTAATATCTAGGAAATTGAGCTTGTGATCTGAGGCTGCCAAAGGCAAGATTCTTCTTCCGATATGGAGTTTAGAAAGAATCCAAGGAAAGGAACCTATAGAGACTTTCTACAATGACAGCTTCTGCCCACTTTTTTGTTGAAGATTGTGTAACTTCGGAAGATATTATTGATGTATTATTGTTGTATTATTATTGTACTTCCTTCGGGAAATATTCATATTGTAATTGATCATGTAAAACCCTAAAAGTTTTCAAGTGATAACAGTCAAGTCAGCCCCACAGAAATCACTGGGTAAAACTGCCCCAATTACCGGGTAAAACTGCACCAGCATTGGATAAAACTGCCCAAGTAAAGTCGGCCCAGCTAGTGAAAAGTCAGCCAGAAGATAGTATAATTAAGGGGGGCGCATTCCTCATTTGTACACCAAGCAAGTTCGCTCCTACTTGAGGAATAGGTTTGCTCCAGCTAACAGAACTGTTTTGAGTTGTAGAAGACTTGGAAGACATCTTATGTTTGGGTTTCTTATTTTGTTTATTCTCGAGATCTTTGCGTGGAAGAGCATTTAGCTCTTGGATTGTACTAGAAGACATTGCACTTGTTGACTGAATCTATACCAAGGAAGTTGCTTGGTTTTCTCCCTTGTGGTTTTCCAAAGGAAAATCAGTGTGTTCTTTTGTTGTGTTGTGCTCGTCTTTCTTTCAGTGATCCTATTGCATATGATTATTGTTATATAATGCAAATTGTTTGAAGATCTAACATAATTATATTGGAAACATAAAAATTTTAACATGGTATTAGTGCCATCCTGAAAGAGTTCAATGCAACAGCTGTAACAACTGCAACAACTACAACTGTCGGAGATTAGGGCTCCATGTTTTATATCTTTCCATCTACAGATCATGCTCGACCTTTGCATCATTGAACTCACCCTAAGAGGGTGCATATTTATGTGGAGGAAGATTCCAGATTTGTGGTTTATCAGTTTTAACCTAAAAACTACCGGGGTCAAGAACTAGGGCTCCACACTTCAAGACTTTTTGTCCACCAATTGGGTTCGACCCAAGCATTCTCCAACTCGCCCTAGGAGGGAACATCTTTCTGTGCAGGCAAAATTCAGATCCGAGGATTTTCAATTTTGGCCCTATCACTACTACCTGGGGAAAACTAGGGCATCATATTTTATGCAGTTCTGTCCATAGATTTGGAAAAAGAAGACCTTTGCTCAACTTTCCTTGAGGAGGCGCATCTCTCTCTCCAATCAGATTTGCAAGATACTATAGTTGAAAAATTAGGGTTTCCTTGTCAAACCCTAGGTCAACCAGGAAGCAATTTTCCAGAAGACCTTGATTCAAGCACCTAATTGGAGCACTCTTATTGGTAAGCACTATTCTCTCTATTTCCATTTGAGGTTCTCATTTTATCAAAGATGACAAACAATACCAAGCTTGAGGACAAGCTTGAAGGAGTTGAGAACTTTTGGGCATGGAAGTATAGAGTGCTTCTCATACTAGAAGGACATGATTTGGATAACTATGTCAAAGGAGAAGTTGCAGAACTAGAGGGAGATGAAGACAAAGCTAAACACAAGAAGAACTTGATCAAGGCCAAGAGGATCATTGCTGATTCCATCAAGGATCACTTGATTCCACATATCTCCTCCTTGAAGACTACCAAGGATCCTCTGGTGTAGGCGTCCTTAGCTCTTCCATGAGCTCACCAGCTTAGCATTTAGCTTCTCCCAGCTCCTTGATAGCCTGATAAGCCCTACTGTGTGGGCTTGGTTGATTTGTGTACCTTGGCTATGTGTAAGCCTACTTTGACCCTTATTCCTTGGGGAATCATGCCCAGCTCGGGGGCGACAGTGTTGCTGAGAGATTGATGAGCACGCTGGCCTATGGTTGGGTGGAACGTTGCAGCGACGTAACTGGTTGTGGGACAATTCTCATAAGATAAGTATTCTTGACTAATCTGGTTTGCAATCATATTTACTGTTAATGAATTATGATGTTGGACATGTTAAATGCTGAATTGTATATGAATGAATGTTGTTTTGCTTCCGCTATGTATATGAACGATTATGCATCTTAGTATGTAGGATGTTCAGGCTTTTTATTTCAGCATTTATATGTATGTTCTTGTTCATGGGGCTAGTTGCCCGGATGTTTGATGGTTTGGTAGCGTCTTCTCCGGTTGAAGGGTCGGGGACGTTACAGTATGGTATCAGAGCTCATGGTTGCAGCATGGGCCTGAATGGGCTGCTCAGATGCAGTGACAGAGCCATCATTGCAGCATTGGGCCTCAGAAGGCCATGAAAGATCAGCCAGCAGAGGCAGGTTGCCTTCTGCCCCGCAGAGATCATTGCAGCATTGGGCCTCAGAAGGCCATGAAAGATCAGCCAGCAGAGGCAGGTTGCCTTCTGCCCCGCAGAGATCACAGATTTATGACAGAAAACTTTCACTAAATTTTTCTAAGTGCCAGAATTGTCGGCTCATCGAAAAACTTAGTGAGAAGTTCTTCTGATGCAGCGGATCACTTAGTTGGAAGATCCTCCGACGCAGCGGAACGCGTAGTCTGAAGACCACCCGACGCGGAGAAAAGACGAAGGAAAGAAAAATTTTCTAAGTCCGATCATCCGTGATCGGCGGAAGTTAGTGATTTCATCGCCGATGATTAGACGATGGGAGCGCCGAAACGTCGGCGGAGACCCTGTGAAGGATGCCGAAACGTCGACTCGCTTAGTCGAGACCATCGACGAAATTTGGATGATGAACTAGTCGATGCGGGCGGCAGAAAACTTAAGTGATAAGACCATCAGCGATTGGCGATGATTAAAAGATTGGATCGCCGATGATTAGTTGACGGCGTAGCCGAAACGTTTAAAAATAGATAGTGAAGGCGTCGATACGTCGGCAAAGAATAGGAGATGGTTGAGCCGATGAAGTGGCGGAAAGAAGGCTAAAGAAGAAATTTCGGAAAAATTTTCTAAGTATGGGAATCGTCGGTCGTCGGCGAAACTTAGTGGATGCAGGTGCCGCAGTTTTGGCAGGGATCAGCCGAAGACCGCCGAAATGCTGGCTCAATATAGTTGAGGAAACATTCGATATTGACCTTCGGCGTCGGCAAAAATCTAGTCGTTTGGACCGCTGATGCCATCGGCGAAAGTTAGTTGTTGGGTTTGCCGACATAGAAGGAAGAAGAAAATTTTCAAAATTTTGTTAAGTGTTGAAAACCATCGGCCATCGACGAAATTTAGACGATGAGACCGCCGATGGACGTCATCGGAGATTTATAGAGGATGACGCTGTCGAGGTCTAGTGAAGTGGATCGACGAAACTTAGTTGAAGGAAGAGCCGATGCAAATAAGAAAATTCAAAATTTTTCTAAGTGTTGAATCCATCGGCAATCAGCAGAAGTTAGTTGTATTGGCCGTCGATGAACATCGGAAGGAATTAGTGGTTCGTGCGCCGCAGCTGCGGAAGTCTAAAGGACTAACCTTCCGATGGGTAGAAGTCCCGACTGCCAATGCCGCAGTGACTCGGGGTTCTGACCGCGGGAAGGAAATAGATGAGCAACCTGCCGGTTGTTAGGATATTTAGACACTTAGGAGTTAGTTAAGATCAACTTGTGTAATATATCCGTTAGGTAAAAGTGTGTTTCTTTAGTATGCATTTGTAAATATTCTAATCCGACGGTCATGATATGTTCTAGACATAGAGTGTTCCGACGGTTAAACTTCTCTTAGATCATACCTACCATTGATCCATGGCTTAACACCTGATTGGTCTATGATATCTATTTAAAGAGCATAGAGGGTCCTTGGCTAGTTGATCGATTATGAGAAGCTCATGTAACTTTCTTTCTTTTGCATAATAAATTGCTCCGAGTAGCTATTTGGCCGGGGCCGTGGACTGTTTCCCTCTCGAGGGTTTTAACCACGTGACAAACATTGGTGTATTGATCTGTGATCTGTTTGTGTGAAGCGGTTGTTCTTGGTGTTCGGTCCTTTGGGAGTACCCTGTGTACCCTAACATGGTATCAGAGCTTTTATGAAGAGCCGCTTTCGGTTTTGATCAAGATCTGGAACCGGTGTTGCCGAAACTTTGAAAGGGTTTCTGGTTCTGGATTTTCTGTGCATTTTTGGCCTGTGGGAGCTGTTCCATTGCGTCCGGAGCGCCGTTTCCATTTGGAAACAGTTTTCGTTTCACCGAAAACAAACGAAAACCGTTTCCGTTTGCTCCAGAAACACCCATTTCGGCAAATCTGAAGGTATAATGTTACAGTAACGCATTTTTTTATTTTATTTTATTTTTTTATTTAATCTATCATATTTTATCAGTTTATCAGTAGATCTTTTGTTTTAGTCTCGGACTGTTGCCTTCCCTGGCTGTGTATGCTCTTTGCCGTGCACCTTGCGCGATCGCGGCGAATCAGAAATAGTGAGGGAAATTTTTTTTTTCTTGTCTTCTCGGCTACGTATGCTCTTTGCTGTGCACCTTGTGCGATCACGGCAAATCAGAAATAGCGAGAAAACTTGAAAACGCAGACTTTCCGGGTAAGCTAACCAAGATCTAACCCCATTGTGTGGCAAAAGTTTTTTTTGTTTTTTG
>LPNX010312079.1:173453-214390 GCA_001517045.1 Pseudotsuga menziesii | reverse complement strand
ATGTTTTCAGTCTGGGATCTGGACCTATCACTTGGGCTTGTAAGAAACAACAAGCTCTTGCTCTTTCTTCAGCAGAAGCAGAATATCGAGCAGCAGTTAGTGCCAGTCAGGAAGCTTTATGGCTTCGGCAGATCCTTTCAGAGTTTGGATTCGAGCAGCAGCAGCCTACTCCACTTTGGTGCGACAATCAAAGTGCCATCAAGCTTGCCAAAGATCCAGTTCTACATCAGCGCAACAAACACATTGAGCTACACATGCACTTCATCAGAAATCTTGTTCATGATCGTGTTATTGAAGTGCTCTATTGCCCTACAGATGATCAAGTTGCAGACATCTTCACCAAGTCTCTTACAGAAGCGAAGTTTTCTAAACTTCGGTCTATGTTAGGAGTTCAGGAATGTGTCATTAAGGGGGGATAGGCTCTAATGCCTCCTTCCTTCTCCTAATAGTGTCACTTTTGTAAATCCTTCAATCCTATCCCAAGTTGTTCTTAAGGGGGGATGTTAGGATATTTAGACACTTAGGAGTTAGTTAAGATCAACTTGTGTAATATATCCGTTAGGTAAAAGTGTGTTTCTTTAGTATGCATTAGTATGCATTTGTAAATATTCTAATCCGACGGTCACGATATGTTTTAGACATAGAGTGATCCGACGGTTCAACTTCTCTTAGATCATATCTACCATAGATCCGTGGCTTAACACCCGATTGGTCTATGATCTCTATTTAAAGAGCATAGAGGGTCCTTGGCTAGTTGATCGATTATGAGAAGCTCATGTAACTTTCTTTCTTTTGCATAATAAATTGCTCCGAGTAGCTATTTGGCCGAGGCCGTGGACTGTTTCCCTCTCGAGGGTTTTAACCACGTGACAAACATTGGTGTATTGATCTGTGATCTATTTGTGTGAAGCGGCTATTCTTGGTGTTCGGTCCTTTGGGAGTACCCTGTGTACCCTAACACTGATGCAGATCAGAAGCTTAGACGTTTTGATCGCCGAAACGCCAGAAAGATAGTGGGAAAGAGACCCGATGAACAGTCCGGAAGTCTAGAGGACCGAAGGTCCGATATAGCGGAATGTTAGGTGTTTTGACCACCGAAGTGTCGGAAAAATTGTTGGAAAAGGGTCCGATTGGGCCGAAAGAAATTTTGGGTTTTTCAAAGTGGAATTTTTCTCAGCAAATTCTAGCTAGTGTTCCAGTGGGTTTTGCAGTGAATTCTCATTGGATTTTTCAGTAGGAAGAAAACCCTAGGTGGTTGAAGTTCACGTTTCAGACCAAAATTCAGTGGTGTGTTTTGCCATCATTTTTGAAATGGTGTGGTTTTCACACCCGAGGTCAGAATGAAGCATGTGGATAGGCGTTGGAAAGCTTATCTAGCAGGGAACAAGGGAGAGTCACCGGAATCTGAATGCGGAGCAGCAAAGTGCTAGTGATTGCTTGAAAAAGAAATGTGCTGCTGTCAATATGGACAATTATCTGGGAATTGCATGCCTAGAGGTAGCAAGACCATGAAGTCAAACCAGTTGTTGTGTGGAAGAGGAGTTCCATGCAAGGATGAGGGACTTGAAAAGGGAAATTTCCCTAAACCCTGTCTTGCTAATTACGATTACAAGTTTTATACATGAAATGTTTGAGGATATGCCTTGCATGCATAGGATATTACATGTTGGTAAGAATAGTGAGAATTTTACATTCATAATGAGCCACTAATGATAATTATTGCATTGGTGTTGGCATTAGTGGAAAAAACCAACGACAACATGGACATGGCTGAATATGTTGCTGATGCTGACGAATGTGACTAGCAACCCTATGGAGAAAGGGATAAGGCAACAAGTCCAGGATCAAACGTTGGTGAGCAAATTTTGCAATCTCCTGCAAAGGACCAACCAAACTGGTAATGTCAAGGGTGTAAGTAGGACCCATGAAGGTAAGAGTTTAATTATGACAATTGCATGGAGTGGTAAAAGCAAGAGGTCTCATACCATGTGGGTATTTGAATTTTATACTGCATTCATAGAGAAAGGTGTCATGCCTGTATTATGTTGTTATGAGCTTAGTAGCCCAAGGAAAGTAAGCACTGATGATTTTGATTATAGTCATGCATCCTATATGAAGTAGTCATGGTTAGGTCATGCATGGTATGTTTGAATGCATAGTATTCCTGAGTCAATGCAAGGTAGCATTGAGTGGGTATGCATTAAAAGATTTTATAAATCTTGTAGTTATGCATTGAATCGATGCATATGAAAAGTATGTGTAAATGTTGCAGATATGCATACATAAGTATGGGTGCAAATGTTGCGATGCAATGCATGAATGCATAGAGATAGTGCATGAGTTATTATGAATAACTAATGGTTGAAATGATGAATTGATGACAATTCTGGAAACATTTCAAGAGCTGTTATGAATGCATGATAGTAAGTGCATAAAGAGGGTAGTCATGATCAATTGGCTGCCGGAAATGCTCTATGGAAGGGCAAGGTGGTACAAATGATACGCTTGTGAAGTAAGGAGTATCTAAACATTTCATTTAAATTGCATAAATGATGCGACTGTACCCTGTAATTTAAAGTATGATAATGATTGCGTGAAGTAAATGGGTTTTGGTAATATTGATATGCTAACAGTTGGAAGTATTTGAATTTTATAATTCTGAAAATGCTTCAGTGATTGTTGCAGCAATGGAAAAAGTTATATGCATCAAGACTTACCAAGTGTTTGGCTGATTGAAGTTCAGGTTTCAGGTAGATTGCTTGGGGCATGGCAATGTGAGTAAGACCATGACAAAGGTCGGAATCTACCATGTGAAAGAACCAAACCTCATGAGAAGAGTCTCATGGCTGTGAAACTAGTTTGTATGCGTAATGAGTTGTCAAATTTGAATTTGTGAATTTTGGATTTGAGAAATTGCTGACAACTACTAATCACTATTGGCTTGCATAGAATTGTGTCAGGAGGACGCATTGTAAGTGGGTATTCATGTTATGCTAGTAAGCATAAAATTATAATGGGCATAGTGGTGCTGCTTAGAGGAGACCCACAAATGAGGATCACCTCATTGCCAAGCAAATCAATTTCTGTAGTAGACAGAGTTGCAAATTCTTATTGAATTTAATTACCAATGTCATTGCTTGGTTATGGAACAATCAATTTGGATTGTATTATTAGGTAATGATTGACTGTTTGGCTACTTGATGAATGTGCCAGGGGTACACATTGCAGAAAGACCATGTGTGATGGCTTGAAGGAGCCAAACTTTATGGGGAGGTTTTCCCCTATCTTGGAAATGGGTTTTGGGTGAAACTCCATTGGACATTTTGGAAATGTCTCATCTGCACATGTTGGTAAGCAACATGAGTGAGATGGTATGGATTATGTCGGTAAGACATGTGTGAATATGAAATGTGAAAAGGAGTTGGGATGGCAAACCGAGGGACTGTCAACTCAGAGAAGGGAGCCCCCATTCCTCCTTAATGAAGGAATACTGCCTCGGCAAACGGATAAGTGTTCTCTGGCCCTAGCTAAGAATATGCATGTCAAATTGTTAAATTCAATATGCAGGAGCATGTTTCGATTTTATTTCCATTATGGCAGATTGCTTGAGTATGAATAGGGCCTACATGGTTCACATCGAAAAGGGGTGCACACTTTCCCGATGTCGGATCATGAAAGGGTTTTCAATATTGATTACACCCTAGGGGGTGGACGCACTCCTGGTGTCTCAATACTTGATAGTGAATGATATGAAATGTGATTCCAGTTTTAGAACAATAACGCTGATGAGTTGCTTATATTGCGTGTGTTGTCAGGCTAAACAGATGCAGTCTGGTGTTGCACACTAAATGGACTATGGCTTGGGCTCATCCTATCTCCTACTGGAGAGCACAGAGAAGGAGACATTCCCAAGCGACTGGAGAGCAGAGAAGGGGGTGGTTTCTTGCATTGTATGGGGTAGTGGAATTAGAGCTCACTGCTGGAAATGAAACCTGGAAATGGTAATGATAAAGTTTCCTTTCCCAATCGGCATGAAGATGTATTGGAAGGAGATGTTGGGCTATTCTATGCCTGGGGATCCATAGTAGATCCTGGACTTGGAAATGGTTGTTTATTGTTGATATAAGTGCATGTGTTATTGTTGATGGCCTGATAAACCCAACTGCGTTGGCTTGGCTGATTGGTTGTTGATATAAGTACATTGTTGATATAAGTGTATTGTTGATATGAGTGCAGGTGAATTGTTGACGGTTTGAGAAACTGAACTGAAGGTTGGCTTGACTATGTAATTATTTGATGTTGTGGAAATTGTGGAAACGTTACAGTGTTGGCTTGACTACCTGTAGCCTGCTAAACCCAATTGTATATTGGCTTGGCTGGACGGTCTGATAAACCCAACTGAAGGTTGGCTTGATTGTGTAATTATTTGATGTTGTGGAAATTGTGGAAATGTACAGTGTTGGCTTGACTACCTATAGTCTGATAAACCCAACTATTAGCTGGCTTGGCTGAGTAGCCTGATAAACCCAGCAGTGTATTGGCTTGATTGGCTGCAGCCTGATAAACCCAATTGTATATTGGCTTGGCTGGACGGTCTGATAAACCCAACTGTAGGTTGGTTTGACTGTGCCTAATATATATAAAAGGATGTTGTGAAGCAGCCTGCGTGCTGACCTAACATCCAAGTCCATAGGCGATCCCAAGGCTTGAAAGGCGAAGCAGGATCCTGTGGACCAAAGAGGAAATGCATAATACAGATAAGTATTGAATTATTTTGCAATTTCTTGCTTATGAATATACATGTGTATATGATTTGGTTATGATGTTTTAAGCTCTTGTTTAAGAGATAAAAACTGATGAGAATAAACTAAACATGTGAATTTATTCAATGTTTGAATATAGGTATCGCTGGAAGCGAGGACTATGAAAGCATCCTAGGGGTGCATGTGGACATGTGATTGTCTTGAAGAGCTCAGAATGAGCAGTGATGAAAAAGGTGCTAGTGAGACTGGGAAGTTCCTAGCAGCCGAGACGAATCATGTGGGGAGGCTCCATGGTGGAGAGGTCTGAAATAGACCAGAGACACAAAGTGTCATGACCAAGAGGGATTGGTCCAGCATTCACGATGAAGTGAAAGAGGCTGAGAGCATGAAAACCACAGCGGTGGTGTGGGTTCTAGGATGGAACAAGACAAAGAGGAGAAAAACTCTTGTTGCTCTCTCTTTCCTTTTTGATTATACTTATGCATTGTGAAAACAAAAGATTGTTGAATGCATGTATGGCTGAAAATAGAATGTGTCTATTTGCTTAAAATAATTATGAATGTTGGAATAGTTAATTCCCTGCCCAAGAATGAACATGAATGAGCTCATGTGCCTATTGGGAAGGCATTAAAAATATGAAAGTCTCCTTGATGAGACTTGGACTGTCATGCCAATTGGGCAATTAATTGACTGATATTAATGCCTATATTATGCTTGGTCTAACAGAATTTCAATGATGCATTTCACAGGTGAGAAGAGTGAAATCCAGTGGTGCACATTGACCATGGCAGCAGACCAAAATCTGCTAGACTTGGCTGGAAGTCTCCTTCAAACGATTGCCAGGACCCAAGAAAATATTGGAGAGATGCTCAGGATACAGAGAAGTTCCTAGACTTGGGGATGAGCCGAAAGCTGAGAACCAGCAAGAGAAGCTCGTGGAAGCTGAGGGTCTTGGCCCTGAAAGTTCAAGTAAATAATTGAACGTGGGACAAATCTGCAAAATTTTGAAATTTTGATATGCAAATGGTATATGCATTCCTATGTATTGGAACACGGAGGACGGTGTTATTCCAAGGGGAAGGGGATTGTAATATCCCCGGTTCTGACCCCGGTTGCATTAAAAGATACATGATGTATATGTTGTAATTAATCGTGGTGTGCAGCTAAAGGCAAAAGCCCCAACATCTCTTTGGTTGTGTTATGTTTCGGCAATTGGGATCGTAGCCGATGGTATATCGTGCTATCCGGTACATGATAGTTTTGCATCATGTAAATATGCACATTAATTAAAATAAACCTACAGCCAGCTACGACGGTGCAACGTTAAATGTAAAGGGCATGATTTCCTAAGGTTAAGGGGGGGATTGTCTAACCTGTGGGAGCCATTGGGGAAAAGCCATGTGTCAGCCACTTAAGCTCCTTTTGTTAGTTGGGGGTAGTTACTGTTGGGAAGTGGTGGGTGGCAAGACTGTCAGTCCTTGCCACATGCCCACTCCACCAGCTGTCTCTCCACCTTCACGTGGGTAAGAGAAACACCACTACGCCACTCTCTCGTCCGTTCTGCTCAGTCTCATGCAGTGACGTTTTGCTCTGTTCTCCCTTCTCTCACGGATTGCTGGTGGGAGTATGCGGTTTTCCCTTCCGTTCATGCAGAGAGGTTGCTCCCTTTTTCCTGTTTGCGCTCTTGTTCGGACTGTGTAATGTACCGGGTGTTCATCGTTGAACCGTGGTTGTTGTTTTCCCCTGATCGATGGTTGCTGTGAGTACATACGCTGTGTTGGGTGTGTTTTCCCCTCACATACAGATTAGGAGTCTATTTGTTCCCCATTACGGTCTTTGTAAGTTTTTCAACGTTTTCATTAGGGATCGTGTGCTGTGGTTTGTATGGTTGTTCGTTGGCTGTGGACTTTTCCACGTTTGAGGTTCTGTAGGCTATTGATTGAATCGTTTTGGCCACGATAGGGCCAAGAACGATTCAGGTGTTGGCTTCCCCTGCCTAAGCTGTGAATTGCTGGTTTTGCTGCATGCATGCAGTGGTTGGTCTTCGGACTGTGTGGAGTGGGATTGAAGGCTGGGTATGCTTGAGAAACTTGGGTTTGGGGAGCCACACAGACAAAGTTAGATGGCTGGCTTTCTTCTCCACAACCCCGGAAGAGCATTGGCAAGGGAAGTCAGGGCCTAAGGGACTGTGAAGCAGAGAAGGGACTGATTCCTGGTGTCGGGTGTGTGTGGGTGTCTTAGAGGTCAGGCTAGCTCTGGTGTAGGCGTCCTTAGCTCTTCCATGAGCTCACTAGCTTAGCATTTAGCTTCTTCCAGCTCCTTGATAGTTTGATAAGCCCTACTGTGTGGGCTTGGCTGATTTGTGTACCTTGGCTATGTGTAAGCCTGCTTTGACCCTTATTCCTTGGGGAATCATGCCCAGCTCGGGGGCGGCGGTGTTGCTGAGAGATTGATGAGCACACTGGCCTATGGTTGGGTGGAATGTTGCAGCGACGTAGCTGGTTGCGGGACAGTTCTCATAAGATAAGTATTCTTGACTAATCTGTTTTGCAATCATATTTACTGTTAATGAATTATGATGTTGGACATGTTAAATGCTGAATTGTATATGAATGAATGTTGTTTTGCTTCCGCTATGTATATGAATGATTATGCATCTTAGTATGTAGTATGTTCAGGCTTTTTATTTCAGCATTTATATGCATGTTCTTGTTCATGGGGCTAGTTGCCCGGATGTTTGATGGTTTGGTAGCGTCCTCTTCGCCGGTCGGAGGGTCGGGGACGTTACATTGGTTATACACAAAAAAACTTGTACTGGAATGTGACTTTTGTATTTTCATTATTGAAATCTAAGAAACAGCATGACAAGGCTTAAATTTTTCCTTGATTCCATTTTTTCCTTTTGGTCTTCAATATCTAAGCATTCATAGCTGCATTCACCAAATGGCATAGTTCAACATGCTTTAAAACCTGTTTCAAATTTTTCTTTTACATTTTAAAGTTGCATTGTTGCTGTGGTATTCATGCATATGAACCATGTATTGTTTTACAACAAACCTCCTTTTAAACAACTAACCCCATTTTATTCCTTGATAGAAGTTTGCATTTTATTGCTTGATAGAAGTTTGCAAACGTACCCTACTTTTCTAGTCCTTTGGATTCTACTTTCCCAGTCATTTGGATTCTACTCTTGAAGGGTTAGCTCCTGTGGCCCCACATCATTTAGACAGATTGGAGTTCTTATCTTTCTTATCTTAATGTTTGTATGCTTTGGTTTCCAATTGTAAAAATGGATTTTCTTCTGATGGAAGTTTATAGTTTGCCTCAATGAACTGTCCAATTTTTTGCCAGTGATTTTATTACAGGTCAGAAACAATGCAGCCACTCCATTTATATTTTAATCTAACAGTTGCTTTTGAGGCATGCCAATGTGAACGCTTGGAATCTTTTCTATGTTGTGATATTACATATGTTTATGTTTTGCTGAAGATAGATGTGTTGTCCTGTCAATTGTCAGGGACTTTTTAGTTTTCAATATCTCAGTGTAAGTAATCAAATTGCTTCTCTTGTGCAGTGCTTTTATGATAGGAGGTGGAAAATTGTTGACAAATGCCCATTGTGTTGAATATCATACACAGGTATGATTTTGTACATATTCATAAGGAAATAACTTGTATGATGAAATAGATTTCAACGGGGGAAAGAAAGGAAACATGACTGTATCCTGTCCTTGGGTTTGTTGGCATTCTTCCTTGTCAAAAAATTCACCTATTTTGATGGCTTCCTTATCTTTATTAACATAAAAATCTCTCTATCTCATGCTTTCTGAAGTTAGGTGCGTGTTGGTAAATGTTCTTTTAACTACTTTGCTTTAGGCATTCTTTTCCTACACTTAGATTTTGCAATATTTTTCAGGTAAAAGTGAAGAGGAGAGGAGATGACACTAAATATGTTGCTACGGTATGTGAGCCTTTGCTAAAAAGTATTAATGTTATTGCAAACTTCTATAATGTGATTTTTTTCCTTTAAGCAATGAATACATGAGTCAGACATTGAAACTAATAATTTTTTTCAATTTCTGATTTTAAAGATGTTAATTTCTCTAATTTTATGTTTGAATTTTTCAACAATGTTTGGGAACAGACATGTTCTGTTTTAAGGGGGGAAAATCTTCATTTGTCCAGAAATGTATGCAATTGTCTTAGCTTAAGCTTAACACTTAGAAAAACAAATCTAAGCATGGACTTCTTGTTTAATTATTTCTTCTTTGGCAAAAGTATATTCTTGAGATGTGAGTATGAATCCATGATCAACCTATAGCCGCCTCTTACGCACTTGGGGGAAAACATAGTAGAAATCTTCAATCTGCTTGGTGCGTCTTTGGGGGCAAGTCTCGAGTTAGGTACTGTCACCTGATCTTGACTCCTCTGTTTAGGTTTAACTCCTAACGAAGCCAAGGGGGGTAGTCCCTACAAAAAGAGTTTCTAAGGCTTGTAAGTGTTTTAATTGTTTTAAGGATAGGGTTGTTTTTAGGAGTTAGAAATGGATAAATTATTGACATGACACTTTGCAAAGTTATAGAACTTATTTTAACAACATAACAAGATATATCAATAATCACAACATGACTATAAGAAAATAGAGAATGCAGGAATTAAACCAGTGCCAATATGGAGTCACAAAACAATGAGTTTGCTGAAAAAGGAAAAATATTTTGCTATGTACTTGGTCAATTTTTATTATTAAAATGATGAGGAATTAAAGAGAAAGGGATTCCCCATATACCGAATGGTACTGGGAATATGTACGGATTTTGGGAAAAGTGGCTCCGCATGGGAAAATGTATGATAGATGGAGTCGTGGGGGGGTATTCAACACTGCACCAACAAGGATGTAGCCTAAGAGGACCCGACGGTCACTTTCTAGTTGTTCTCGCTTTCCTTGAAGAATTTGCTCACTACTTTTCAAAGTCGTTACGCCGAATTTTTGTAATGTTTTGGGTTGTTACTTTTATTAGAATGAGTTGATTAGTTAGATGTGAAAAAATTAATAAATTCACTATTCTTCTTTTGATATCCCCAAGACTCAGATAAAGCTGCGAGGGGTAGAGCATACACCAAATAGGCAAATGTTTATTCCAATTTATGAAAGCAAAATATAAAAAAGAGACAACCCTTTTAGGACGGATTGTGTGCTTGTGTAACAGAAGATCAAAGAAATTTCAAAATTTGTGAGAGTAATTACTATGGCAATAAAATGCCGGGTTAGTATTTGATTACTTTGAATGAAATTGTAAACTTGAAATAAACTTACTTATCTAAAAATTATATTAATCAAATCTAATCTAAAAAAATCAAACCATTTCAAGGACAGATACAGTCTTCCCCCAAATATGGAAGAAGGGCATGGGAGCCGTAATCCCACTTGCTCTTTTATTAAATTATTACAATGCTGATAATTAAATGAGGGGCTACCTTTTGACCTTATAAATTGATCAAAAGGCTTACAATAGCTTGCTGGAAGAAGGGGATTGAAGAGGGAGGATTTGGAGGTGCTTTGGAAAGCTAAAAACTTCAAAATTTTGCCAGCACTTCCTCTTGTCTTGTCAACAAAATGAAAAAATCAGTAAGATAATTGTTTGTAAATTAGTGGATTAGTGTAAAATTACAATAAAAACATTACAACTTAGTACTTACGAAAAATAAAGAGTTTTATGCCACTTCAAGTACTAAGAAATCAACTAGATCTAAGCTTCCAGTAGTAAGTTAAAAGCACTTTTAGATCCAGTAAAATGAACAAGCTAAGAAGAAATCTAAGCTTGCTTTTAAAGGTAACCAAAGAAATAGTTTGATTTTAAAGGGATGAATAAAGGATCTCAAGCTCTAGCTTGAATCTTTGTGCGGACGTAGAGGTGCCTGGAACGCAAGTAGTGTTAGATTCAAAGTTAAAGAATGAAGAGAAAAGGGATGCAACCGAGCTCCCACTTCTCCTTCACCTAAGATGATATGCAAGTTGCACCAAACTTCAAACAAGTGATATCAAATCTAGTGTGGTTAATTAAATGAAACAAGAAGAATATAAGTATTACTGACTACAATCTGTCACTTCTTAATACCAGATAGTCAGACAAAAGCAAACAATTTAAACCTTTAAATGTTTACTCTATAAGCCAGAAATGGATTTCTAAGCTCGATGTTAGATCTGCAAACTTATAAGAAATAAACAACAACTAGCTAGAGATCACCTCGATTAAGCACATCATTCACATTCATGAGATCTTGCACAGTTCGGACCTCCAAAGCCTGAAATTTATTCAAAATATGATAGCAACAATACATTACAGGAGCAGAGGTTACTTGCTTCATGAAAATGAAGAGCAAGTGCCTCGCTTAAATAGAAAAGAGAGAGAGCCAGAGGGGGGGGCACTTGTTCAGAGAGGGGGTCGCACTTGCTTCTTTGGCTCGCCTCGGTATGAATTGGAATTTGAGTGGTAAGGATTGGAAAAGGCTAAAAATCTTCATCATTTGGAAACAAATCTCAAACAAACTGCTTTAACTTCACACTTGCCATCTTTTTCTTGGGAGTTGCGCCCACCTCATGAGGAAATGCGCCCTACTCACTTTAGCAAAATCGCCTTGCCTCAAATGCCCGAGTAAAACACTTTAAAGTGTTTTAGAAACGTTAGGAATGTTTCCACTTTGCTTTTCTAACTTAGAAAACTTACTTATGAAGTTACGACATGTTTTTGAGTTTCTAGAAATTGCTAGATTCTTTATTTTCTTCATTTTTTGGTATTTTTTGGGGTTTTCGACTAAAAGTTAATTAAGTGAAAAATAAATCACTTAAAAACTTAGGAAAGTGGGTCTAACGGTAAAATGGGTGCGCTGAGTTAGAAAACGAGCACCCCCATGCCCAAATCAGACTCTAGACCACACTTTTATTACATTTTTAATTTTCCCAATTAAACTATTAAAAAATAGACTAAGTTTACGGAAAAATTAAATTTTTTAAAAATTAAAAAAAATTCGAGGGGGACCTAGTACATGTTCATATGACTCAAAAACAATGATTAGCATTGTAATATACATTGACACCTAGGTTTTAATAACCTCCTAAGGCTTACCCATCAAGACACTTACTCTAGCTTTGGAGAAGCGGGTGAAAAACTCAAAAATTATAAGTCATTAAAAACGACATATAATTTCCAAGGAAAAACACCCTAAAGTAAAGTATTGATGACTAAGTCCTAGGAACGCCAAACCCTTTACATAATTTTCATCATGCTGAATCATTTATTACAATATCCCTGCAGGGTATGAACATGTAAAAAAAGCAAAAAGGGACCAACACTTGGTCCCAATGAATCCTTGGAAATATTGAGCACTGAGTAGGAACAATTGACTTGTTCTAATCCTTGGTGGCTCACTGGAAATCCCCTAAGTGCAACTTAGTGGATAACACAACCTTTTTCAATTAATTGAGCCTCCTTTTGAGAAAACCTACGTTTCAGAAATAGAATCTTTGCCCACAAGTTGCCCACAAATTAAGACCTTCCAAAGGCGTGTTGAAAGATCAGAAAATAAAATCTAAGCATGGGCTTGTTTAAATATTTCTTCGGCAAAATATATTCTTGAGATAATCGTATGAATCCATAAGCAACCTTTTTCATTTAATTTAGCGTCCTTTTGATCAAACCTACGTTTCAGAAATAGAAGCTTTGCCCACAAATTAAGACCTGCCAAAGGCATGTGGAAAGATGATGTAATCTTCATATATGGCCAAGGTCATTATAACTTTGTAATCATCATTTTGTGTATTAGTATGTTTCTAGGATTTGGCTTAAAGTTGAATGAGTCAACACTCATTTACCATATTCCTAGGTGGTTAAGACCGACGTAGTCATTATATGGGCCCATAATGTTCTCTTGAGGAGGGCACCATATCTCTTGAGTTCTTTATAAATACAGACTCAAGATTCATTTGTAACATCATTTGAGCTATTGCTCTCTTATACAAGTATTGACTCATTTGTTTAGCATATGGGCACCATATCTATCATTGCGCTCTCTTTGGTGTGATCTATTGTTCAAGGATTTTTTTTAAAGTGTTGTGCTCTAGTGTTCATGGGTGAATTCTCTGTAAAGGCACACTTGTTGGTCACTTTCTTCTATTGAGCATTGTGCAACTTTATCGTTTGCCCTAGTTTTGGTTCATCTTTTATTTGTGCAGATTAGGGTTTGTTGGTTGGTTCCATTTCTTAATTTCTCTCATATGCATCACAATGTGGTATCAGAGATATGAACATCTCATACTCTATTCAACATCGTCTTCTTTGGTTTTCTAGGGCATAAACCTTCCTTTGAAAGACAACACTTTTTCTAGGATTTCTCTAGGGTTTTTGTAGGCTTTAAACCTTATTTTAATGTCAGTGCACTCTTGCTTTATTTTTACAGTTGAAGTATGTTGCACATTTTTTGAAAGAGGCTTATTTATGGTGTTTTTTTCGGCAAATGCCGAGTTTTCCAAAAGAGGCTATTTTTATGGTGATTTTTCCAATAAACATTGATTTTATGCGGTTTTTAAGGAATAATGAGCCGTTTTCATTGCTTGGAGTAGGGAACTGTATTTAAGGATTTTAAAAAGCTATTTCTGTACCTATTTGGAGATTTTGTGCATGGGATTGAAGTGTTCTGCATTAGGGTTTTCCATTGATATATTTTAGGAAATTTTGAGTAGTGAATCTGAGGCTTTTTGCTGCTGGCTTCATTACTTTTTTCTGATTGTGGAACAAGGGTTTAGTCTTCATACTATATTTTTTACTTATTTTTAAGCGGCTGATTCAAGACTATTTACTCATGGCATAGCTGAGTTTTTATCACTGGGAAACCAAGGTTTTTGAATGGTGTCATTACCTCTTTAGGGAGTCCCGAAATTCCCTCCCCATCTTTAGATATCTAGACCACCAATGCTTGGCCTTATATGTAAGGGAGGTCCTTGGACTTAGATTGTCTCCACTCGGAGTGCCTCCACCACCCGGATGATCACATCCTTCCTAGTACTTATAGACAAAGACACCAAGAGATAGGTAGAGCATAACTACACCTTAGGTTCTAGATTCATGAGATCACAGGGAGAAATCCGACCTTTGTTTGCGAGATCCTTATGGTGTTGTTGTGTTCATACCTAGGACAAGTCTTTTATTCAACAAACATTCCTCTTCTTCTTCCTTCAAAACTTAGTTGAGTGCAACCTCTTCTAAGCACCGGGATGCTCATGCGCCATAGACAGACTCTTCCATATCTTTTAGCTCTATCTTAAGAAACAGGACACGTCCGGGTCCCATGTCCGTATCCTACGTATCAGAGACAAGCACATGTCGTAGATGTGTCCCATGTTTCTAACTCTAAAAATCCTTTTTTTCGTTGTATTTTCTCACTTTTAGCTGTAGGGAAAGAGTTCTTATGATCTCTAATTGTGCAGGTGAAGGGTAAACTCAAGATTTGAAGAGATTCCAAGTGGTTTGTATGTGTTCTAGTTTTTCTTATCTCATCTCACAATCACCTTTCTTTCTACTTATTTGAAGATTACTGGCCAGAGGCATTGCCTAAGAGTTGTGGATCTAGGATTTCAGATTTTCTCTCTTTGCTTAGGGATTTCTGGTAGGGCTCACTATGCACTGCAAGTATTTGATTTGAAGAATTTCTTGGCAAGAACTCCTTTCGGATAATCCTTTCTTTTCTCGACAATTTTTCTGTGTTTGTCAACATATTTGCGACTTTAAGTTGGTGGCATGATGGGGTTTTTTGTGCCTATGGAACCAGAGTTTCAAACCATCTATTTTCTAGGGTTTAAACTTTAAAACCCTTTTGCATATCAGTTTTTCCCTTAGATCTTTCTAGCGAATCTTTTGAAAACTTTACGAAAACATTCTTTACGTAGTTCTGAGACTTGGACTCTCTTTATTGTGCACCTCTAACGATGTATCTTGTGTTGATGAAACTGTCATTGATGCCAACATGGACTTGCAATGGCCCCACAGGTTGTCATTGATGCCACCAAGTCCCACTTGCAGTGCACAGGTATGGATGATCCCAATACCCTCACATCTAGTGTCTTGGATGCCACATAGAGATGTGTTATGTCTTGAAGCACCTTGTATCCAGTTGCAAGGTCCCTGTACCCACAAGGTTGGATCTTGGAGCCACCACCTTGTTGACGATGCTGAAGACCCTGGAGATAGTTCTGAAGCCCTTGTAGATGATGAAGAAGACCTAGATGGGTTGGAGAAGCGTTAATGACCCATTGTGTGGTCATTCATGCTTTGATGGTGCCATGGTACCCTAAGAAAAGGCCTAGCAACCCCATAGAAGGTAGCATGATGGATCTTCACCCTTGGAGGTCTCCTTGTGTGGTCGAGGTGGTTGAAGAAGCCCCTGAAGTCTCCTGCTTGATGAAGAAGCTCTTGAAGAAGTTCTTGGACCCACACTTGTGGTTTGATGGTGCTTGCACCCTTGAAGGAATGATGAAGGTAATATGGGTCACTTGATGGTTTGATGGAGTCCTGGAACTTTTTGAGATGGCCCTAGGGCATGAGAAAGGCTTGGCACCCACTTATATGGTGTTGTGATGGTGCTTGGACACTTGGACACACTTGTTTGCACTTGATACCCTTGATGAGGTCATGGAGTCCTTGGAGGTTGGCATATGACCTTCTTGCATATGGTGGCTTGGTCCTTGTACCCTTTCTTTTGGGGTTTGGTAGTTTAATGGAGCCCTTGAATGAAGCCCATGGTCACTATAGATCATACTCTTGCACATGGAATGTTGGCATGTCCTTGGAAGCCCTAGTGGCTTGATGTAGCCCGAAATCCATTTCTAAATGGTAAGAATGTGTGACACAATTCAAATTAAAAATTAAAAATATTTTGTTGACTAATTTGTGGACAAACTTTTAATCACAAGACAATAACACAATGAACCTTTACACTCACCTCTCCTTGAAGTCGGCCTCTATTCAGGTTATGTCAACTTTTGAAGTGTATTTAAACTCAAGCTATTATACAACAAAGAGGTAAGTAAGAAAATTCGTCGATTGAGGTAAAAACTCGGGACTGAGATTAAATTCGGGGGAACAATGGAACTCTTTATGACAGTGTTGGAGGCTTTTCCACACTAAACAATCCTGAATTGTTGATGAAATTTCGTGGTGACCAACAACAACATTATCTTGGATAGCTTTTCTTTTTGGATTTTTTTTGGGGCTCTGAAATTCAGAAATGAGGCAACATTGAAGGGTCAAACAGTCAGAATTTTTTTGCAGCAATGGACTGAGGAATTTCGGTGGAAACTTTAAGTAACAATCCCAAAATTGATGGAGTGACTAAACAGTCCGAGATTTGACAGTCCCGAGCCCTAGTCTGCAAAAACACACAGTCTGCAACAATTCGAATTTTCCACAGAGATATTCCTCAGGGTTTTGAACAGTCCAAGTTCTTCATTTTCTTTTGGTGTTGGATGATGGTCACTTTGGTTTAAAAACCTTCTAAGGTCATCCACAATGGCAACTTGATGAATAGTCTGAGGTTGGTTTTGGTTAGGGTTTTACTAGACATGCACTGTAAGTTTGATACACAGTCATAGCTTGTTATCCAAAGGTTTGACATGCACTTATCAAGGTAAGTATATACAGTGTGAACAATATTGATTGGATATGTAGTGGTTATGAAACAATGATATTCCATGCATACTCCACTACGATGTTGCTTTGATATTGATGATGATGTATACTTGTATATGAGGATGATGATACACTAGTAATGATGCACTCCTATGCTTGATGCTTACCTCATGATGATGATGATGCTTGGATGATAATGCTACCCTATACACTTGAAACATTCTCCTTGATGTTGTACACCTTATGATGATACTTGATGATATGATGATGAACACCTTGATGAAGATGATGTTACTATGATGTATACCTACATTGGTAGATGAATAGTGAAATACATACAGTAGAGTATGTACAGTGACATGTATATAGTGATGTCTACAGTGGTGAAGAATACTAACACATACAGTGCTATGTATACAACAGTGCATGTACAGTGGTAAAGAATACTGACACATACAATGGTATATATACAACAGTGCATATACAGTGGCGAAGAATATAGTTGTGTATAACAGTGTTGTATACACTATGATGAAGCATACTCCTTGATGATGTAGACTTGATGATACTCCATGATGATGATGTGTACACTATTGATGATTGTTGATGGTGATCTTGATACCTTGATGAGTTGTTCAGGCCTTGATGGTGATCTTGATACCTTGATGCATGCATGCTCTTGATGATGATGATGTGTACATGACCAACTTGACCATCAGTAGTGATAAGCAAATATTGACCAACTTGACTAGTAGTATTGATGAGCAGACTTGACATGGTTGATGAGCAAAGATTGACCAACATTGATGATGAGTAGAATGACAAAGAGTGATGAGCAGAGGTTGACCAACAGAGATCGATGTGCAGAGGTACATGAGCAGAGATCAATGTTATCAGAATCGGACCAGTTTTGAAAAAACCGGTCGGTTGGACCGGTTTACAGGCAAGACCGGCTCAAATCCCGACTTCAAACCGTTTTTGGCCAGTTTGGACAGCAAACCGGCGGTTCAGACAAAAAGCCGGCGGTTCAGAAAAAAAGCCGGCGGTTCAAGGAAAAAACCGGTCTATTTTCTTCAAACCGGCGGTTCCATAACAAACCGGTTGGTTCAGACAAAAACCTAAAATCCCAAAAATTCACTGCTATACTGATTTACTGCTGGTGCAAACGATACTAATTAAAGTCTGAAACCTATGGTTGCATGCTAGAATAATGATGATGATTATACTATGTTAGTGAATGATATTGTCCCTTATAACACTGACTCTTTAATGCTATTGTATGTGCTTGAGTAGATGACTGAAGACATACTGCTGCACTTATTAAATGCACATAGTCTGCACACAGTCCCACACACAGTATGGTTGAGTGCTTTTGATTGAATGTTCACGGTTCTTCCTTATCCAAAATGAATTCTTAACTAATATCATAACGCTGATATGAATTAGACCGTATACATGCATAAGAAATCAGGTTTTGACACATAACTGATACCATTGTGTATAATGTTGTTCATTGTCAAATGTTGCTATAAATACTGAATGAGATGTGATGACAGAATTCATATATGCTGTACTTGGATTTCTGCTGTCATAATTATCTATCTTATTGTTGCATGTGCTGCTATACTTACATTTTGGGCTATAATTTAAGCTTGTGCTTGATCAACTAATTGCATATGTGTTCTTGTTGTTTCCATCATCGATAATTCTACAAATCACGCAACTCTTTCATTCATCTTTTTGGACTTCATTAGGCACTGGTCGCCCAATGAATTCACATGGATGCACATGAATATATCTATATATATTGAAAATGTGAATATTTAATGTATTTTTGCTTAACAGGTTTTTTGATCCTGTTTGTTTCCCGGTTTTTGTCCGGTTCCGGTTCTCAGGGTCGACCGGTTCGACAACTGGTCCGGTTCTGATAACATTGGCAGAGATTGATGCAAGCTAGGTCTTGTACTTGAGGATTGGACTCCTCAACCCTTTCTTAGTTGGAGCTAAGAAAACCAGGTTGGGTCCTGTTACAAGAGTTGATGCTCTTTTCATCAGTTGGTGCTGATAGTAATCGAGAAGATTGTAGTTTTCCATTACCATAAATAAAGATTGAAATTACATATATTTTTGTGTCTCTCTTGATGTGATGATTGTGCTTATGATTCATGGTTGATTTTGCTGATGCATATGATGATGTAATTGATTACATAATTCTTGATTTACTTTGATTGATTAAAAGAAGGTAAAAAGGTTTAAATTGCTCACACACTGATTCACCCCCCCTCTCAATGTGGCCATTGTGCCCAACATCTTGCATATTAGGCCTTACCAGTTTCAGGATGTGATACAATCTTTTCCCTCATCACATTTGGAGATGTTCTTTATGTTCCAGGAGTTGGTGATTTTATAGTGGATGCTTCTGTTTATTGTGATACGAGAATACTTCTTAGCTATAGTAGTTGGTTTGTAACTTTGTAGTGACATTTTTATGCCCATGATCACTTGCTTCTGAGGAAAAGTGAAGTGTTTTTTGATCTTCTTTGCTGCAAATTTTACTGATAGGTTTGCATGATTTGTTCTACTACTTTTTACAAATGATTCTATGGATGATTCGTAACATACTTGGTGGTTCTCTTCCGTCCACATTATGACATTGGTCCTTTTTTGTTGTACTATTTTTGATAGCTTCATTTTCAAGGGCAACTTGCGCTATTCTTTGTACCTTTATTTGACCACCATGTTTTAGTGGATCCTTCCATACCTTTTCTATAGGATATCTTGACTAGGTTGTGGAACTATATTGGTGTGGGAAATATTGAGTTCAGGAGGGGTTATATCTTCGTTATATGGCCCACTTTCAAAATTAAGTCGGGAGTTATGATGTAATGCCTTCTCTCCAAGGTCTCTTGCCCAGATTAAAGCGTGATTATGTGAATAGGGTTGACCCTATTTTGAGCTAGTTATCCATAAACCCATTCACCTTTCTATATTGGCCATAATTGATCCTATATTTGAGTTGGGTATCCACACATTCATGCTCAATTACATTTAAGCTGCTCTGGCTCCTAGTTACATTGAAATTTGGTATCCAGAAACCCACTCTTAGATTGTATTCAATCCCTCTCAGTTGTATTTGGTTTGGGTATCCATAAACCCACTCTTAGACTGTATTCAAGCTCTTAGGTTGTTCAAGTTGGGTATCCATAAATCCACTCTTACACTGTATTCAAGCTTTCTCAGTTGTATTCAAGCTCCTTCAGATGTATTGGAGTTGGGTATACATAAACCCACTCTCCTATATTTCAACATCATTTTCCATGGTCTCCTACTTAACTTAATGGGGGATTTTGAAATGATGGTGTAATCTTCACATACAACAATGGCTGACCTCACTTTGTAATATTTTTTGTTGTGTATTGGTGTCTTTCTAGAGTTTGGCTTGAAGCTGAACTAGTTAACACTCGTTTATGATATTCTTAGGTGGCCCCATAACCCTAGGTGGCTGAGACTAACCTAGTCATTATGTGGCCCCATAACCCCTCTTGGGGAGGGCACCCTACCTCTGAGTTGTTTATAAATGCACGTGACTCATTTGTAACATCACCTTGAGCTATCACTCTCTTATAGGAGTGACTCATTCTTTTAGCTTACGAGCACACTTTCTTTCATGGTGTGTTCTATTGTTAAGGGTTTTTTGTAATGTGTAGTGCTCTAGTGTTCTGGGGTGATTTCTCTTTGAAGATGTACTTGTTGGTTTCTTATATTGTGCACTAATGTAGATCTATCTTTTGCCCTAGTGTTGGTTTTTCTACTCTTTGTGCAGATTTACGGTTTGATGGTTGGTTCCATTTGGTCATTTCTCGCTTTTATAGATTTGAATAAGGCATATAGGTAAGGTTCAAATATATAAAACCCTAGGAAGGATTCAATTGTTTTGTAGTTGAGATTCATATGAGTTACAAGACACTATAATAAATGTATAGTTAGAGAACAATCAACGTTGTCTAGAAGTGCATGTGCCTTTAACATGGTTAAGAGTCATCCTCACATGTAAATCCTTACTTTTTAAAATGCATGGTATATATTAATGCATGTTATACATGAAAGCAATACCATGATAACATTGCGATTCAAGAGAAATATTAAAAAATCGTCTATAAATGTGAGATTTCAGTTCCAAATGAATGTCCGACAAGGAAGGAACACCCAACACTAGCAAACAATAAATAATAAATGATGGAATTGTGTCCATGTAGGTTTGAATAAATTTTGATAGAGGTTAGAGTGTAGGTGGACCAGCTAGGAAAGGCGACAATGGGGAGCATTTATGGTTTTATTTGTTTACTAATCTTCTTATTTGTTATGGCATGGGGTGAACCCACATGTAGGGGATGTGTGGGTGCCCCTCATCCCATGAGATACATCCAAAAGTGTGAGACATCTAAAGTAGGGAGAGTTATGTAACTGCGGTAGTATTATGTCAAATTGGGTATGACCTAGCCATACTTCGGAAGTACTCCACATCTTTAGTACAATGTCACCATTCAGGATGTGTACCTAAGGTGTGGGTATGCATTAACATTGGTGTGCAGTGAAGAATCCCACATTCATAACATGTGTGAAATAAAGGCGTTTTTTGAGGCATCACTCACACCAAAATATTTGCTAATTTGGATGTTCTCTTTGGGATATAAGTCCCTACCCTAGGTTGATATGTAACATCCTTTGTGACATCAATATTAACATTGTAGATTGTGGACGGTGTTAGTGCCACTCCTTGTGAGCCCTCTCTCGCTTATGTTTGTTATTTATGTGATGTATTACAAGCCATCGTTAGGAAAGTTAACCGGGAGTGGGGGGGTTATTTGTTTTTTAATCTTCTTACTTGTTATGGCATGGAGCGAACCCACATGTAAGGGATTTGTGGATGCCTCTCATTTTGTAGGATATTCCTAGAAGTGGAGGACGTGAAAAATAACAAATAGGTACTATTGTCACATCCATGTTAGCTGGAGCTACCATGATGCAAATCCTGTGATTAGAGCATTTAGCCAATCCTTACATGAGCTTGAGTAGAGCTACACAGAATTTATCATCGGTGATGTGCTATATCTTCAAAGCGAGTCAGAGTTACTTAGAGCATCTTCCAGGGTCCCTTGTCATGATTATCCCCACATGACCCCATGGAGATGAGTTGGTTGGGTCATGGTTCACTTAGAGAGCAGTCGAGATCAATGTTGGTGTGTTTCCTTTGCCCATACTTGTCAAAGATCATTCTTCAGATTCACTCAGCAGAGCAGGTATATTTTATGCTCATGGATGTTATGCAATGTCTCGTTTATTTATATTAGTAGTCTGACTTGGCATGTAGTGACTGGCTTGGTGATCCTATGCTTCATTTGGTTATTATTGTAGGCTTACTGTTGGAGTGGTCATGTTGCCTTGACTGCAAGGCTTTCATGTATGCACATTGGTTCCTTCCCCATCTTGGTATAGACTGAGTCACTTTTTGTCCTATTTCTAGCCTTGGCACTATTTTGTCATTGTCTCCACCCATTCAACTCTTTCATATTTTTGTATCCTTACCCTGATTTCAACTAAGATGTGTGATCTTGAGGACTTCATCCTTTGACCTTTATGTGTATTGGACCCCATGTTATTGTGTCTCGGCTCTGGTGTGTGTGGATGCATAGCTTCAACTGTGGATCTACTTTTGTCAGATTGCCCCTGATGTGGTAGTGGCAGGTAGAGTTATGTTTTCCATTGGGTGTCATCCTATCAGGCCTCCAAGCAAGTATTCTTTCCATCATTACATTGCATATGTGTATCATGCTGTATACAAAGAAAGTAAAGTGCAAGCCAAAAGGCTAATGTGAAATCAAAGTGAAAAAGGCCACAAAAAGCAGATGAAGACCAAAAGCAAAATCTAAATGATTGCTAGCCACCTAAGAAAGAAATGTAATGATTATTCCTCATAGAGCCCAAGGTCATGGATGTGAGATGGAGCAAGGGACAATTAATTCCAAGTGTCCCCCAGAACCTCGTCGCTTTACAGTCCCCCTGTACTCAATACAGGGGTTCTAGTAAAGATCCTCACAGTGCCTAAGCCAAGATTTAATGTGAGTTGCATGTTAGAGCCTAGTGGTGGTTTCCCAAGCACTCTATTCCATTTGTGAGACACTGCCATCCCCTATTGTTCTCTAGCATGCGTATGTCACTATGGTCCCTTGTATCTCATGTTTATCCAAAGGGTCCCATTGTCGAAGTCTACAAGTCACCTCTCTCAACTTTAAGCCTTGTTTTGTCCACCTCACCCATCGATACCAAAATTTTGTTTATGTGCATACATTGGAGGCTTCATGAAGAGGTAATGGGGATGCTCTAACCTAGGCCGTTTGACTATGCCAAATATAGTGTCTCGGGTGACCTTGGATCCAGACGTTCGGTTTTTGATTTTTAGCATCTATTGGGATTCTACACATGAATCCATGCTTCAGTTGGCCATGATATGCCTCAGTTGATGAGATTTTTATTTATTAACAATTATCAAGGCCCTGATTTTATTGTTTGTGTAATGTCCCTTCATGCAAGGACATTGAAAGTGTTGACCTTGTCAAGCACCTAGGGGTTCAAAAGTGGAATTAATTAATTTACCTAGGGAATTTTGATTATTTCATACTTAGGAGGCATTTACTAAGTTAATTTCTAATTCTGGATTATTCATATGTCATTATTTAATTAATATGCAAATAATACATGTGGGAATGAGTTGCCATTTCATATTTGACTTGCCTTGGATGACAAATAACAACTATCAAGAAAATTGACAAAAGCAATATGTTAGAAAAAGATGGAAACTGACAAAATCATGGAAAAACAAATAGTCTCAAAAACAGAAAGTGCAAGAAAAGCAGCCAGTGCAAAAGCAATCAACTTTTGCCAAGGAAGAGAGCAATTTCCATTTTGGTGAGAGGATACTTGCAGAGAAACATCTCCAATCTTAATTAGGCAACTTTTACTCAAGGGGGGGCGCAGTTTCCATTTTGATGAGAGGATACTTGCAAGGAAACATCTCCAATCCTAATAAGGCAACTTTTACTCAAAGGGGGGCGTAGTTTCCACTTGGGACTGAAGGGAACAAACATGGAAACATTACCTAAGCTTCTTACTTGCTATTTTCCTCAAGAAGGGCACATCCATGGATTAGTGTTAGGGTTTGCAAGTGGCAACTTGCTCAATAGGTGAAGTACTTGCTCAACAAGTCACTCAAGGTTTATTTAAGGATGCTTCCAACTCCATTTCTCAGTTTGGACTGTTAATGTTTTGATGTAGTGTGAAGCTAGCCTTTGAAACTAAGTGATGAGCCTCAATTACCTTGGGTGATGTGCCCCAAGTCTCCATTCCCTACTTTTCTTTCCCTCCCATTCTTCATTGCAGATCACAGAGGACCAATGAGCAAACATCTAAGAGTTAGCTCGAGATCTGATAGCAGCCTTCAACCATTAATGGCAGTATTGCAGGTGTATCTATCAGATCCTGGAGTTTCTAGTACTTGAATACATTTGAGGGTTCGAATCTCCAAGTCTCTCTTTGATTATAGCTTCTAAAATGCCTTTATTGACGCATCTTGTTAAAGAATGCTATATAGAATATTTCTGAGTTATTTCGACATCCATGGCTGTTAATTGATGTTATAAACATGCTTTGCAATTTTCATATCAATCTAAATCTTTATGACTGAGTTTTACATGGTTTTACCCAACCTTGTCTAGATTTGCACCTAGAATTGATTAGTTTTACCATATGATGCATAATTCAACCTCTGGGTCTCTAAATCCAGTCATTCATGTTTTGATGTGTTCTTAACATGTTTATCTAAGTCTCCAATGTTTGAAATAGAGAATTCATATTCTTCTTCACCTATTCGTGAAAGCCTGAAGATGAAGCTAGTGAGCTGGCCTAAGAGCTAGTTTCACAATTGCGACCTTTAGAATCATTTTAAGTTGTTCATGATTTATATAAACCTGCAAATAATTATATATAATTTCATGACAAAGTTCTAGAAGCTTCCTAATATTCTTTTAGCCACTGGTTGCTTGGAAACTGCTAGTAAAGGTTTGCGCCGGTTGGGACTCCCAGAAGCCTAGTAGTAGACTTCAACTTGGCTGATGTTCAAAACCTAAATGGGCCCAACATCCAGGTGCTTAGGAACCTGAACAATCAGTATCATTCCTTGCCTTATTGATCTCACCTTTAAATCCTAGTTACTCCCTCAACTTGCTAATTTTCCCACTTGTCAGCTAGTTATCTTAAAGGCTGTTTTAAAATTTATTGCACAGAGTTAGCGACCCTGAATTTCGATTCAGGAACATTATAGTGGTATTAGAGCACTTTCCTCCACCCCTGTGGAAAGTAATCTCTCAAGAGAAGAAATTTTTAGCCATGTCATACTCTGATGATGACTTTGATGAGCACTGTGAAGAAGAAGAAATCCTCTATGTTGATGGAGGCCTACCAAGAGATGAAGATGATGAAGTCTGTTGGCCATCAGATAGAGAAGGGATCAGATCTGATTCTCCCATTTTTAAGAAAGACTTGACGAAGATCATAGAAGCATGTGAAAACATGCCTTTCTATTACAAGGAGTATCTAACTTTGGCCAAGAATATTGCTGCATTCATGACTTTCAAGGAGTATGTCTATCTTAAGTATGGATTTTGGCCTCAGAATGTTGATGAGCATTTTTTCAAGAGCAGAAAATCATCCATAGAGGAACCAAGTTGTTTCACCTCTCTGAGCAAAGAAGAAGAAGGAACCAAAGGTGAAGATTCATCAAAGCCATCTGCATGTTCAAGATTTATGAGTTTGTTTGGTTTTCCTTCAAACAAAGCTTCTAAGGGTTTTGACATGAGTACCACTAAAGATGAAGAAGTCTCAAGTTGCTTGGAGGAGAATAGAAATGAAGTAGAGGCAGAGATCCATGAAGTGGAGTGGAAGTCATCGCAAGGTGGTTGCATAGGAGAAGAAATTAAAGATGAATGCACTTTCAACTTCTTTATGGGTGATCTCCAGATTACTGCTAGAGATGTTGGTTCATGTAATGGTGGTGAGACATCTTTTGGATCAGATCCAAAAGAAGTTCATAAGTCATATTTGCGGTCACCTCTTGAGCCACAAAATTTAGAAGAAGACAAGGCCACATCACTTGGGTGTGAACTAGAGAATTTAGTGGAAGAGCAGACCACCATAGTGTCCCTACATGAAGAGGATAATATCAAGCACAAGTATGATAAGAGTTTTGATTTTTGCAGTAGCCATGTCTACTTACATCCACATGCTCCATTGGAGGATGGAAAGACTTCACTTGCATATGAGTTCTGCAAAATGAAGGACAACTTTGAGAGAGATGAATTCACTTCTAGTTTCTTTGTTCATGATCTCAAAATCATTGCGAAGGAGGATGATGTTGTCAATGGTGATAAGGTAGCTTTTGGATCAGATCCAAAATGAAAAGATAGATCAGATATGAAATTATCATTTGAACTTTCTCATGAAGTGGAAGACAAGCCCCCATCAGGTGGGTGTGAACTAGAGAATTTGAAGGAAGAAATCATGCAAAGGGGTAATTGCAGTAAAGAAGAAGGGGATGCTTTTCCTCAAGAACTCAACTCATTTTCCTGACCTTTGAAGATGGATGAAAAGAAGATTCAAGAGGCCTTACACCTTCTCCATGACACACATGCTTCAGTGTCACACTAGTGTTGGATAGTTGCTTCATTGGAAGATCAAGCTTCTCTTGAAGCCAAGGAGGAGATCAGAAGGCATTGTCTACAATCCAAGGTGACTTCTTACAATTGCTTTTTGATAGAGTCAATTGCTTAAGCTTGTTGAGTTGTTGCATGGAGCATCCTTGAAGGATGAAGAAGAGATTTGCAAGCTCACACAATATTTGTTGCCTAAGATTCCTTGAAGAACACTCAATGTGCACTCCAAGAGTCTAAGATGGAGATAGAGCAACTTCATGAGGAGTTGCAAAGATCTTACATGCCCTCCTACACACCATTCATCCATCCTCACAAGGCTGATTGCATTCTTGATCATATGGAGGAATCTCATGAAATGTTGGATCATGAGGTGCATTCAGTTTTGCATGTGCTTGAGGATTGTGCAGACAAGCTTGATGAGAACCAACCACTTGATCTTTCCCAGAGAAAACTTGAGCTGTTTTCTGGAGAGAGTCTCTTCTCCATGGAAGAGTTAGATGAGCTCACCTTAGTTGGATCAACCGGTGATGAAGAAGATGTAGCCATAAGTTTGATGGATGAGTATTGCAGAGAGTTGATTCAGAGTTCTTCACCCCACACTTCTATTTCAGCCACATTAGGTGTGGATGGAAATTGGGAGAAGGGATTTTCCTTATTGGTGCCACATGAGGAGCAGGAGGCTCCCATAGGTGTTCATGATGACTTGATGAATGCACCATTCCCTTCCCAACAACAACATAGGCATCCACTTGCATTCTTTGATGCCTCTTTCATTCACTTACACCCTTTGAGCGGACCCAGTGGCAGAGAGTTGAGCCATTGGAGTTGTGCACTAGTTCCATGTTTGGGAGATCATAAGATTTCTCTAGGTGAGAAAGACTTATGGATGGAGAAATATAGGCACATATTGTTGCCATTCTATGCCATTCATCCACATATGGATTGGGTGGAAGATTACATGTCACACATGGAGTCTTCTTGCAAAAAAATTTCTGCTCATGATCAATGGATGGTAGCTAAGCAAGCGAATTGGAAAGAGAAGTTGTTGAGAAATATATCGTGCACAAGGTGGCCTTTGTGGAGGAAATCCACACATTTGGATATAAGCTTGCACCCTTTGACCAATGGCAGAGAGTTGAGCCATTGGATGTGTTCACATGGACCTTTTGGTTGGAGTGTCATGACTCATTACATTCCCTTGTTGGATGAGGAGACACATATTTGTATTTCCTGCTTGCATTCTCAGAGATAATTTTGATGCATCATTTTATTGTGAGCAGCTTGGGCATCCTTGTTGGTTGGATGATGCTTACCCTTCTTGTGGCTGGACATGGGATTTTCACCCTTGTCACTTGAGCCTCATGGGTTTCATATTTCATTCTTGTGTGCATTGGGCCCGTAAGAACCTTCCTAAGAGATTGAAGAGAGGTTTGGATTCAACCTCAATTTGGGGACATATATTTTATGATGGATAATCTCTCTATGATTTGGCCTAGGTCAGAGAGTGACATACTTCTATGTCATTTGCATGATTCAATCATTCTTCATGGTGTTATTGCTATCCTTCATAGTACCTTTCATGATGGTTGCTTATGTATGATGTTGATGATGCTTAGGAGGATGTACATTGGACAGTGGGATCTTGGCATACTTTTGTCCGAGGAGTTGTGTTGGAAGGGATTCTCACTAAAGGGGATGCAATGCAAGCAATGGGACCCTGGCATTGCTTGTCTTTGGATAAGCTTTACATGTTGGCTTGATGGAGCAAGTCAACCTTTCTTCACATGAGTTCATCTATGTGGTATCATGTTTCTGTTCTCCTACATGGGGGAAGACTTCTTTAGGTGAACAAATTTTGTAGCACCCTGGATTGCTTCTTGTTGAAGACAAGCAGCCTTGGGAGGGGAGGACTGTAATGTCCCTTCCTAGAATGACATTGAAAGTGTTGACCTTGTCAAGCACCTAGGGGTTTAAAAGTTAATTAATTAATTTACCTAGGGAATTTAGATTATTTCATACTTAGGAGGCATGTACTAAGTTAATTTGCAATTCTAGATTATTTATATGTCATTATTTAATTAATATGAAAATAATACACGTGGGAATGAGTTTCCATGTCAGGAGGGCGCATTATGCAAGTCAACTTGGCTTGGATGACAAATAGAAACTATCAAGAAAACTGGCAAAAGCAATATGTCAGAAAAAGATGGAAATTGACAAAAGCAAGGAAAAACAAATAGTTTCAAAAGCAGAAAGTTCAAGAAAAGCAGTGAGTGCAAAAGCAGGCAACTTTGGAATTCTTTGTTATAATCAGGGCATGCCAAAATGGGTGAAGTTGATATAGCTTTCTTCAATTTTGAGAATGAAATGTCACAATTTTTATCCCACACAAACTTTACATTTTTCTTCAGTAAGGCATTCAAAGGCCTGGCCAATTTTGCTAGATTGGGGATGAATCGTCGTACGAAATTAATTTTTCCAAAGAAAGATTGGAGAGATGGAATATCATGAGGGGGTGGAATGGCGTTGATGGCTGAACTCGTTTTGGGTCAATTCGTATTTCGTCTTATGAAACAATATGCCCTAGTAACTTCCCCTCACCGATCTCGAAAGTTGATTTCTTTGAATTTAAAGAGACTCCAAATTTACGACATCTATCAAAAATCTTCCTCAAATGCTTAACATGGTCACCCCTTTCCTTAGAAAAAACTGGCAAATCGTCTTGATAGATTGCAATGATTTTATCAATCAGATCACAAAATGCTTGATCCATAGCCCTTTGAAAGGTGGATCCCGCAGTTAGTAATCCAAATGGCATCCTTATATATTCATAAGTTCTCCAAGGAGTGGTAAATGTTGTCTTTCCCTTGTCTTCCTTTTTAATTTGAACTTGGTTGTACCTCGAAAAACCATCTAACATGGACAACATCAGAGCCCCTATAACACTTTGTAGCAAATTTTCCATATTGGGTAAAGGGTAGTTATCTTTGAGAGAGGCATGGTTTAAGTTTCTGAATTCTATGCAGATTCTAATTTCACCGCTTTTCTTTCTTACTATTACAGGATTTGACACCCAGGTCGTATGCCTTACAAGATGAATGATTTCGACGGCTAAATTTTTTTCAAGCCCCGTTTTGATTAGAGGGGCCAACTTAGGATTTATGTTACGAAGCTTTTTCCTATAAGGTTTGGATCCTTCTTTCAATGGGATAGTATGTTCTATGATAGACAGATCATATGTCTTCAAGTCATCATAAGTCCAAACAAAAATGTCCTTATACTCATGAATTACGTTTTCAATCTCTTTTCGTTCTTTGGGGGAAGCGTTTTTTCTGATCTTAACCATTTTAGGGAAAACAAGAGATCCTATGTTTATCTCAACAACCTCATCAATAGGCTCAACCCTTCTTCCTCTGTACTTGTCATGCCTATTAAAATTCTTCTCTAGAGGGATTGACAATTCGATGGCATCTATATCACATAGTGACTGATTATGCATATGATCTTCCAAAGTGATAGCGTTGTTTTGTGGATAATTAATGCAATGCAAGAAACGAACTATTTGAGCATCATTATCAAAAACTTGCCAATGGTCTTGATTATCAGGGACAGACGACCTAAACAAAACTTGTACCTTGCACTTTTTTTCTTTCAGGTATTCAGGAATTTAAAAAATGCACGCACTTATAGATAAAGCATCAGCAAGGGTGTTTTCCTCCCTAGGGATTGCTCTAATTGAAAAGGCATCAAACATCTCTATGGCATCCCATACTGCATTTCGGTAGCTGTGTAGTCTATCGTTCTTAGCTACAAACCGATTTCTCACTTGAGAGACTACAAAGTTTGAATCACCAATGACACTCAAACACTTGATCTTCATGTCTCTAGCAAGTTCTAGTCCTAGAAGCAGCGCTTCATACTCAACCACATTGTTAGTGCAATCAGATTCCAATTGAAAAGAATGTATGGTTTCTTCTTTTGTAGGTGAAATTAGGAGGATACCAACCCCAACACCATGTCTAGATTTAGCACCATCGAAACGCTTCTTCCAAATGTTACTGGGAGGGAAAGGATGTGGTCTAACTTCCTCCCAATAATTTGCTAAACCCATAAACTTTCCAACATCTGTAGCACACATAGCATCATCAAACAAATGGTCAAGAGTTTCTACATGTTCTATCATGGGTGACTCATTCATCAACTTGATCGAGGCGGTCTCACTAATAGGGATTGTTACGTACGTGAGATCTAATTGAATGCTACATCCTAATTTTGCTGCCCATTCTCTAGATAAGAGCATACCCCAAAGATTAGGAATATCAATGACCAAGACATTCATAGTTATCTCGACTTCTGGATAAGCTGCCAATTTCATCTTTAAGTTTTCAATCACTCTTTTAGATTCTATGGGTCGTGAATCCATGCCACAAACATTTCCAAATTGTTGAGTTGTGGTTAACTCAAGCTTGTTGATGACCTTATATGGCATCACATTTACTTTAGCTCCAGAATCTAGCATACAATTATGGAGAATCAACTGGTTTATTTCTAGGGATACATAGAAAGGAGGATACCCGTCTCCTTTGCTCATCACACTTTGAATCATGACAGGAGGATCCTTTGTTATCTTGGGCATTGGTTTTGGTATCTTTGTTTTAGGTTGTATTCCCAAACATCTTACAGCATTGTTACTTATTGGTGGTACCTTTCATAGCTCTTGGAGCGACACAAGCTTGCTTAGCTTGTTTAGGAAAGGAGACATATCAATGCTCAAACCGAAGCGGTTTGACTTATCCTTCTTTTCTATTTCTAAACCTAAAAATTCGATGACTTGAGCCTTGATGAATGGGATTTTTACCAACTTCTTTAGAGATACTGAGAGCATTAGATTGGATAATTTGCTTGCAAGGTCTATCTTGATTGGTTCCTGGGAGACCAGTTTGTCCTGAGGTGGATCTCTTTTCAGTAGTCTAGCGTTCGGAGGTGGTTTCCACATATTTCCTTTAACAACAGTAGGTTTAGGAGTTGGTGTAGTTATGATATCTTTCTGTACTTTCTTTGTTTGATTACCTTGCTGTGTATTGTTTCCTTTAGGACTCTTAACTCTTGGCATAAGAGTGCCTCCACTATGACGAGGCATGCTACTAGCTGGTGGCTTCCTAGGCTTGGTGGGTACATGATCACTTTTCTTAGGGACAACTTTAGATTGAGACCGAGTGATCACATAATTGCTATTTCCAACTTCTTTTACCCTACAAGGTTTTGTTTGTTCATGCGAGAATTGAGGACCATCAAATTCTAGATAATCTTCCTTACATTGCTAGGCTAAAAGGGCGAAGGCTGAAACCATTTCACTCATTGTAGTTGTGAATTTCTCAGGAAGTACATAGTTAGAATCGAATTCTTCATAAAAGGCCATATCTTTTAATAAGGGATTTCGAATGTTATACTCGTGGGTAGGTTCCCCAGAGAAGTCGCGTTGTGGAGTCGCCAGGTGAACGAATTGTCGTGTTCACAAAAAATTAAATGTAGTAGGAGAGATACAAACAATATAGTGATTGTGTAGGTTTAAACAATTGAAAATACAATCATTGGATTTAAAACTGGATGTGATATGAATGAATATAAACAGTAAAATCATTCACAGACACCGAAGGTACATAAAATGAACCGAGGTAAGCCTTTGCCTCCTCGACAATGGCGCCAAAAATGTTATCACGGATCTTGTAGTTGCCTTGGTAGAGTAATCCTGTATAGGATGGCAGAGGGGACAGGCAACCAAAGCCATGACCTACGAAAACCCTAACCGCCAAAAGATGGATGGTTCATGCCAGTTAGGATTTCCTTCGCTTTATGCCACTAAACGCCCAAGTGACAAAGGGGAGACCCAAGCCTATCCCAAAAGGATAGATCTACAACTAATCACCAGATCGACCAAAGATTGAGAATACGTAAAGTGAGAGCTAATAACNCCCAAGTGACAAAGGGGAGACCCAAGCCTATCCCAAAAGGATAGATCTACAACTAATCACCAGATCGACCAAAGATTGAGAATACGTAAAGTGAGAGCTAATACCCTTAGATTTAAGGGACAAGCCACAAGTTATGCAGTGTTCTAGTACGGGTGTTTAGCTATGACAGAAATATTACTAGAATGAAGTGGATTAGTGGCTTAGGAATTAAGATTAGATCTACGGTTCGTGTGTTTGTTCCAATGATCAAACCCAGGACCCTAGGGGATTTAAGCGAGAATATGGAAAATTCCTAGGACGAGGTTGACACAAAGAATTAAGGCCTTCAACACACCTACATGGATGTAAGATTTGACAATACAGAGAAATCAAAGCAAAATCGAAAAAAATCACACAAGGAACTGACTGCTAGACTAAGAGGGGCGTTTTTCTCCCCAAGGATCAGTTCTTGGGGATGGGTAAATGGAGTCCAATGCTGACGCCTAGGAAGGAGAGAAGGTTTTTCAGGATGGCTGAGAAAACCCAGATCGTCGAATTTGCAGATTCCTAGTGCAAATTGATCTAGTGTTTTTTCCTAATTTCTAATGAGGGTTTTTCAATGAAAATTGGTGATGGGTAGCGCATAAAAAATCAAAAGTCAGAGAATTTACCTGGGAGATGTACCTGGATAATGTCGATGAGTTCCTGGATGATGAAGAATGTTGTTCTTTCGGTCAAATGAGAATTCTGAGCGAGATCTTGATGGAGTTTTGCTTTAGTCAGTGACCCTAGCGCTCCCTTCAACCTGCCAAGCCAAGGATTTCAATTAGCAAAACAAACGAATAGGATTCGCGACGTAAAGAAAATACAAGAAATGAGAAATCACAAGGAAGTAATCATTCCCTGATAACCGAAACCCAAGAGCCAACATAGGGTGAGTTCCCCCACGAACGCGCCTTCCTCAAGTGCCCCTCCTTCACATGCAAATGGATGGGTGCAAGAAAAATGTGCAAGATCTATCATAGTTTAATCTTAGTGTAGAGGAATAACAATGCTAGTCGTCATCTCATTCATTCATTAAACAAGACACGAGTGTAATCCCAGAAAAAATCGCTTTTATTCAATATTTTAGTGCCAAAGCTCATGCTTTACAATGGGGGCGGTTTCGTCTTTATATAGCTTTTGAGAGACGTAAACCCTAACTTACTTTTGTATCCAACGGTTGAGATTATAGCATCATCAACGGTGGAGATCAACTTTACAAGGATCAACACATGGATCACATTGGCTAGATCAAGGGCGGGGGGGGCACACTTTTTCCTAATAACACCTTGTCTAAGTCAAAATAAAATATAACATAAGATGTGATCATGATAATACATCAAAAGGGGGTCACTAGGGGCTTAATGCACACTAAGCCCCATTATAGCCTCATATCATGAGATATAACCATACAATATATCATTTAGCCAAGTTGAGCGGCGCCCCTTGGGGGGTGTCCTCACTGACTGAGCCAAAATTAAAATAATCCAGACCAAAAATGCTTACTGAAACTACTGAAGAACTGTCCAGGGAGCCAAACTACATCATTTGATAAGTTACCAAGCCATTTCCTTGACCCAACAGGCCAAATCAATTTTTTTCAGTGAATTACTTAGTTCATTTTCTGGTAGTACATCCTTTGGAAGTAAATAAAATCATCATAACTCTGTCTAGGTTGAGAACTAGGGAAAACTGACTGTACTGGACGTTCTAGAGACATAGAAGAATGGTACAAGTGACTACTCATACCCCCTGGAACACTGCAATGCTCTAGGAGAACCAAAATCATTGCAATCTGTAATAAAATTTGATCATTTGGCCAATAATAAAGTGATAATAATCATTGATCGTGAGATGTGAGCCCAAAATCTCAAAACTGAAACCACAGTATTGGTCTTGGGCATGTCTGCAACAAATATAAGCAATGTTGTTTTTTGAGTCAGTACCTTGGGAACCGTGTTTGACTTGGTCAACTAGGTTGACCAGATTAAAGTACCGAAGCTGGAGGTGAGATACTGTACCCATGATCCTACATGCATCCAAGGTAAGAAATGCTCCAATAGTGTATATCAAAACCAAACTTAAATCATGTTATTCATAATCATGGTGACAACAATAATAATAGTAAGTAAGAGATACCTGTTTTTTTGAAAAATCTTGGAACCTTCTGGAAGTCTGTTTGCGCATGCTATGCTTACAAAGTTTAAACGGTGTGCTAATGTTGGGTGAGGACGAAAACAAGGCTAAGGCAAAGGGAGATGACTTGTAGCTGACTTTGACCATATGATCTTTCAGAATGCTGGTAATTACACACGACCACCGTCACATATACATGACAGATGGACAATAGGGAATGGTGGTGTCTCACAAGTGGATAAGCTAACTTGAAAAGACCCCATTCAACTCAAACAACATGTATACGACTCACATCCAAGCTAAGAACAAGGTCTGTGAGGATCTTTACTAGGACCCTTGTGTTGAGAACATAAGAACTGTAATGTGGAGATCCTAGGGGACACTGTGAATTAGCGGTCCCTTGTCCCATCTCACATCAAAACCCGTAGGCTCCATGAGGAATTAATCATTACATTTCAATAGTGGCCAATAGTCTTTAGATTTAGCATTTGTTTATCCACTGCTTTTTCTTTAGGCCTTTTCACAATTTTATCTTACAACCCTTTTTTGAGTTGTGTCTAAAGACACATTTTGCATTTGTTTGAGAGATTTGAAATCAACAGATAGAATTTATAGCACATAATGCATGTAATGATGGTAGACATATTGCTTCAAGTTTTAGCTGACACTCTTCGAGATAACTTAGAGCCAAGATACATAAAACATGGGATCCATCATGCATAGGGGTCAAAGTGGGGAAAGTGATCATCAATCTCAAAAGTCTTGATCAAACTAAAGTCATGGGTTAAGGATCAATGAGGGATGAACTAGATGGACGGGGACAAATGACACATGGAACCAACATAGCACTAAGGTTTAACATTTGCATAAAGTATGGTATGAGCAACAGTCTTCAACATCAAGTCCTTTGACTATTCTTAGCACAAGTTCAAGCATCAGTATACATATATAAGCATAGGTCACCATGATCATTCTAACAAGACAAGCCTAGGTCTTTAATATACATCACAGAGCAAAAATCAAACTAAGGAAACTTATATCTGATCTCACCATATATACCTGTGTCCATCTGATAGGGCCCCTTCATTAACTGTGTGTACCATATCTGATCTGCTATTCTGCTCAAATGAATTAGGTCATCATTGAAAGCATCTCAATGGACTAATGGATCTCAGTCCTGGTAAGGAAACTCTGTTGATGAAGGCTTTGAAATGGCTGTGGTTGCAATGATCCATGCTAAAACTCCATGTGAAAAATAACTCGGAATAGAATAAGGGATAGATCTGTATGGTGCATCATGGTAACCCAGCTGCAAAGGTATATGTGATAACACTTCCTTGTCTTGTTAATCTCACCTTTAAATCCCAGTTAGTCCCTCCTCAGCTTGCTAATTTGCCTACTTGTTAGCTAGTTATCTTAAAGTTTGTTTTAAAATTTATTGCACAGAGTTAGTGAGCCCGAATTCTGATTTAGGAACATTACAGTTTGGGTCTGGATGGAGCTATATTTGTGGATTCTTGTGGTCACCATTAGTGTATTTGAGGTCTCTGAACTCATTGACACAGGTGGTTTGGGCATCTCGGTAAGGGAAATGGCCATTTTCAGCAGATTACAGGTTCAGCCATATGCACCAACAAATTAAAAATTTAAGTGATCATTGACTTAGCAAACAAATCAAAGTGGCTAATGTGGGGGCAACTTGTGACTTTGGATGATATTATGATGTTATACTATGCTTTTGAGCTTATATTATGTGGTCATCGTGAGAGATAGGGTCCACACTTCATTTGTTCCCCTAGAGGGGGCGCATTGTTGACATTATGCTTATGTGATATGATTTGTACCTTGTGTCTATTGTAAAGGGGGCACCTAGGAGAAGCTTTGATCCTTAGGCAACCCCCTCATCATCACTTTATGTTTATCACTTGTACCATGTACTTGCTATTAAATTGAGCACATAGATCTGTGGACAAATACACAACTCACAAGATAGATCACACAATTTACTCAGCAATTGAAGAATAAAACAATGCAAAAATGGCTTGCAACTGTGAATGCTTTTATTAATCAAAAAGTAATTAGGTGATTAATTACAATGTAATACAATGGCTAAATAGCCACATGCAATTCGAATCCACATGAGGAAATTTGAATTGATTAGACTCTACTTGACTGTAGGTAACTAAGACCTTGTCTAAATCATTACCAGACGACTCAATAGTTAGCTGACCTTGTCTAAATCATTATCGGAGTTCATCGGAGTTCTAGAACACAACTCAAGTGTCTAATTCAGTGTTAACTAAGGTTAACTGACTGTGGTAGGTAAGGAATGCGCCTCTCCTGCATGCAACCATGCAAACCTAGCGCTAACTGAATGTAGAGGACTAGAACTGAATGTAACTGACTCCTAACTCAGCTTGACTAGTCACTAACTGAACTCAACTGGTGAAGGTTGGTGTCGGCACTCCTAGTGGCTCCTAAATTGTAGGGATTGATCTAGGAGGCTCCTAAACTGATACATGCAAGTTCAATCAGTGGCAGTAGGCCTCAATTAGTGTTCCCCACACTTTAGTAACTAGAACATGTGCCCCAATTAGGCCAAGTGGACCCAATGGTGCTAGTGACTAAAAATAGACTGGATGGACTCCCGATTTAGACATGACTCTTGATTTAGACATATGACCAAATTGGACAAGTGAGGATTAATAATCCTAACACTTGCTAGGAGGGTGCACTTAAAGATAGCGACCCCTCTTTGTCTCATTGATGTCACTTGTTGAGACATGATCCGTCGTTGAGCTGATTCATTATGTTTTGATCCCATCCCTTGATCTATTTGGCTAGGGGTTTTGTAAGTTCTCTCTCTATTTAAGAGAGATCTTGCTCGTTGTAAAGGACTTTTGGCTCTGGATTGAATAGAAGAGAAAAATTGGTTTGCTTCACTTGTGTATTTCATTTATGGATGTTTGGATCCAAATGTTGGTTCACATCCGGTTTCTACTTTAGCATTTTATGTTCCATATTTGGTCGCCATTGTATTAACAAATTTTGCAGGCAAGAACAATTGGATTTCCAAGATAGCAATTTGGGCAAATTTTGCCTTTCCTCTCTTGAAATCGTTTTGGCAAAGAAGGGAGTTTTCTTGTGTTATTTTGCTAGCATTTTCACAAGTTTAATTTCTGATTTGTTTTGCATGCATTTCAAGTTCTCTTGCAGCATTATTTTCCCTGAGCTAACACTCATATTTTTGTGGCAGGGGCGCATTTGAGGAGATTTGAAGGAACACACTCTCTTGTGAAAGAAGGGCGCTTCTCTGTGGAGGAGTGGGATCATGTACAACAACCCTTGAATACCAGGTACACATAATTTCTCTCCCAAATTCTCTCGTTTCCATTTTCTCACTAAAATCAACAATAATACTCCAAAACTATTTTTCTTAATGGTAGTTGTAGTCACTCAACTAGAATTTTATTGAAAACCCAAGTTGATTTCTGTTAAAGGCCCTAGATACAAGTTTTCATCCCAATCCAACTCCTTTTTCCCATCCCGACACTGGTCCCTCTAGGAGCTATTGCGCCTTCCTTGGGTAGTTTGCTTGTTTGCTTGTCGAGTGATGTATGTGTTGCTTGCTTTCCCTTCTTTATCATATTCTCTTAGTAAAGCAACTATTTTAATTGCTAAGAAGTAAATTTTGTCATCTTGAGGCCAATATTCATTCTATTACTTAGACTTCACCTGGCATGTTTTGGCCATCATTAGCTAGCTCTTAGTTTTATCCTAGATCCAAGTATTGAATCATTATTGTTGGGATACATTCGTATGGTTGAGTATTTCTTCTACTTGCCCAAGCTTTCTCAACTTTATTCTATCTAAATCTTAATCCCAAGGCATTTGAGTGATCTAGGGTTTAATTCAAAGACCTTCCCTACTATTTCAAGTTTCATATCTTGACTGTGGGTGTCTTGTTTGTCTCGGTTAACCCTCACTGGTTGACTAGGGTCTCCTCCTTGGCTTAGCTTTGGCTTTGCCTAGAGTGAAAGAGAGCCTCTTCTTGTATGACACTTGCATTATTTGTAGGGGTTGAGGCACTTTGAGGTCATCCAGTTTATTTGTTTGCCCTCTGCCCATCCTGGATAGGATCCTTCAAAGAGGCAACTACAACTTAGGTGATAACAGGTATGTAACTGCAGTGGTATTATGTTGAATTGGGTATGACCTAGCCATACTTGGGATGTACCCCACGTCTTTACTACAATGTCCCCGTTTGGCATGTGTACCTAAGGTGTGGGTATGCATACATCTCTAACATTGGTGTGTAGTGAATGGTCCCACATTCATAACATGTGTGAAATAAAGGGGGTTTATTAGGCATTACTTGCACCAATTTTTTTTCCAATTTGGATGCTAGCTTTGGGATACAAGTCCCTAGGTTGATGTGATAGCATCATAGCATTCTCTGTCACTTCAATATTAACATTGTAGATGGTATTAGTGCCATGCCTTGTGGGCTCTCTCTTGCTTGTATTTGTTATCTATGTGATGTATTAGAAGCTATCACTATAGTGGCATATCCCTATGATGGGATTCCATTCTACTGTAATAATCTCTCTACTCTACTCTCTTTTACATATTGTTGTAAAAGTAGGACGGTCAATTGCTTGAAGTCTCCATGAGACCTGTAACCCCCATCATGTAAGGTTGACTTGGTGATCATTGCCTAAGTGATATTCCATCACATCCAATTGATCCAGAGATGAGATCTATGGTTTGCCCATACACATTTGCTAGAGACACTTCCAACTTGCTCAATTCACCATGATATGTGCTAGAGACCCATGGGGGACATTTAGTTGACACGAGTTTTATGACATATCCTCTCTAGTTGACTCATGGTAAATTCTTTCTTATGTGTCGACATAACCATTGAGGGTCAATGGTGTTACTCTATAATGGTTTGTGTATCCTAGATTGTTGTTTCATAGCTAAGGATGCATCATGGTGTGGTTATAATTCCTCAATAGATTAAGTGTGACCTTGTGAGTTAGATGTATGACTACGGATTAAAGTGTGCACTCATTTCATTACGATATTTTACCTAGCCATTTTTCATCCCATATCATTTCATTGGCCTTTTCGCTTATTTCCATCATGTCCCCCTTTTGCAATTAAGTTTCTTAGGTCTCTATACTATTCCTATATATGATCCTAAGTCAAAGTCAAAAGAGTCAAAGTTCACTAAGGAAAATGAAGCTAAATGATAAAGGTGAGCAATGGCCCCTTGCAAAAGCCATGATCCCTATGTAGGTTATCAAAGCGCAAGGAAAAAATGGATCACAAAAATGGTGCAAGGAAAGGGTAACTCAAGAAAAAATATTCTCTTTTAAAGCAAACATGTGGAAGAAAAATGTAATGTCCTCTTTTAGTTAAGCACCAAAACATTCGCTAACCTACTAAATTCTCATAAGTTCGAGCGGATACTGCATGGAAGGGAATTTATGAGGACATTTGATACTTAGAACAGATCGGGATACTCTTTCAGTATGAAAGTCAGTGTTACAAATATCGCGATACGATCTCCTCGGTGATATTATCGCTAAACATCGACGATTTTTTCTTAGAAAAATCGCGATTTAACGTGATGTGTTTCGAAAATATCGTTGCTCACTTTTCCGACACGGCTGATAAAAGGTTAAAACGCGGTTTTTTTTGGTTTTATGTCATTTGTTTGAGGGTCCGTCAAAGTTATCGCACTTGTTGACAGGAGAGCAGCGAGGGTTTCGTTTGCCTTTGAAGTTGCGGACAGGAGGAGCTGACTCAAGCTTCCGGATTCTACGCAGAGGTTAGTAAACTGTAAAACTGTAAATCATTGTTTTTAACCTTTTGTGTATACGCCTGTGGGTGCAATGGAGTCTCGACTGTGCAATAAAATTTGAATACGCCGTGGGTGCCGGTGGACTTGGAATTTGAATACGTCGTGGAGCCGATTTGGGGAGACTGTCGCGACTGGGGAGACGCCGTGGAGCCGATGGGTAGACCGGCAGTGGACTGTGGTATAGTATATAATATATAATAGATTATATATTATATATATTATATATAATGTATTATGTATTATATATTATATAATATATATTATATATATAATATATAATACATAATATATTATATATTATATATAATATGTAATATGTATTATATATTATATAATATATATAATATAATACATTATAATATATAATTAGAAACACTTTGCCCACGAAGCTCTAAAATTCCTTAATATTTAATAATTGAAATCAAAATCGATGAAAAGTGCCCATAAAAATAGGCGCAATCATAACAACACTCCAAGAAAATAATACATTACAGTGTACACACACCACCAAATTTTAGTGCACTATAAATTCTCCCTCAAACTTGGTCTATAATTATCTTTTAGTCTGGGAAGGCTCTTTAAATGCCTGTAGACAAATTGAAATTATCTATCTAACACTCTGGATTTACTCTTCTAACTATCTTTGTTTCTTTATTGTTGTTAAGATATTATGTTGAATACTCTTTGTTTCTATTTTGTTATGGCTGTATGCTTCATGAAATGCTATGGCTG
>LPNX010312079.1:79033-171347 GCA_001517045.1 Pseudotsuga menziesii | reverse complement strand
GGAGGCAGCTCCTGATTGGTTAGAGGATGATACACAGGACATGGAGACTGAGACATGGGACGATGAGTGGTTAGACGCATCTGAGATTGTGCCACCATCGGAGCCACCGGCCACACAGCCACTAATTGTAGAGCCACCAGCCACATAGCCACCACTTTCACAGCCACAGTCTCAGTCAGAGGGAGCCAGATATATGGGCAGTGGTAGCAGTGGCGGTGGTAGAGGACTTGATGAGGGTCCAGTACCTCATCATTCTTCTAGTTCTTCTAGAGCACATCAATTTCCAGGCACTTCTAGAGGACGAGGAAGTCCACGACGACCTCCACGAGCACCTGGGATTTCTAGCCCTGGAGGCAGAGCCATTACTAGAGCGATTACCTTTGCCCGTAAAAGGGGTAGAAGGAATTCATAGTTTACTTTATTTGGTTGATTTCATTGCATATGAGATACATATTACATAAAACATTGACTGTATTTTTTTGGTGATTCATGAGTCGGGGACTCAAGATCCGAGACACGATTCATTTTTTATGTGTGATGTATCACTAGACCTCTTATACATCTTATATATCGGTTTTATTTCCATATTCATGTAGCAATGCGTTTATTTGATGTTCTTGTTGCTTTAGATGTTTAAAAAAATTGAAAAAAAATGAATATTTTTGTATTTTTTTACATTGCCGATATATTGCCGATGTTTGCGGACATTTTCGTCGATATATCCGGTAATATCTTTTTGGACCCTCGGCGATATATTCGCCGACACGATATTTGTAACATTGATTAAAGTCATCAGTTGGATAAAGGAAGCCTTGTTCCTTAGGATTAAAAGGCAACATAAATTTAGAATTGCATACATGCAAAAGTGAAGCGTAAACTCTTAAAGTGACATGCAAGCCATAAAAGCGCATGCTAATCTATTTAAGAGGGTTTATTGGACTAATGGGGATATCTATTATTATTGTTGTTGATTTGGAGTATTTGAGCAGTAGCACGACGTGCAGCAACAGTAGTTGGGGTTGAAGACAACGTCTTCCGCTAACGAGGGTTCGGTAGTGAAATATCTACCCTAGTCTCTTTCAGGGTAGGCCATTCAGGTCCACCATCGGCTTTCACCTTATTCGTCCGTATCTAGTGATCCAGTATCCACAGGAAGATTGTTTGCAAGTTCACGTGTGTATCCAGGGATTTGACTGGAAAACCCCATAGTATTCGTTGGGTCTCTGAATCCCAGTTTATCTTCCATATACCGGCTTCATCTTCATCAGCAAGGTCACTCTACTGCATTGAGTGATCATCAACTTCCCGTTTGCTCATCCGGAGCAGTTATCTGTAGATCTGTGAGATTGGGGGCGTGAGCAGCAGAACAGGTGGAGCAATTCGCCAGCCTCCTTAAAAAGGTCAAAAACTCTGCATGCACTGGTCATTCTCTCCAGAAAGGGAAGAACCACATCCTGGCAAAATATCAGCTCCATCATGCACTCCCTTCACCATAAACGTCACCTTTAGCTTAAGAGAGGGCTCCTTGCTGCTGGGTTTCAACACCAGAAAGGAAGCATCATTACTTCACTAGTCTAGCTCTATATGCATGCATCTTATCTCTGGAGTATCATCAGCTAGATTATCAGTGGTAAGTGTTTACCTCCTTTCTGTAAATCTTTGCCCTAGTTCAGCTATAGTTTAGGGCCATTGGCACAACACCTTGCATGCAAATTTTATTTCAGTATTCTTGCACATTTTGAGAGTACAAGTAAGCCCTAGAATAGTGAAACAATAGAATATCATTATTTGGGATATTACAAAAAATCACTAACCCCTAGATCTTGAAAGATAAGGGTTAGACTTGACGGTCAGTTACATTTCTATGATGGTTAATTCGTGAACACCTTTCCCTAGCATCACATTCATTTCATCGCCCTCACCTTACATAGAAACTTAGGAAATGTACTTAAACTTAGGGGTGTAACATGAAATACACAATGGTAATTCTATAAGGTTATTGGGATAAATAATTACTCAAAAGCGAGGAGTTAATTAGAAAAGTGCACTTGAAAGCCTTTTATGTTAATTTTTTGCAGATTAGACGGTATTTTTCCGAAGTCATATCTTATGTTTTCTAACCCAACAAAACTTTCTCAATATAGAATTCAAGCAAGTACAACGAACAACCCCAAGAACAAGACTAGCAACATCCTCTCTCCAACGAACCTCCTCACTCTCTCTCTCTTGCGCACGTACTTGTGTGAGAGATGTGTCTAAAATTTAAATGAGGGAGGCGCCTCACTTATTTATACTCATCAAGTGAGTGACAACTTAACTTAACTAGGTCGACCTGTTGCTCTAAGACAAGGAAAACTTACCTAGGGGGACTCAAAATGACATTTATATACTACTTTTGTGGGTACTATGACCCGCCTTATAACATAGGTTTTACCTCATGAATTTGACATGACTAAATACATCAAGGACATCTCCCAAAGGAGGAATAATAATAATACAATAAAAATACAATAGAATATCTTCCAAAGTTACATTTCTTTAACACTCCCTCTTAACAAGGAAGGTATTCTACAACATTAACAAAAACAACAACAATGTATTTCTAACTGGTGAATCTATATATCATAGGAAGTTTTGGAACAACAACAACATCATATATCTGGAACATCATCATCAACATCAACATGGAACATCATCATCATCATCAGCATGCGACCGCTGGAACATCATCAAGATTCAACATCAACATGTGACTGGTAGAAATTTATTATCATTAGGAGCATCATCATCAACATCAATATATGACTGCTAGAACATCATCATCATCAACATATATCATCATCATCATCATCCAATTCTTTTCTAAGTTGGCATGGGTGATGAATTGCACAACCAATCTTTCTTACTTAGTTGAAAAGTGAGCCCTTAGGGACTATCCATTCTTGTAGGATGGTAGCTGAAAGAGATATTGTCTATCTTGCATTTTGGGAGCTCTATCTATCCCATCACAAGATATCTTAGAGCATCGCCCCATCGCAGGATGTCCCATCTAAACTACTCATCTCGTCACAGGATGAGAGGATCTTACCACCCTGTCATAGGGTGTCTGGTCTAAACTCATCATCCTGTCGCAAGATTAGAGGATCTTAGCACCCTGTCGTAGGGTGTCCTATCTAAACTCATCATCCCGTTGCAGGATGAGAGGATCTTACTACCCTGTCGCAGGGTGTCCCATCTAAACTCATCATCTCGTTGCAGGATGAGAGGATCTTACCACTTCGTCGCATGGTGTCCCATGTTGTAAGCTAAGTCATAGGGTTCATTGAACCTAATCCTTGAGGTTCGAGGTTCGGCGAACCTCAAAAAAAATTTGAAATTTGTTTAGGTTCGTCGAACTTGAAAGACAAACCTAATGTTGAACCTGAAGCCAAAGCTGAACCTCATCAAACCCGAACCTGAAGGCAAACCTAATGTCGAACCTAAAGCCGAACCCGAACCAGAAGGCGAACCTAAAGCCGAACCTGATGGCGAACCTAAAGGAAAAAAAAATTTGAGGTTCAATTTTTTTACTGAAAAAAATTCAAATAAAAACAAAATAAAAAAACACACACAATACCAATAAATTAAATGCTCTCTATTTATTTATGTTGTCTATGAATTAAATGTTCTCTATTTATTTATGCTGCCTATGAATTAAATGCTCTCTATTTATTTATGTTGTCTATAAATTAAATGCTCTTGATTTATTTATGATGTCTACAGATTAAATGCTATCTATTATTTATGTTGTCTATAAATTAAATGCTCTCTGTGATTTGAAATATCATACCTGTATTCTACATAAAAACACACCAAACAAGTAAGAACATAGATTTACCCCTAAGAACAAACTATTGTTGTGGGAAGCATGTAAATCCATTGTCAAACCACAAAACCTACTCTTAGAAGTACAAATATGTAAGCAGAAATGTCATAAACAACAAGTATATACGACGAAATTATGAATAGTGACCTAAGTGCTTTGAATCCTATGGGCGAAGGGGTATATATGAAGAAAGTTTATATATATATATAGTTGAACCTATTGTCGAACCTCATCCGAACCTATTTGGAAAATTCGAACCTAATCCTTGCCGAACCCGAACCGTGTGACTTAGGTTGTAAGTAAGGGCTAATCTTATCAACCCGTCACATGAGGAGATCACTATGTTATCATCCCGTCACAGGAGGAGATCACTGTACCCCGTCGTAGGGTATCAAAAGTGTTAGTTCCAGCTTGGAAACACTCATCGGACAAGAACCAAGTCAACATGGTTATGTCCAGAGGCCATTCACCCTTAGCCAAGCCATCATGACACTCTCGAGGAATGTCTTCTTGATGTGCATCATCTCTCATCAGCTCCTAGAACACAGTGCTCCCTTCGTCACAGAGGCCATCCTGATTTCAAGTCCATTTGACAATTTTCTGCAACTGGAACATCTTCTGCAATATGTTTCTTGTCTTTCGTGAGAAACAATACAATCATGTGAAATGTAGGATAATTGGATTGCTTGTCTTCAACCTTGTAGCAAAGGTTGAAGTCTTATTCAATCTTGCTTTGCGAGTCTTCGTTCATCACACGATCTTTCCTGTAGGTTAAATTCAAATGTATGATTAGTATCATATTGATAACTTTAATGTATACTACCATAAATCACATTTGTATGAACACTATCATCTAAACACTCTAATAAATAAAACATAAACACTTATCTTGTATGTTTGGTGGACTCCCTCTTGATCTCTACTACCTTGCCCATTCTAAAGCTTGATCTTCAATTTTTGATCTTCTGGAATTTGAACCTTCACCCTTGGTCTTAATGTCTTCTGGATGCACTAGATCTTGTTGGATCTATCTCGAAAGATTTTCTAGTATGCAAGCTTGGACAATTCTTCATCTGATTCTTCGGAGTCCAACTTGTAGGAGCTTATCCTACCCCTTTTATTGGAATTCAAATTCAAGTATCAACTTATGGGGTGAATCTTTCTAGATCAACATACATATTTCTCATCACTTGAGGAATCTTCCCTTGCTCTCTTCTTAACTGGTTTATCATCTTTGATAACATTAGCATGACCCTCTTCTTCTCTCCTTTCTTGTCATGGCTAGGTTCTTCTTATGCTTAGCTTTGTCCTCATCTCCCTCCGGCTCTGCAACTTCTTCTTTAACATAGTTCTACATTTTATGCTCTTCTAGTATGAGAATCACTTTATACTTCCATACCCGGAAGTTCTTAGCTTCTTCAAGCTTATCCTCAAGCTTGGTACTAATTGTCATCTTGATAAGTGTGGACCTCAAATGGAAGTAGAGAGAATAGAACTTATCAATGAGGAGTGCTTCAATTGCTCCAAAGCTTTTCTAAAAAACTGCTTCAGGTGGACCTAGGGCTTGACAGAGAAACCCTAATTTTTCAACTTTGGTGACTTGCAAATTTGATTGAATAGAAAGATGCGCCTCCTCAAGGCGAGTTGACCAGTATACTCCTCCCAAATATGTGGACAAAACTGCAAAATATTTGATGCCCTAGTTTTCTTGGCAGTAGTGTTAGGTCAAAAATTGAAAATCCATAGAATTGAAAACTGTTTCGACAGAAAGATATGCCTACCTAGGGCGAGTTAGATGGTTCTCCTTTTTTAACTGATTTGTGGAGGGAAGTGCTTGAAATAGTAAACCCTAGCTTCTGCACAATGAGTTCCTTCAGGGTGGCTCTAATACCATGTTAGAGATTTAATGGTTATACGAGAACTCAAACATTTATCATCATTTCATTCAAGCTTACTAGAACCGAACCGGAACCGGCTAAATCGGCCGGTCAACCTGGTTCCAGGAGGTTTTTGGTCCAAACCGGGCCACTGAACCGTTTTGAGCCTGTTCGATACCGAACCGGTCGAGTTGGTCCTCGAACCGCCCAGTTCGGTATCGAACCGATTCAAAACCAGTTTTCTCAGCAAACCGGCCGGTCCATACGGAGGCTCAAAACTGTGATTTTTTTTTAATTTTTTGAATGTTGGTTGGGGGGGTGTATCTGGACAGAAAACACAATAGTAAAAAAATCTCAACATGAAAACCAAGATATCAATCCACTTATGCAAGGGGAGGAAGCTGAATTGATTATACGCTAAAACAGAGTATGTTCTTGCAAAAGTAGGAGCAGTAGTAAGAGAAAAAGTCTCTCCCTCCTCCTTACAATCTAGAAAATAGATGTAGAATAGAATATCAATAAGCTAAGACAAGCTTAGATCTAGTGGTCATAATCGAGGAAAAGTGCCATATCAGCCTGTGAACTAGAAAAGAACATAAGTTTGCAAAAAATTGGAAATCAGAAAAGCAATATAATGTACACAAGCATATGTACCAGATACTGTAACAATGCACTACTATATCACTGTCCAAGTTAGAGTATAAGAACTGATCTTGTTTCAAGGCTACAACAGAGTTACAAATCTTCAAGAAAGTAAGAGTCCAGAAGGCAGATCTGAGGCCACTGTTACAATCTTAAAGAGGGCTGAGTTGGTTACCTCCAAACAATATTTAAAATTGTATTTATGAGTTATAAAAGGAAAGAAAACAAGTGTAGTAGGTCTGTTATAACTTATGGTCTGTTGTGTTTTTTTGCTGTTGGGATGTATTTGGAGATTTTTTGCATATTTTGTGTATAATGGTTTGAATTCATGTGGATGCACATGAATATTTAAAATATAAAAAAAATTGAATATTTTATGTATTTTTGGTGGACCGGTTTTATGATCCGGTTTTTTACCGGGTTTTTGACCGGTTCCGGTTCTGAGGGTCGACCGGTTCGGTTTTTGTAACTTTGATTTCATCATAACCATAACATTAGGATTATTGAAAGAAAGACAAGCACACCAAGACAAAAGAACACAAAGATTTACCCTGGGAAACCCTCTTGGGGATAGAAAATCCAAAAAAACTTACTCAATATAGAATTCAACCAAGTACAATGATCAACCCCAAGAACAAGACTAGCAACTTCCTCTCTCCAACGAACCTCCTCACTCTCTCTCTTACGCACTTACTTGTGCGAGAGATGTGTCTAAATGAGGGAGGCGCCCCACGTATTTATACTCATCAAGTGAGTGACATCTTAAGTTAACTAGGTCGACCTGTTGCTCTAAAACATGGTCGACTTACCTAGGGAGACTCAAAATAACATTTGGGTACTATTGACCCGACTTACAATGGAGGTTTTACCTCATGACTTTGACAGGACCAAATACATCAAGGACATATCCTAAAGGAGGAATAGTAATACTAATACAATAAAAATACAATAGAATATCTTCCGAAGTTACATTTCTTTAACACAATGGGACTATTTGGTAACATGATGTCAATACAAAATGGGAACTCTAAGGTGGCTCCTAAATAAATATAAAGCAAGATGTGAATTGTTACCCCAAAGTCAAAAGGAGCTAACTCCAAAGATGTAGAGCCAACCCATAAAAGATAAGTACAGAGAGAGCCGATACCAAAGAAACATGTACAAAGAGAGTGGGTCTGGGAACTGTGATACAAAATTGGAGAATATCTCATGGCGCAATGGAAGCACTGGAGGCGTCTCTCCTAACATCCGAAGCCAAATGAAGAAATCTCAAGATAGTAATGTGTCGCCTCTTCATTGGATTCATCTAGCTCATTTATATGAACTATTGAGCTCTCAACAAAGTCAAAATGCTAGCCAAATGAAGAAATCTCAAGATAGTAATGTGTCGCCTCTTCATTGGATTCATCTAGCTCATTTATATGAACTATTGAGCTCTCAACAAAGTCAAAATGCTTCTTAAAAACAAATCCTTCTAACTTATTCATGCAATCTTTCAAATTACCTCTAGTGCTTCTTAATTTGGTGACTTCATGAACCAGGCCTTGATTAAGGTCATGCAAGTCCTTGATCGTCTTGTCTTGCTCATGCACCTAAGAAAGAGGAAGATTATATTCGCCTTTAATTTTTGATACTTATCAAAGACACTCTTCGTGTCTAAGTGAGGCACACATAGTATGGGTGCTATCTGACACATCTTATTACTATAGTCTATTATAATATAATGTCTTCACTCTTCTATTATAATCACATACTTTAAAATGAGCTGTCAATGAATCCATATCTTGTTCAATAGTGCTTATCACCATGCACAACCGCTCCTCTTATCCCCAAAAGAGGCTCTCACAAGTTTGATTCCTCATACCACCACAAGGCTGCAAAAAGTCTCTAGAGCAAGCCACCTCATCATGCAAGCTTAGCATGAATTGAATGCTTTGGGGGTTTATCAGCCTGGGTTCAAACGTTTTAAGCTCTGACCATGGGTCTCCTTTAAGTGGTCTATGACTCCTCTTTTGGCGACTGCTAATCACACACAGATTGGTACGATGGTGGCTTAAGGAAGGCAACAATTGCTTTTCGATGGTCTCCAGTTTTATGACATTGGATGCTTTTGTCACTTCTTATTTCCTTCATGATGGCTTTGATACACTACAGACAACTAACATCACAGATATCCTTTTCTCATCAATGATTCTTCTTTTCCCTTCAATGGTTCATGTGGGGTCTATTTAGTATTCTCCCTGACGACTATTTTTGATCTCATGGGTGTCAACCACCACACAAATCTCACTGTTGTCATAAACCTTGATTAATTGTAGTGCCTCTTCCCATGACCTTCTGTCAGACTTCAACATCGATGATCTTTGACACAGTCGCTAGTGAGGACAATGCATCATTGTGGTCTACAATCTGTTGATGCTAACACCAAGTGAGGGTTAGATTTTCATGTGATCGAGCCACTCCTCCGATTCTTAGATTCCACGATCTATTTATAGAAATAATGCCACATTTCATAGATCTGCACCACTAAAAACTGTTGCACAATCTATAGACCATAGTTAAAAGATAACAAATAGAAGGCATTTACAAATCATATGGTATCAAACTCACCCTCAGAGGTTTGAATTTAATGGGTTAGAATTGCTTTTCACCAATGTCACTTGTTTGATAAAAGTCACCCGATCAACTATACCACTAACAGATCTATTTCCTTTCACCAGTTTTCAAAACTGATTACACTCAGGTTTGTTCCAGTGCTGTAAATATCTCTGATTTCTCCTGCTGATATTTCTGATTTCTCCTGAGTTTTTCATGTTTCCGATTTGTTCAATATTTTTATAACTCTTCAGGTCTAAGTTTATTCTTGCCAATATTTTCTGATAATTCTCGATATTTCTTATAAGTTTCTTTCCCAATCCTAGGCGATATAATTCTCCAAACCGATATTTGCAACATTGGTTTGGTCCAGTGTTGCAAATATTTCCGATATCTTCCGAGTTTTTCTTGTTGCCGATTTGTCCAATATTTTCTTAATTCTTCAGGTCTAAGTTTATTTTTGCCGATATTTTTTGATAATTCCGGATATTTTCCTCGATATTTGCCGATATTTTCCAATAATTCCGGAGGTTTTCTCTCCAGACCCTCAGCGATATATTCCCCAACACGATATTTGCAAGATTGCTTTGTTCATCATCTTCACAATTGTCACTCTTGACCCCAGAATCGAATTAGCAAAGATCAATGCTTTAACACAATGCAATACATGCCTTTGAAGGCCATAGTAAATCCAAATCACACAGGTCATTCGTTTTAGTCCTCTCAAAATTTTGATACTCTGATACCATGTTAGGGTTTTAACTTTTAAGAATAAGCCCATGGTAACCAAGTGAAACAGTGGTGTTCAGAAACACCCTTAAACAATGAAGCACAACTTTCCAAGAAGATCCAAAAGAGCACAATGCATGGTGTGTATGCAATGTGCGTATGGTGCATATCAAATGAGGCTAGAGCCTCACCAATAAATAGTCTTAGGGTTTACCCCCAAAGATAACCACTAGAGTGGTTAATCAAAGTAGTGGTCCCAAAGGTCCAACAAACTCATTAAGTTCGGTTTACATTAAATATTCTCACAGATTGTATGAATGAGTGGAATGGACAACGATCTTGTTTCAAAAGCCATTTTTCCTTTGAAGTATTCTTTTGAATGGCTAGTCTGTTTTTGGTTGGCAAGGGGTCTCATATTTTCTAATTCTAATGATTGGGTTTTTGTGATTTCTGCCATTGTAATCTGAAATTTAAAAAAATGTATGCTTCATTATTGGGTTTTGAACACAGTACGTGAAACTGAAATTAAAAAAAAAGGTTTATTTGTTGGTTTTATGTGTACAAAGAGCCTTCTTTTAGAATGTGTAGAGTTTCAACACACAATACATGTATTTGGAAAAAGAAAATTCAATCTGAGAGTCTAGTTGCCAGCCATGTGGTGTGAAAAATTCCAAAGTCTGAATATTGTAGAGTCTAATCATTAATGTAGTCCAAATTCTTCAAGCCAGAATCTGCTAGAGTTCAAGGTTTCAACTTTGGGAAATATCTACTCGAACCTCCAAGCTCCAGCTGTAGGTATTCTACTTGCTCTCCTGACTCACACATGAGTTATGCAGACGAAAATGACACAAATGAGTTTTTTTTGAGTATATTTACTGTTAGCTTTTGAGGAAAGCAAATAGGGTTTTGTCTTTTGTTTATTGTTTTTTAAGGTGGGTCTTATTTTCTGTTTTTATTTATTTCCTGGCCTTTTTCTGTTGTCTGTCTTTTGCAGGCCAGAAACCTGTGAAAAACAGTCAGCAGAAAGGTAAGCCATTCTCCAGAAGTGCATGTCCTGTCTAAATATTGGAAATGGATTCCTGAAACGACATTTTTATTGTTGTGATAAATTTCGCTATAAATGCCCTCTTCAGGGGCCATTTTTATTGACAAGGATTTATCCTGCAACAATGGATATGCTTATGAAAGTAACTTTTGTGAGCTTATATCTAACCGTTTTTTATGATGGTTGCGATTTGCTGTCACAAACTTAGCAAGCATGTAGATGATTGTTGCATCTATGCCAAGAAAGGGAGGAAGTTTATATATATATATATATATTTGCTAGTTTGTCTTTGACTGGCGGGAGTAGCCTGTGGTCTAAGAAATCGCGACCCAGCGGTATCTAAGCCATTAAAATCTCCTGGGCATTGCACCCAGCCTGGGCCATACCAACCCTTAACATGGATGGATTTTTATGTGTCTCTTCCTGGCTACATTGCAGGGTTTGAACTCGGGTCACCATACAGAATGAGGCCCGTCGAAAGTTGAAACCAACCGAGCTAGTGAGGTTTGATGAGAGGAAGTTTATATTAACTGGAGTAACATTTGAATAATTTTCAACATCTCTGATCACTGTTATGCTCTATAGTGAGAAGACTATAATGACAGCAAGAACATCGATTGCAAGACTAGTAGGGCTAGGAACAAAAGGTGACAGTGTGCATAAGACTTCCAAATGTATTTTTTAAAGTAATTTATACGTTTCATCTTCACTTATTACCAAACTTCTCGTTGAGTAAAAACTTGTACTGATGATATTTGTAAAGCAGCAGGCTGTATATGTGAAATTTTAAGGTGCAATCAAACTGTTAGGCTATGGTAAATTCATTTCTCTTAACAATTAACTATACAGATGTAAATCAACCAATCTGTATAAGACTTAGAGAGTGTTATTTTTTTGGAGCTTGTTTTAAAAAAATATAAATTGACTTGGTCACATTGTTTGCAGGTTTTAGCCAAAGGTGTAGAGTGCGACATTGCTCTGCTTTCAGTAGAGAGTGAAGAGTTTTGGAAAGGGACTGAGCATCTTCGTTTTGGGCGTCTTCCATGTCTTCAGGTTTTACCAACCTATCATGTCAAAATATGCATACCATCTGAACTTATTGTTTTAGTTGGTTTTGGCTCTATGCTTTAAGACTCTTTGAAGAGGACTTCCTGAAAGAATATAGAGATTAATAACATGTAAATTTGTAATCCTGTATGAAAATAGTTTCTTCACTTCATTTCATCTTGATTAATATGTTATGGAAGCAATGCTGTCCTTTCCTAAATGCCAATGCTTACTTTTGTCCTATTTCTCAGAGTTGGAACTGTGATAGTCGTAATTGAGGGCAGGGGATACAGTGGAATGGATCCGGTGTCTTCCTCTATCCTTCTTTCTCCATCTTTTGTTCCTCCACAGAAAACCTTGTGGGGAAACCCAAGGGATGCTTCCCCACATTCATGGATGGCATCCCTAGTAAACCCATCAGTGTAGACCAGTGCACATAACTCGGGGATTCAAGCCAAACAGCTGCTAGCATGAGCTAGCCAAATGGCCAGCAACATTCGTGACAACTGGTTGAGCTAACTCCTTGGGATTAAAATGTTTGAAACATTATTGTCCCACCCTCAAGCACTTAAGCGAGAGTGAGGTTGCTGGCACCTTTTCAACCCTAATAAACATGTGCTTTGCATGTCTCCCTGGATGGGCACAAAGACTCCCTTGCTTTCCATCGGAACAAACCTTAGTGATATTTAAATCCGGATGGGCAGCAAAGTAGTGTTTCTTTCCTATCACACCACATGCTCATATGCAGGTGTCTTCCTCTCTCTACTTGAAGAAAAATGTTGATCTCTTTAAATTATGGGTTTTAATTGGACATTATTCGAGAAAGACCACGACACATTTTTCCTGGTGTAGTCTACAAGTTTTTATGCAGTAGAACTTTGATGTTTTTTTGCTCCAAAGAATCGACTTTTTGAATTGCGAGACCTTCTCTATCACATTGCAGTCCTTTCTCTTCTACATGTCCATAGAGTTCTCAGAAAGAAAGAAAGACCAAAATTGCTCAATGGGACTCAAAAGTATTTCAAGTGACAATGCCAACATGAGAGTGCCCAGGGCATCTCTTGAAAAGGGGAAACTAACAAGAATCTAGAAGGAAAGAGTTTGGAAATATAAATATTTATGAAAAGAAGAAATATCTATTCAGCATAGGTCCTCAACTCCCACAAAAGTGGTCAATGGGACTGAGAAACAAGTCAACATGTAGATAAGTTTATTAATGTCCAACAAATGACTCGAAATCAGAGGGAGAATGAGCCATCTTCTGAAAGAAAAACATTGAATGCAAAATATAATCATTTAAAGAAGCAGGGGAAAATAAATAGAAACACACACACACACACATATAATGAACCAAATTAAAATGTAATTATTTTTATTTATCATTAATAAGGTTTCCTTGGGGTCCTGCCTTTTCATCATGATTTACCTCTTCAGCGTTATATAAAGAGGTTATATTGACCAATTCTAATCATTTTCATATCAATATATATACTTTTTATCCTTTCTGATATATGGCTTCATGCCTCTTCTCATGATTTTATGATGTCTCCTCATGAGTACCACCAAGTACATCACAAGTGGTAATGGAGAGGTCTTTCCACAGGTTTGTGGTCTACTTATTTTTTCCGATGGCCATTTACCCTTCCACTTCCATTCAGTTTTCTGTTTTGCACTGTTATCATGCAAATCTGCACCAGCAGACCTCATCTACAGGAAATGGAAACCGAGATGCACTTTATTTTCAAATGCCCCATATATTACGAGACCAGAGGATGATTCCATCGTTTGTTCAGAGGTTCTCAGATCCTCACCGACTTTTTCAGGTACCCTGACCAGAAATGTTTAGCACTCTATCTATAGGAGGCTCTCAGGTTTTGAGCACATATTCTTCAACCTCCCACCAGACCTGACAACACACAAAAGATAATGACTTTCTTCAGCGTGCTACCACCAGTCAGAGGAACCAAGAGACCAACCAGCATGGATACCGAGCCAACTTCCAGATCAATGAGGATCCGTGGCACCGCATCTCGACCCACAAGATCTCAGCAGCAGATCCGTACCTGATCTCTCTCTGAGAGACTGACTAGGTCCTCCAGACCTAAACACCATGCAAACTCTTCTCGAAGACAACTTAGTAGACAACCCGCATCCTCATCGGGCCAACAGACTTTATTGAACTTCCCTTAGTTTTCTTCATTCAACCTCGAATGTTAGGAGTACTAGTCCTTGGTCCTATTCACTCCAGGATCTTCTCTGCCTGAGCACCTCTGCCCCATGGTAGGGCTTTGGAGATGTGGCTGCGGCCGGAGCTCTCTCATCCTTCATCACAACTCACTTTGCTTATGATTACCTTCTGCATTGCATTTCTTTTATCTCTTTTTAAAAGGAGACCGTTTGGTCCTCTCGCTCAGTATGAACATCATTGTAACCTGCATTCCCGTTCAAGGCTGCGGGGATCAAAACAATTCCAAGAGATCAAGGGTCGAATCTGAACCCCCATAGAGAATGTTTAGCAGTGGATCTGGATCATCATCCACCCATGCTAATGGATTCTCACCTATGCGAAAAACATTATTAGATTTCCTTGACCTTGGTTGTAGAGATGATGTGGATTCAAAAATTTATAGGTTTCTCTATGCATGTGGTGTGCCTTTCAATGTTCTTCGCTCACCCTATTGGCATGAAATGGTACAAGCCATCAATGGTGCCCCTAAAGGATATAGGAGCCCTGGGTATGACAAAGCTAGAATCGTGGGACTTGACAAGGAAAGAGCCAAAATCAATAGTGCTCTTGGAAAGTTTACAAATGATTTGTCGAACTATGGGGTATCCATTGTATCTGATGTGTGGACAAATGTAAAGGAAAGCCATTGATTAATATTCTTGGTGTGTCTGCTAGTGGTGCGGTCTTCCTTTCAGCTCATGACTACTCAGATCGCTACAAGACTGGTATTAAAATTGCACAACCTTTACTTGAAACCATTCAAATGATTGGGCTATACAATGCCATTCAAGTCATCACATATAATGCTGCTAATTGCAAGGCAACAGGAGCAATCATTGAGGTTAAGTATCCCAACATATTTTGGTTAGTGTGTTTGGTTCACACATTGAACCTTTTGATGCATGATATTGTTAAGATGAAGGGCCATAGTTACCGATGGATTGGTTCCTTGTACAAGAGGTAAGAAAATGATAAAATTTATCACCAATCATAGCATGTCCCACCATATTTTTTTCTATCACTCTAGATTGGAGTTATGGAAGATTGCGAAGACTAGATTTGCTAGCTATTACCTCACCTTCAGGAGGCTTTTGAAGGTATGAGAGGCATTGGCTAGTATGGTCTCAAGTGATTCATGGTAGGGATTGAAAGACAGAGCTGCAAGCACATCTGATAGACATGACTTTCAGGAGGTGGAGGACACCATTCTTGATGGTCATTTTTGGGCACAGGTTAAATATGTTCTATAGTTCACCAAGCCCGCTTATAATATTATTCGTTTTGTAGATACAGATCAACTGGTGATTGGGGAGGTGTATGAGCAAATGGATAACATGCTTGGTCATATCAAAGACATTGTTGAGCAAAGAGATGCAATCTTGTATGACCATATTCATAAACATGTGGTCAAATGGTGGGATGATTTGAATGTTCCACTCCATGCCCTTGCATATGTCCTTACCCCAAAATGTTATTCTCCATCTTGGTTGGCTCAACCTGCACTCGGCGGTGGAGTTAGGAAAAGAACACACACAGATCCAGAGGTGCGAAATGGGTATATGCTTGCATTAGACAAGTTGGTCCCTGATGAGGAGTGTGCTCAAGTACGGAGTGAATTGAACCAATACATCAAGTGAACATGGAGTCTTTGGCATCTTGCATGCAACCAAAGATCGAGAGAGGTTGGATCCTATCCGTTGGTGGAACATGTATGGCAGTGGTGCCACATATTTGCATAATTTGGCGGTAAGGGTGCTTTCAGAGTTTGTCAATAATTCTTCTATAGAGAGGTGTTGGAGCACCTACAGCTTCATCCACAACATCAAGAGAAATAGTTTGAATATAGAACATGCCAAAAGTTTGGTTTATGTGCGCTACAACTTGAGGCTATTGTCCCATTATTGTGAAGTGACCAAGAATGATAGAAATTTTTTGACTTGGGACAACAATCCAAAGGAGACTAATGTGGAGGATGGAGCCATTGCATTAGAGTGCTTGGAGGATGAACTATTGGGTGATCATGAGGGTGATCCGATTCATACATCAGAGATGCCAACCCCAACAACCAACTGGTTTCCAGATGCAGTAGTTTTTCCTTTAGCTTCACAACATGCGGCAATCTGTGGGGGCCATTCATCTTCTTCTCGTGTTCCACAATCACTTCCAGCAACTCCTATTCCACCTAGAACACGAGAGAAACAATTAGAAGTTTCTTGTGTCGAGAGGAAAACTTAGTAGATTACTAGATAGTATCATAATACTTTGTATTTGATGTTTATTATGGCCTACTTTGAAGTTTGAACTTTAAATTGTTGATTGCATCTTGATTCTTATCATCTTATGATCTTACAACTCTTTGGTATTGAATATGATATTATGATGCTTTGTTTCATTTCATGGTTGATGTTATCTGTTAGAACTTAGACTATTAGAGTTTGTTGATGGCAAATATTATATGTTGAAATTTGAAGATTGATGTTGTTGATGATTGATCATTTGATGACAATGCTACAAGCCATAGCTTCTAGATGATTGATGTTATATGTGACATGTGTATTAAATGGTTATATCTATGTTTTCTATAGCTAATTTGACAGAATACATGTTTTTTTAATATATATGCATGAAAATATATTAAAATATATATTATATAAAAAACACTCTCAAAACGCTTCCAAAACGGAATCTTTTGAAAATTTTGCTTTTCGCTCGCGCTCCCCGCTCCCAACAGCATAGGTCCCGTTGACCTACTTTGTGGTCATTAGTTGGACATAAATAAAATGATCTTATCTTATCTTATCTAATAATTATAGGCAATCTAGCCCTGTCACCCTTGGACCCCTCTTTGCTCAGACTGGTGCTTTTCCAGTCTCAGGGGGATGCCACTAAATGGTGTTTGCTGTCGTCTTATTCAATATATCTGCATAAGTTCCAAGATTATTAGCACACAAAAGACTCCCTCTTGGGTTGTTCATAAACAGTTAAAAACAATGGTAAGTTTTAAATAATAATTTGAAGTGTTTCCGATCAAATCCTTAAGATAGTTGCAAAAACAAATTAACGGAAATGAGTGGAGTGAATATGTGTCTTAGGTGAAGGAAATTCAAAATAAGTGCACTGTAAACTACCATAACACTGTCAACAATTTAATCAATAACAACCAGGGATTCAAAGAGCTAGAACAAAGCATAATTTTACCAAATCACATATTACCCAAGAAATTGATTGCATCATACTGAATCATAGGTAATAGGCTTCCATGATCTCTTTGCGTGCAATAGAGTTAGTGGTCTGAGGTCTTGAGTATGGAAGAGTGAGGAGCTATCTGTCACTGGAAACTGTCTTGAGAAAATAATATCCAACCATTACTATCCTTCTCAAATATGTATATATAAAGCCTCAATTCATCCTAGTTGCTTGAAAAAGAGGGAAGAGAGCTCTAAGGAAAAAGCTCAACATGCACACTAAGTGTGGTTTCTTTTTTTTCTTCTTTTGGAATAATTTTTCTTCTGTCTTAAGATACTTTTTCTGCTTCCCTTTTTCTGCTGTTTTAGGATAAACACTTTTAACATGATTTTAATTGTTGATTATTTGTTTAGAGTTCATCTAAGTGTTTTGCCATGAATCTTGTGGCTGCCTAGTCTAAGCACCCATTAACTGCACAGCTTAACTTGTGCTTCATTTTCATCCTCAAATGTGTATGGATTAGTTTGTCTAATCATTGGCCGGTATTTGCATTAAATGAATTTCAGGGATTGTGTGCTGTCAACAAATTCTTAAAAAAGCTATAAAAACTTATCCCAGTTCTGCTATGAAAGACTCTTGTTGTTTTACACTGACCTGCATAACACAAAGTTGGGATGCTTTCCTCAAAATGGACCTATACAATTAGTTGTCTTGTGATAAGGATGATGTAATATAAAATTCTGGGGTTTACATATTTACTTTTATGATGCAGGATTTAGTGATTGTTGTAGGTTATCCACTTGGAGAACATACATTGCAGTTACCATTGACCTGTATAATTAGTTGCCTTGTGAAAAGGATGAAGTAGTTTGAAATTCTCAAGTTTAAATACTTACTTTTATGATGCAGGATGCAGTGACTGTTGTAGGTTATCCACTTGGAGGAGATACCATTTCAGTTACCAAGGGCGTAGTTTCACGTATTGAGGTGAGCCAATACATACATGCTTTTCATGGCAAACAGAGGCCTGGAATTTTGGGACGGGCGATGGCAGAATAAAAACATCTGATGCAGAACTTGTATCATAAAATTTGTGAACTTTTAGATATTCATTGGCTTTAAAAACGAATTGAAAACAAGCACATGCATTTTTTATTTATTGTGATATAAATATTGATCCAAGGCTTCACTTTATCATTGATCATGCAACCTTGCTACAAAAAATAGAGAGATCATTATTAGTTATGTTAATCGTCTCTCTGGCTACTGTTGCCAAACTTAAAACTAAATCTGTTGTATTTATATTAAAATTTATTCAGCATTTGACTTGAAAGAATCAAGCTACGGTTCATGGTAATGTTGTTGTTTGTTAATTTCATTTATTCACCAGGACCCATCTTTAGCAAATAATGACCTAGACCTATAAAATTTCTGCTATGGTTGGCATTTTGAAATTTGATCGAGTTATAGTAAACAAATTTAAAATGATGAAAGCACATAAAATTTTTTCGTTTTTCTGAGAAAATTATATCCTCTACTGAAGATATTGTTCAACCTTCTCTGATTTCCTGGTTGCTTTTACTGAACTAAGGTGACATCATATGCACATGGAGCTGCTGATCTATTGGGTATCCAAATTGATGCAGCAATAAATCCTGGTAGAATATTTTTTCTTTCCTGTAGCTGCAAATTTCCAGACTATTAAAATCATGCATATACTCTATTCTATATCTCGTGAAATAGAAGTTTCTTAAGTAGAAGGGCAATAAAGATTTTTGGGATTTCACTGTGTACTTTTATGAGTACATGAAATCTAGTAATGTCACCTAATTCCTTAAAAGCAACACTCTTTCAGTTTGGAATTAGATTGATGGGATTTCTTTGTTTACTTGTTTATTGGGGGTGCAGGAAACAGTGGGGGTCCCGCTTTTAATGATAATGGAGAGTGCATTGGAATAGCATTTCAGGTAAGCCGGATATTTAACCTTGTTCCTCCATTTCCCTTATCTACCTCTTCAACCAAACTGTGCACTCTGTGGATAGTGTCCTGTTACAACCATGTCAATGCAAACCATGTTGGACGTATTCTTTTTTTATGCTTGTCAACTCCATGCCATAGAGTATTTGCTGCTTTTATTTATTTATAACATGTTGGCATTTTACTGATTAGTTACAGCTAGTGATCTTTATGGGTAAAAATTATGTTTATGTACCAACCTAAGTATATGGCATATGCTATTAAATGTATATTTGGTAGACTAGTTATTTCCCATCAATATATATATATATATATATCCCCAAGCAGCACCAGGCACTTCCCCTCATTCGAAGGATGGCACCTAGTGTAAAGTGGGCTACATAGACTTAGGACTATTGTACTTTCACTTGGTAGGGACATTGAGTGAGGCACTCCTAGGCAGAGGCTGCCAGCCCAAGGACTTGTTGGATAAAATGTTGTTATTGATGTTAATAGAGAAGTAAGCTAATATCCTTGCACAGCCTTCAAGGAATGCCCGCCAGTGTGAAAATAATGCCCACAGCCACTAACATTAATTGCTAACCAACTGCAACAGTTATAAAGAAATGGCCACACTGTCCTATATTAATGCCCGCACTATGCATAGAAAATGCCCGCACACCCCTTGAAGAAAATGGACAAGTAAAATGCCCATCATTGATTCATTACTAGTAGTACTATGCTTATGTTTTGGATTGTAGGGGCCATTTAGAGCCTCTTTGTTGATGTATCTTGGTTCATTACTTTAGTGATATATTGCACTCGGTGCTATTTTGGTTATTTGCACCTGTACTTGCTATATATATGAGAAACTTTGCATATTTGTGTATTAATGGTTTCGATTCATATGTATGCACATGATATATATGTTTTTTACAAAATATAAGTATTTTGTGTTTTTTAGTGTACTGTTTTTTTTCCCGGTTCCGGTCCGGTTCACATTTTGGGCTCTGCCGGTTTGATGACTGGTCCGGTTCTGATAACATTGATCTAGATGTGCTCCAATATGATGATGCCTCCCTGGTTAAGAGAGAATGTTGATATGCTAGCTGCGTGAGGCATCCTCACAAAGTTGGCCCCAGAACAAACATGAAGATGAAAATTAATATGCGACCAAAACAGAAGTTGGCCTCGTAAAAGAAGACAAGTTGGCCCCACTTGGAAAGTGAAAATGTCAACATGATAAAGTATAAATAGAAGGCGCCTTCCTCATTCTTCACCAAGCAAGTTCGCTCCACTCGATAGAAGTTCGCTACAGATGCAAGAAGACGACTTTCTTGGGTTCGCTAGCGTTGGAAGAATTTCTCTTTTATTCTTGGAGTTTATTTTCTGCTATATGTGATTACTTTGTATTTGGATGTACACTTCTCTTTGAATTGATAATCTCTATTATAGAAGGTTGCTGGGTTTTCTCCCTTTGTGGTTTTCCAGGCCAAATCTTGGTGTCTATTGTTTCTATGCTTGGTTATGCTTTTCGTTATCCTATTTATTTGATGCAATTGAAATTATACTGCTATATCTATAAAAATTAATATAAGCGACTTGAAGCATATCTTAAATTTGAAACATAACATATGATATAACAATGTGAACATAGAGTTTAACATGTATATATGGGTTTGTGGCCTCAATGTATGCATTTTTTTTTAATGTTGATTAAGTAATGTGTGTGGCTTCAATGTTCGTATAAAAGATTATCTAGAACAATAGTCACAAATTTGTTTGAAATGATTTTTGCAGTGTTCCACGGGGACGCGCCTCCCAGGGTCGGGGGCTCGCCCCCTACGCTTCCCACGCCCCAGGGGCTGGGGGGCTCCATGGGAAACGTTTCGCAGCGCCCCCCTTTCTGTCAAACTTGGGGAAACGCGGGTCTAGGAGTTTCCCGAATTGGGGGGCTCCCACACGCCCCCTCTTGAAAATGGGGGGCTCCGACAGGCCCCCACTGCCTTCGATTTTTAAAATTTGTTTACTTAAAAAAGAAATGGTTCATCTTAAATTTTAGGCTTTTACACTAAATGGTCATTTTAAAATGAAATAGAAACAAATAAAAAGAAAAAAACATCGATTTGATATGCTTGGCTATAACGATTACATTAAATTACACTAAACTCTTCGAGAACATAAGCATGCTAGTATGCAAATGGTGATGGGATGATGAATTGACATGTTTATATGTTGGGGTTCATATTTTTATTATTTTTCTTTTTTCTTTTTTATAATTTTAGAGACCAAACCCCTATGCTAGGGACCTTGACGCCTCCCCGCCCCCCCGTCCCTCAAAATACCCCAAAATTTTGGGGTGTCTCTACACGTCCCCAATGTGTGTTTCCTTGCTCCCACACCCCCGCGTCCCGGAAACTTGGTGGAACACTGGGTTTTTGTGTTGTGTGTCCATTTTTTACTTTGTCTTGTTCTTTAAAATCTTTCTTGGTTATGGGATTTGAGTTTATATTTATTTATATGAAAAATCATACAGGCTGAAGATCGACAAATGTGGTCATTGTCTTGTGATGGTGAAGTTACAAATAGTTATCATTGGATGTGCTTTTATTATTAGATGTTAATAATTAATGAATAGTTGAATTGTTAAAAGTTAAACTAGAGCATGGGCATTAGTTATTTTAGTTGAAAATGTCCCTTTCTGGATGACCTTCCAGGATGCGGCTCACTAGCCCATCTAGTTCATGTAGGCTATAATCGGCGAAAAAGGGAATTAATTAATTGTTAATGTCACCTACGCTAAAAGAACTGTCTAAAGTGACATTAGTGGTTAATTGATTTAAAATGACTTTGTAAAAGTCACTTTATAATAAAGTGAGCGGGAAGTAAAAATAAGTCATAAAGTACTCACTTTGGAATTAAAAATTGAATGGGGTCACTTTCTCATAAAAAATCACTTTTTAATATTTTAATGAGAGAAAAGGTCAAGAGAAGTTGAAAGGTCACAAGGGGGCAAAAGTGAAATTATAAAAATGGATATGAGAGCTTCTTTTGACTTCTAGGATAAACCAAGAGCTCTTTGTGAAAAAGAGCTCTTGAGCAAATTTCTGTCGGACGAAACCCTAGGAGGAGGTGAATGGTTTCGATAGTGAAACAATTTATCCTAGCCACTTGTGGAGGTGGAATCATCTCATATTTCTCATTGCTCTTCATCGCCATGGTTTGAGTTTGTATCTTTGTCTTCAGATCTGAAAGATGGAGGAGGTTTGCTGAGATTTTCTTATGTGGGAGGACGCCATTGTAGAGGCTGCTGCAGCAAGAAAGGAGAGGTGCATCTTGTGGTAGATTCAAACTTCAAAGTTTTCCTTAGCTAGTGAAGAGGGCGCATCCATTGATGAATCTCTGCTCTCAAAAGGGGAGGCACACTGGGTTCTACTGATAACTTTGTAGAGGGCGCAGACTAGAGTGGGAGACCACTTCAATACACTCCAGAACTCTGCTCTCACAGAAGAGTGCACTTGGTATTACATTGATTCAATCCTGTGGTTAGGATATTGCCTGGAAATTACTTATATCTTCTCAGTCAGAGGGTGATCCATTGTGGAAAATTCCAGCTCTGTATGCAAGGACATTTCATCATCTTACTGCTAGGTATGGTCTCTGTACCTTGATAAATTCGTGGGGGTGAGTATTGAGCTTTTATTGTCCATCTAGAAAGAAGAAAAGGCGTTTATTGTGAGAAGAGGCATTAAATTGCAATCTGGGCATAACATTCTCCACTCCTCAGCCTCTGCTACAGCCTGAGACTTTTCACTCTGAACTTAAATTACTGCTGGGTACACATGTTGGCAAAGGAATTGGGATTTGTTCATTTATCAGTCAAAACGATTTGCTTGGAAGTTGTATCTGTGTCAAACAAATATTATAGAGAATCTGATATACTACAGCCACTTTCAGCATTTATAACAAGGTGTAACCAAGGCCAGAGGTGTGTGTGTTTCAGCTTGTTCCTGCCTGCCATTCAAGAAAAGATTATTGTGCAAATTCAGACTTGATATCTTGTCTTTATCATCCATTTTTCAACACTGTACAATCTCACTCTTGCGCTGGAGTAAGGTACTCCTGTACTGTATATTAAATGTTCCTAACTGATTAGTGAAGAAATGATGTGGCATTTAATAACATAAATCTGTTGGAGCAGCTTCCTTTCTTAAGGCTTGTAGTGGTAGTTCTAATGTTACGTGTTAAGCCTGAATTACATACATCCATAAAATTATGAAATTTATGTTGCAAATGCCATTGTTGTATGTGGAATGGTATCAAGTAAATTGTTGAATATAAAACCCAACCAGTCAGCAAGGAGGTGGTACCAACAATGCTCTAAACTACTTGCAATCTAATACAAACATGCTAATCACATATGTTTGTTGAAATAACAAACCAGCCTATACTCTTCAGCAGTTGGGAAAGATTTTGCCAGAAGTTCTTAGCCGTCTTGCCAGGCAGTGGGTAAAATTTGAGTACCTCTGGTCTGGGAGTCTGGGACATTACATAATTTCACTCTTATCTTAACAATTAAATTTTTGTAGGAACATTTCATTGTTCTCTATAAGTTTATGATTATAAATACATTTAAGCATTTAGTTAACTTTATCATATCCATATTATGTTGAATATTTGCCGAATTTCGAATTTGTTGTGAATCTTTGTACATGAGTGCCAATATGGCCAAATTTTGCTACTACACTTTCAAGTGGTCATATTACAATCTATCTTCTGGAAGTTATCTACAACATCTATAACATTTCATGCTGTGGGTATCTTGCTTAAATTTCATGGTCAGCCCTATTTCCTTATTAATTAGATCAATATTAAGCAGTTGGATATCTTTCAATGACCAGGAATATAAGAGGGCTACACAGCCCCTAAAATAAGATCGTTTTTTTTTTAAATTCTGATGATATATGTCTGCTAGTCTTTGAACAGCGAGTTCGACACTGCAATGTGTTCTGTGGATTGCTTTCCACAGTTCTCATACTAAATGATCTCTGGATTTAATATGCCCGTGGTCCCTAGGCTTACAGCTTTTTTAAAACAAGGTGCTATCAGTCTTGTAGCTCAGGGGAGTATTTGAATAAAATTATGAACTATGCTTCTTTATGCACAGCATTATCCTGTTTTCTTTCTTATAAAGGTAGAAGTGCATTTAAATGCGGAACATGTTACATTACAAAAGTAGAGTCCATTTAGTTAGAATGTTACAGAAAAGGTTTGTAAAGGTTACTACCCAAAATTTTACACATGTGCCTCGTGGTAAATGATGGCTAGATTCCATTGACTTGCTCCTGAGTCCTAAGTATTCTCTTACAGGTTTGCTTTCTCTTGCCTTGCTTTTTTTCCCCTACCATTACAAATTTGTACATATTTATACAGGTGTTTTGCTACTTGACAAAAATCTCAATAGACAGGGAAGTTGGAAGGCTAAACCTCTTTTGACTTCTATAACTCATATTTGTTCCACATCCACAACTTGGTTTCGTGGTCTCTATGACGTTTTTTTGCTTGATTGGAATCTCAACAACCATGGGTGTTGGATGACAAACAACTTGACCTTTTTTCTATGTTGCACAAGTTTTTGGAACGTGGGTACGTTGGGTACGCGGACACGAGTATCGGATACAGCTAGAAGCTTCGCCCAAATTTCAGCAAACGTAGGGTTGGGAGCGGCAATAATATATATTAATTTTTTAAAATATATTTAAAAAAATAAGGTAAAAAAAACATAATTGATTAATTTCATAGCTTAAACTATTTTATCCTCTTAATCCTCAAGTAGTGTCATGAAATTCGTTCTTTTTAAATTTGCTCACTCCTCTAGGTCCACATTATACAAATATCATTGTACGAGTTTGTAAAGGCAGGTTGCATATATGTGTACGAAGTACCAATAGCTTCATAAATCATAAGATTCAATATTTTTCTAATTCCTTGTTCCAATTCCATCTATATAATTGCTCCTATGAGTGCTTAGTCTTTGGGTGCCTCTGCATTTTTTTTATGGTAACTACTACTTCTAATGTGAATGAACTTGATTGTTTTAAGTTCAACTAACAAACTTTCAAAGTTTTTGGTATCTTGAGTTTGATATGGTTTATGATCCTAAATTGCTATATGAGATATGGATTAAAGTTGTTCAATATCTTAGTATTGTAAAAGATCCATTTGTATTCACTTAAGAACACTTGCAACATATACTTTGAGTGTGTCTGGATCTAAACATTTAAGAGGCGTGGGCCCTCTTTATTTATATAACCTTGAAAATAAAAAATGGCATTATTGATAGATTCAATTGAAATTTTTATTATTGGTGATTTCTTGACACAATAAACTTCAATCATTCAATTGATTTTCAACATTTTTCTTATGAACTTGGCTTCCACATGGTCGGGAGCTTGTAGAAGCTCCCAAGCTCCCTGTTTGTTTGGGAGCTTCTACAAGCTCTCTGTCTGTTTGGGAGGCTTCTACAAGCTCCCAATAAAAAAGGAGCGGCAAAAGCAAGTTCCCAAAGAAGCTCCCATCAAAAAGGGGATGTTTCGTACCAGCTCCCAAGCTCCCAGGAGCAGGGAAACGCTGGGTACGGGTCGCCAAAATCCTGGGAGTAGTACCCATGCAACTATTCCTTTTTTTTGTGTCAACTTCTCTCAACATAGGTGGTGGTAGCTAGAAGAGATGACAAAAGGGCAGTGGTTTTTATTTGCATTCTGGAATTGTTAGATGCAGTAGCTCAAACACATAAGCCACAAAATTTTAGCAAATAAAACATTCCTATATTGATTGCTTAGCATGTATTTACAATATATTAATTGATAATGTTACAACAAAATCTAGCACCCCCAAAATGATGTAAATTCCCAAGCATCAAGGGGCTAGTTTTGTGCAACTTAAGGAAGGCGAGTCACCATCACCTCAAATGACTCTTCATCTCTCATATGGTTGGTTCTTTTCCAACTCAAAGGGGGAACCCTAAGTAAGATTGCTAAGGTTATATAGTGTATGCTCTAGGTGATATTGTGAAAAAATTATAAACCCTTAAATTTATCTGTATTAGCAGTCTTCAGTTTAATTACTCAATTTCAGATTTTAACTAGCAACCATACCTATTGCAGATTTGAAACATTAAACAACTGCAATACACTGCCTAAGCAACAATTTCAGAGAAAACCACAACACACGAGATACCCTGAAACCCCAACAGGGGAAAACCAGCCAACAATATGTCTTTTATTGCAGGTTTGTTAATCAACACTTACAATCGCAAGTATCCAGATATGACTCGCCCGATCTCAGACTTTGATTCTCACTATGACTAAACCCTTTAGCAGAAGACAAGATTTGACAGAAGATATGACTCGCTTCTATCACTCACAAGTGATAAAACTCACTTGTTTCTACTCAGACTCACTCTTGAATTTTGTGTACTGAACACCACAAGAGATATGACTCCGAACTTGGTGATTATACAACTCTCCATAGCCTCTTTTATAACATCACTTTAAGTCAATACCATAGGACACTCAGTACCACGGGCCACATAATACCATAGACCCTCCAATACCATTGACAATAAATTATTACAAAAGACACTATAACTAGTCTGTCTAGAGAGATATACTCAGCCCCTTCTACGTTGCTAGACACCTCCAACGCAGAAGTACCTGTCGAGATACCAAAACTAACACTCCCTCTTAGTGAGGAAGGTCCTTCTAAAAGATCCTCCTCTAGAATCATCATCTGTAGTTACTCCTAGCGAAAATCGACACACTGGACAAATTGTCCCACAAGTAAAATCGACCCTGCGTCACCCTGTATGGATCGTTTTGGACTATGTCAGCTTGTACATCGTCTTTGTTAGGCATACGAACCCCCTATGTCACTCATGCCACACGTGCGGCTCTGCATCAGCTATACGAATTGGTTTTGGTTTCCTGCGTTAGCATTACGACCCTCCTACATCACTGTACGGATTGGCTACTTGGTGATTCAACCCTCTCTCCAGAATTTCTCTCTTGTTGCAAAATCCCTTCATGTTTCTCGTCAGCCATTGAGTCTCTCACTCATCGAGTTTCTCACTCCTCTTCAAAGAATCTCTCTATGAAATGTTCTTGTTATCTAGGGTATCTTTCTCTTCTCCTTAGGTTTTCATTTATAGCATCTCAATGACCAAAACCCTATCCCCCAATTTCCAAAGTGATGGATGGCCAAGATTAGATCTTGAGCCTCACTTAAAAGTTAAGATCAATTGTTGTGACTTAATCTTAAGTTCACTTTTTAGTCATTAGCCAACATTTAGTTAATAATGTGCTTTTTCTAAGTTAAACTTAGGAAAGAGATATAAAGGTCACTTACTCAATAGCTAAGCAAATACCTAGAGAGTAGATGGACAAACACCTATTGGTGTAATTACTAAATGTATTTTCCGTAAGATGCCATTGATTTTTATTTCATGGCTTTTTGTTTTGTTCTTTAATGCTTTTCAACAAGGTTTTTGTGAAATTGTATTACTATCAAAAGGAACATAGTTTAAGAACTTGAGTTTACCAATAGCAATTTGTTTGGTTGAAAACCTCCTTTATATTGTAGATCATTTTCTTTTCTTCAAGCAGACTGTTGTCATTCTATTTTTCACTATCAAACATGTACATACTTTTATCCATTTTTTTCTTTCGATATAATGTTAGCAATGTTATGCTCAGGAAGTTAGTAGTTAAGTATTTCAGAGTTTCAATTTCTATTGACAGGTCCAAAGATGCATCTAGAATCACAAATAACTTTTGCATAGTCTATAATCGTTACCATTCTTTAAAAAAAATATTTCCCTATTCAAAAAAAATTAAATTCGACAAGTTGAAGCATGCATTCTTGGATTTTAGTAAATCTTTATTACAACGCTTCATCTTATGATGTCTTATATATGAAAAATTACTTAACTTGATTCTAGTTTCTACCCTTTGCTAGCAAATTCATTAATTGTAGATATTTTCCAAGCAAGTACGCAGATACAAAATTTGAAAGTGAAATTAGTGCAATGCTTTTATGTTTCTTATCCTCTACACCTAATGATATTTGACTAAGGTTTTAAATATAGGTTTATAGATCAGCAGAAGCTGAGAATATTGGGTATGTGATACCAACAACTGTTGTTTCACATTTTCTAAATGATTATGATCGAAATGGGAAGTACACAGGTAAAGCCTTTTGATGTTTGTAGAATTTGATATGTTTCTATCACTCCTATTCATATATGTTTCTTTTTGTATTCAGATATAAGAATTATTGTTTGAATAGTTTCTCAATGATAAGAATTATGTTTCGAGGTTTTATGTTGATGTAGAAACAAAGTCATGAAATGAACAACATCCACTTTCAATTTGTTCCTATTGAGAGGGGTTAATGATGTGGTTTGGTCATGATTCATAAAGGTCATATAGTTAATTTGAATACTTGTTTTTTCAAGAAAATATTTTTGTTTGCTTTTGTTAAGGATGTAGCTTTCTGATAAATAACGGAGCATAATTTTGTTTGCTTTTGTTAAGGATGTAGCTTTCTGATAAATAATGGAGCATACTTTTGTTTGCTTTTGTTAAGGATTAAATAATGGAGCATGGCTGTGCATTTATTAGTTGAATGATTTCAAGTTAAAACTACGCATATTTTAGGACTAATTGTGATCATGTTATGAAAAGAGTAAACTTAAATATTGGAGATTGTTATTAGTTGTTGGGATATTTGGTGGTGGTGGGGAGGGGCGTTTCCAAAAGTTGCAAGCATTTGAGAAACAAAGAATTTATAAAAAACTATGCTTTCTTGGTAGTTGACTATTAAAAAGAATTAAGTATATTGAAAATGCAACAATTTAATTGTATTAAGATCACCACATTGATCCCAAATAATAAACCATAAACCATTAAATAGGAAACCCCTAAAACTAACCGAATTGATATGGGGATGCTCATTTAGCTAGAAAAGGTAAGGATGTAGAATCAAGAGATGGGAAAATTGAAGACAAGCCGAACAAAGTGGATTGTTGGTTTGACATTTGATTGCTTCAAAATTAAGTGGTAGAATTGAAGTGGTAACACTAAATCAAGATTGCACAATGAAAGAGAAATGATAATACATTGGTTTTTTAATTTTGCATTTGTTATCTATCCGTTTCATTTTGTATTCAAGCATGTAGTCGGAAGTGGAGTTGGTTTATAGCTAACATGGTAATGTTTAGGCTTCAAGGGGTCAGTTACATTCATAGGCTTAAGTTGTTGCCATAATTCAAAGTTTTATCTAGATCCATACTATTGTTAGTACTTATATGTGTTACGCATGGCTCATGATGAAAACAACCCATATACATTGGAAGAAATCTTAGCCTCACATTTGCATGCTTATGAAATGGCTTACTTTGAAATAAATTAATTGTTTAATGTAGTTACTATGGAGCAAAATGATTTCATTGTAAGATTAGAGGAAAGCTATATGAGATATAAAAAGATAAAACAAAAAGGTAATTTTTTATTGAAGAAGAAAAAGTGGAAAGATACCAAAGCATAGCATGGAAAAATCCCCAAAAAAATAAAAGGAAAATTCAGAAGGTAAATCTTAATCCAAAAAAGGTCAATGATTGTAGTCTTTGATGATGAAGAGTTTGTTGAATTGTAGAGTCACAAAAATAGGACAAAGTAAGAGTCAATTGTGTTTCAGTGCTTGGAACAATACTAGTATATAAAAGAAGCATAACTAAATGCAAAATTATGGATCAGGCTTCAAATTTAGTAGGACAAGCTTGGCATTTAGATCGAAGCTTTCAACGTTTGTGATAAAAGTAAGCAAGTTGTACCTCAATTTTCCAAGGAATAATCAACCTTTGGTGGGATGTTTTATAATGTAGGTAATTGGAAGTCTCGAGGTAGTGTTTTGCTATGTGGAAGGAGAATCTAAACTTTATGATAAAAGCTATACAATATTTGGTGGGGACGATGAAGCTTTAGGGCAAACGAGATTGATGTTGGGTGAGAAAACCCCTATTTTGCAATTAAGACCCACTTTTATTAGGAAATGTAAATTAGTTTTGATTAAACTAAACCGACTAAGAAGGTGCTTGACCTAGTGATCAAAGTTGACCAGTTCAAGTGATCCTTGGCTATAAGAGATAGCTAATATGAGATTAGGAGGTTATTACCCTAATCGAAATGATGAATAACACATTAGGTGGACACAATAGAGATAGCTAATACTTACCTAGGAGGAGGTACACTAGGTACTTGGAGGAGGGAACTTAGCCCTAAGCGCTTGGGACCATGAGATATACACATTGGAGTTTGGGCACTTGACTTGAGATGCTTGTGTTGACGAGCTGACTCCATGGAGGTTGGTTGTGGACCTAGACACATGATGAGGAGGAGCATTGGAGCTTAGTGACCACATTATCACACGAGAGTAGCGTTAGCCACATGAGAGGACATGTGGCACACACTTAGAGGATTGCCTTGCATGAGGACACTTGGATACCATCATGGAAGAGGAGTGATGGACTAACAACTTGTTATAGAGCACACCATCTTAAAGACACACATTGAGTGTTAGGAGATTCATGCTTGGAGGCTATTTCATCTTGGGGGTTGGATAAACTTAGTTTGGCATGTGTACATGCTTGTATTGTAGAGAACTTCATGTGGGGTTTCCTTGTTGATTACTTGTATGGAATTATTTCCTTGTTTTATGTTAGCCTTCCTCACCTATTTTATGTCCAATGAATGACCACAAAAGTAGGTCAATGGAATTAGATGATGCATCTGGTCTGAGTACAATATAGGAGTGTAAATGTAGCTCCTAGAAAGTGTTGAAACTAAGATAAGATAAGGTAAAAATAAAGATACAAGTTGTAATAAAGCCTCATAAACATGTATAAAACTGTATCAAGGGTATGGGAGGAAAAATACAACGTGAGGTTGTCTGAGGCTTGACAAATCAAGCCACTCAAAATCCTATCAAGAGAGGGGGGAAGAATGCGAGAAAGAGCTAAAGATGGATCCAGTGGTGTCAGGATCTTCTCGGCCTAATGGTCGATGGCGAGGGGGGCGAACAGGGTGCCTTTTCACTATCAATGTCGAGGCTTTCTGGTGCCATTGGGATGTCTGATTGTATGATCTTGGGGTGGATATAGGAGTGAGGGATACTCCTAACATCCGAGATCGAATGAAAGAAACTCTTAATAGACAACTGCATACCTTGTTAGGCCTGGGAGGAAATCTAGTAGGCATAGAGCGCCTTGTTCTAGATCCGTCTGGGCATGATCCCTCTAGCGCTATGAAAATGAGTGTTTTGGTGCATAGTTTGGAAACTCCAAACCGATCTCGATAAAATCAATCGGTCTCCTAAAGGGGGAGGTTGAGGGGAGACACGAGGTCTCACCACTCTACTGTCGAAGGAATTATGGGACTCTGCTTGTCGCTTGTTGCTTTGATTGGACGAATTGACACTAAAGTAAGAGGTTATTGTCTTGTTCCTCCTAAGGTGGGGTGGGGTGTGTAGTAGTTGGGACCTGAGGTTGAAAATTTCCTTGATGAAGAAGGCGAGGAATTGCTGGTCCTGATGTCAAAAAGGTAGAGAGGGATCCCCTTGAGTCCTTATAGAGGCAATGATATTGTCCTCTGATCTCATAGTATAAAGGGCACCTAAAGATGAGGTGCATCTCTGTCTGCGGCTATTGCAAGTGGCACACTTGGCAGATCCTATTAGATCATGGTAGATGGTGGTCTGTTTACACTCGAAGACTTTGAGAACTGACTCGACGCTATCCCAAGGGAATCCTGAGTGAGTGCATTCAATGTCAACGTGTGTATGGGAAGTTGACGATAAGTGCTTAAGGTAGAAGGACATCTTTGATCTCAAATTTGTCAGAGGTAAAGTCCAACTAACCTCAATGTAAAATCTGTACATATCCTCTCTAATGGACTGGTTTAGTACCTGTCTAGGCGGCAAGAGATGGCTCGATGCATCTAGGGAGAATCTGAATGGGGGAAGGCGCTTTAGAGATATGGTCACTGATTGGAGAAGCCGAGATGCCTCTGAGAACCAACCACATGCATGGCCTGTGGGGTAATATGAAGCAAGAGCCTCTGAGGTATGGGTACCTCTCTCTTCCGGTGGCAGAGTCTTTGAGAGATTTGACTCTGCGAAGGAAAGAGACCAAACAGAAAACGACATTGAGGCAAAAGTGGTGGGCGTCAAACTTTTCCTGAATAATGGGATGCAGAATAACATGCTTGCATCGAATGATGCGCCTAAGAAGCAGGTTATGAACTCTCTGTCTGGGCCCAGTTTATCTGTACCAAGCTTGGCCCCCAGATCTAAGGAGCATAGAGAACCGGATTCTGATAATCACCTCCATGGGATAGAGTTTGGATGAGATGTCCTGAAACTGGTTTTGGAAGCATTGTTTCTCGATGAGTGCTAAGGAACCGTATCCTTTGCTGAGTCGGGGTTTGAGGGCTTGTCGCATGCCAAAACACGACCCCGTGAATTGTACTCCCAAGTAAATGCAAGATGTGGTGATCTCATTCTCTTCTCCTCGAAAGTAAAAATGCAAGTTTGTAAGAGAGCCCTTCGATGCATTAAAGACCATAACCTTAGTTTTACTTAGGTAGACTGTCAATTGTCGAAGGTCACAAAAGTCGACCAAGGTGTCCATCTATCTCTGTAGGTCTCATGAGTAGATGCCAACAACACCAAGTCATTTGCAAAAGAAGGGAGAGCAATATCGAATGTAGAAGGAAACAATCACCCTCTTGTATGTATTTATGGAGTAAGGACTCTAGTTCATTAATGTATTTCTCAAAGAGGGTTGACGAGAGGGGACACCTCTGCTTTACCCCAATGGTTCTCTAAACGAAGTTAGGAAGGCCATGTGCCTTCCTAAGGCGTCCCACAAATGACTCGTACAGTCTCATGATGGTTGCTAGGAGAATCTCAGATGCCAATGTCACATACCGTCTAGAGTAATGCCTCCCTCAGCATTGTGTCAAATGCTTTTTGAAAGTCTACAAAGCAGTTGTAAACTTTTGAAGAGCGATATTGGGCCTCCGCAATGGCCTAGAGTGTGAAGATCTGATCAATTTTCTAGTAGTTTGGGCAGAAACCAACTCGCCCTCTAGCCTTGAGATGTCGATTCTATAGCTCCTCAGAAAGTCATTGATGTAAGATTGTGGCATAGAGTTTGGAGAATGTATGGCCCACCATGATAGTGCGGTAGTTGTTTGGATCCGCGCTACTCCCCGACTTATGGATTGGATGAATAATGTGTCTTGCTCATGCAGGGGGGAAGCCAACACAAACCACGTGGTTAAATAAATCATATAGGACTGAAGATACTGCATGCCATGTTTCATGAATTTGGCTTGAAGACCTTCCTCATCTGCTTCTCTGTTGGTACTCGTATCTCTGAATACTCTCGTAATGTCTCATTCAGAGAAAAGGTGGCATGAGGAGGGGGGAGAGGTGATGCGGGTTGGGGGTTGTCTAGGAATGTCATAATGGGAGGTTGTGTGGGAAAACATGGCTTGGGGGTTAAGGTCAGGTGGGATGGCATGGTGTCCAGGAAAGATGGCCCACCAAAAATATTTTGGGGAGTGGTGGACTCCACAATTCTCACGTCTCCTTTAGGATAGAAATGTTTGCTTTTTATGATGGAGTCTATGGTAGGCGTTGTGGAGGATAGGGCAGGATGGGGGGTCATGTGTAAGGGCAAAATGTAGCTGTTTATGGAGGGATTTGCAAACATTATCAAACCAACACTTCATGGGGTAGGATCTAGGGAGGGTTGATGGGTGTGCTAACGGATAGAATGGGGGTAAGAGTCAAAGGCCGCCTCCTTAGGGACATTGGAGAGTGTCTCATATTTGGCTGTGGTTGTGTCTAAAAAGCTTTGCCATTACTATTCATCATTGCACTCTATCCTATCTTTATGTTGTCTTGGAGATGTCTTATAAGGAGCAAGGCACTAGGGTTTTTGAGGAAGCCCTTAGAGGAGAAAAGAAGAGAGAGAGACATCTTGGTTGTTCTCATAGAGATTGTTCATGTGTGATGCTAGGGTTTTCTCTTGTGAGATGTAAATGCTAGAGTTTGTGCTATATATGACATTGGAGGTGATGATGGATTGCCTTGTGGCTCTTGTTGTATTGCTAGGGTTTCTACTCTAGTAGATGACATGGTGAGTGGAGCTAAGGCTTTGCATGATTTTGGAGCCTTGATCACATGGGATGCATGGAGGCTAGGGCAAGATCAATGAGAGCCTAGCTTGATGAGTCTTGAGCTTGATGTTATGGCCTGCTTGGAATAAGACTTAGTTATTGTATTCCTAGTGTTCCATGGAGGTCTTGGTGCTTGTGTTGGTGCAAGAGTTAAAAACATAGGTTTTGAAGGCTCAAACCCTAGGATGGACATGTAGACTTGGAAGCCAGTGCTAGAGTTGGCTTGTCATCTACTTGTGTGATGCAACATGGATAAGGTTTGCATACCCTAAATAAGACAAAAGTACTAGTAAGGAGGCTTGTGTGATACAAGATTGGTTTATGTGCTAAGGACTTGATGGTGTTAATGCTAGCTTGTTGAGGATATTGGTGGAGTGACCAGCTTTGGTTGGGAGTGATTCTAGCTAAAAGGAGTTGGTGGCTAGGGTTAAGAGAGATTGACTTGAAGACTCGAATCCTAGGATGGACATGTAGACTTGGAATCCAATGCTAGAGTTGGATTGTCATCTACTTGTGTGATGCAACATGCCTAAGGTTTGTATACCCTAAGGAAGACAACGACACTAGTAAGGAGGCTTGTGTGATACAAGCTTGGTTTATGTGCCAATGACTTGATGGTATTAATGCTAGCTTGTTCAACATCTTTGGTGGAGTGACTAGCTTTGGTTTGGAGCGATTTCTAGCTAAAAGGAGTTGGTGGCTAGGGTTAAGAGAGCTTGACTTGTACTAGTTTTGAGATAACACTATGGTATTTACTTCATATATATATGAAGTTTCCAGCTGCCCAAAATTTTGTGTACTTGCAGATTTGACCTTCGATGCATATTATCTTCTAGATTGGGTAGATTCTAGCACTTGTTAATCTTGATTTAACACAACATATAGCTAAATTGGTTGCTTGACTTAACACATACCTTGAAAATAAAGAAGAAGAGTTACCATTGTTTTATTCTATTGTAATAAGAGAAATAAGATCTGTTATATGCTTTGAAATGTGTGCCGCAAGGGTTGTAGCATTGTGGTATTGAATTAAAATCATGCTGTATTTATCATCTAGGGCTTCTGGGTGAAATTGGGTTGAAGGGAAGTGAAACATTATTGTTGTAATTTAATATTTTAGATCAGCCCGAAGGCTAAAAGTTCACAAGTAATAGATCTGGGAAACCTCAAGATTGAGGTGAAATTTTGAAGTTGCATTAATTACCCATACCCAATTTTATGAGGAATGTAAAGTAGCCTTGATTAAACTAAGTTGACTAAGAAGGGCACTTGACGTTGTGGCCAAATTTGACAAAGCCAAGTGACCCTGTTGCAGCCTAATTTGCACCTTGTGTAATGTGGCAGAAATCTTCAAGCCACTGGGTGTGACCTTAGGGGCAAGCTCGAGCCAAGTGCTGTCACCTGATACTCAGCTCCTGTGTCTACTCCAACTCCTAGCGAAGCCAAGGGGGGTGGACCCTAATAAAAATAAAACTAAGGTTGTTTCTATGAAAGCTAGAAATACAGATTTTCTAGGAGTTTTAATATAGGAAATGAAATTAGAGATTACCACTTATTGCAAATAGGATTTACGCTAACAGCTCTTAATAAAAAATAGATACACAATATTTAAGACACATTTGCAGAATTAACTTATGCAAAACATAATAAAATAGATTAGTGCCATAATGAAAAGAGTGCTTTGCAAATTGTGGGTTGCTAGTGTAGTCTTAGTGAAAGTATTGGAGTGTCTCTGTTGGTAAATTTTAGATTATTAGATGAATTGATTAGGGAATGGGTAAATTCTTGCTTGATTTTATTAATGTGGTAATGATATGGATTATTAGCAGGGAGAGGGATTTTCGATATATTGTGAAGGTATAGGGAATATGCCCATACTCACAAAGTGTGTTAGAACTCGAGGAAATGTGAGCTAAATGGAGTCACGAGCCTCATTCCAGATTATGTACTCGGGCAAGCCCTTGTCCATGTACTTCAGAAAACAAGGGGGTTTATTCTAAACTCAACAGTGCATAAAAATTAAAGTTCTCTAATTACTACAATGCTAAAATCGTTTCCCTTTCGGTACTTTGGTATAGTGCACTGGGTAAGTATTTAGATTACTTTGCAAAAAAAAATTAAAAAAAAATTGACCTAGTGAAAGAAAGCAACAAACTACACTAACAATATAACAACAATGAAAACAAACACCGACGTGAATCCCCCCAAGGGGGATGGGGATCGGGATCTGATGAGCCTACTCAAGCCTTATTAGCTTTTTTCAATGATGCGAAAAGAAATGCACTTTGGTCCTCAAATTGGGATCCAAAGGCTTACTTGTTTGTTTCATTTCCCTTCGTTTTCACTAGGAATATTGGTAGAGCTCATGAGGATCCTAGAAATAATACATTTTTGGATTTGGATGGAAATTAATGCTATGCAAATTCTTTGTGCATCCAATCTGAAATTGCCTAGTCATTTAGGCTGTTGTGATTCATAAGAGAGCAAAGGAATCAAATGGAACCAATCTCCAAACCCTAATTTCTATAATAAAGTATAAACGAGAAGAAAAATAGTACTAGTGCAACACAACGCAAAACCCTATTAAGTGTGCTAGAGTTGATTCATAAGTTCACTAGAGAGAAGAATCATAAGTCCATTGTAGAGAAGATGCAACCCAATAACAAGAGAGCCAACAATGAGTCTATGGTGCTCGAAAGATAAATCACATGTATTAGAGAGATCAAGAGGATCAAATGATGAATATCACAACTAACTCTTGAGTGTGTTTGTATACACAACTCAAGAGGTAGGGAACTCTCATTAAGAGGGGTTATGGGCCTACATAGTGACTAGGTTGGTCTTTACTGTTGAATTTTATAACTTAGCAATACAATTTTCAGATCTTGATAATTATGTCCTAATGGTTATTATCCCACTTTTATCATTGCTTAACTACAAATTGAAGATTTCGGCATTCACTTGCAGCGGAAATTAAAACAAGGATTACTGAAAGATAACCATGCATAAGAGACACAATAGTTTTTATCTTGGGTGTAATGTTCCTTTTTTATAAAAAGGGAAAAACTGAGGACTAATAGCACTAGGAGCAGAAAGGTACATCAATTCAATTTTATTAAGTCATCAGTGTAGTAAGAAGGCCATAAGAGTTCATATCATAAAGCATGCGGAGCATGCATGCCTTATTTTAGTGTTAAAGTCAACATGAAATTAGAATTGCATGCATGCAAAAGTGAAGCGTAAACCCTAAAAGTGACATCCAAACCCTAAAAGTACATGCTATTCTATTTAAGAAGGGTTATTGGACCAAAGAGAATATCTATTGTTATTGTTGATTGATTTTGGAGTTTCGAGCAACAGCAGAGCGTGCAGCCTCGACAGTTGGGGTTGGAGACGGTGTCTTCAGTTAGCGAGGGTTCGGCAGTGAGATATCTTCCCTAGCCTCTTATTGGGATAGATCATCCAGGTTTATCCATTACATCCATCATATACTACAGTATTCAGAGATCCAACACATTCCGAAGGGTTATTAGCAGATCCACATTTTGCAGCCGGAAGTAGCAGGGAAAACACAGAAGGATTCGTTGGGACCACAAAACCCAGTCTTTCCTCTGCATGTTAGCTTCCTCTTTCTCAGTAGGCCTATCCTACGGTATGCAGTGATTATTAGCCATCAGTTTGCTCACCTGGAGAAGCTATCAACCAAACAGATCAATTGGGGGGGGGTGAGCAATAGAACTGCTAATCAATTCGCTAGGGCACTTAGAGGGAGTCAAACCTCCGCATGTGCTAGGCCATCTCGCCGGCATCAACAAACGTACAAGCTCAGAAAGTTTCAGCCCGAACGGACCTCTCCTCCTACGAAAACGTCACCTTCATTTTTGGAGGGTTTTTACGGTACTGCGGGGCGGTAACATCGGAGGAAAGGAGCATTATTAGACCACCCATTCGGATCCTTATGCATTCAGCTATATTTGGAGTCATTATCAGCCAGAATATCAGTGGTAAGTGTTAATTTCTCTTTGCAAAACCCTAACCCTAATTCAGCTATATTTTAGGGCATTTTTGCATGGCGAGTTTGCATGCACAGTTATTTTGCAAATTTGTATGAGATTGAGTGTGCGAGTCAGCACTATCATAGAACATTACAAAATATCAGTATTTGGGATATTACAGTGGTATCAGAGCATGATCCTTGCCAGCTGTGGACACATAGCAATTGAATAAAAGTGCATGTGATGCATGAGTGTACATGCAAATGCATGTCAGTGATGTTGGTGAAGTGCATGTCACAACAAAGGTTTTTCTTTGCCAGCTTGTGAGAACATGAAGACATTGAGAAGGATCTTGACTGGAAATTGGCAGAGGTTAGCAGTACTTCAACACTTGCCTTGGTATCAGGAGTATCTAGCCTTGGGTGATGAGGTATGTGCAGCATTGTCCTTCCAATATTATTACACCATCAAGTTCGGGAGCCAACCCAAGTATTTGGATGAGGATCTCCTTAAAGGCATAGTTGGGGGAGGGAAGAAAGATGAGCATGAAGTACAGGTTGTTGGTGAGCTTCATTTGGAGTTAACAGTACATGATGAGGATGTGCATGAGAAGATTGCATTAGAGCCATCCTGTGAGTCTAGTGACACAAGCACATTCGTTAGTCAGATTGTGGACAAGCCCTGTGATGAGTTGGAGTTGGTACACTCTTCATCACCTACAACAGGAGTCCAGACAGTTATGATAGGCGAAATACATGAGGTGCAAGGCAATGAGCACAACAATCGAGACAGTGAGCAGTCACACATGGAGGTTAGGGAGAGTTTATACATGCATGAGATAGAGCTTCCAAATGATAGTCACCGAAAGAAGATTGAATGTGTTAAAGAAAGCATTCTAGCGATGAAAGAAAGGACGAAGATGCTTTGCGACACCATAGTACAACGAGATGTTGAGCTTACAGTTCTTCGAGTTGTATGTACTGAGTCAGCAGTCAGGATTTCTAGTATTGAACAACAGTTAGATTCCTTGATGGGGCAGCAAGAGAAACATACTTTCACATTTCAAAGCAATCCTCTTAAGGAGTACATAGACAGGGCTTGCAGTAGCTTGAGTCCACATTCGCATAATGGCTGATTGTTTTTACAGGTTGGCCAAGATCGAGAAATTGACCAGCAGTATATGAGCATTCCAGTTGAAATCAGAAGGGCAGAATGTCAGCTTGGTAGGATTATTCCTTGTGATGGTGCTTATGGACAAGCTACTTTTCGGGGGTTGGATTGGAGAGAGATTAAGAGTTGGTGTCCTATTGAGTGGGTGATTCTTGGGAAGACATTCCTAGCCAAGGGTATAGTCCCACAAGAGCCTTCAGATATTTGGGATGAAATATGCACAAGTTTGCATTGGGATCCAGGTGGAGGACCTTATGAGGGATGGATACAGTGTTTACTAATGGCGTTACTTGGGAGTCTACATGATGCTCCTTGTGTTGATACTATGCTGGGTAGCAATGGATGCATTTTGACCTTTGCAATTCTCAGATTGACTTGGGACCTTGGGATTACAGTGACTAACAATTTAGTGATTGCTAGAGGATGCTTTCAGGAGGTCTCTAGTGATGGTACCGTATAGTGCAGTGTTTTGAGCAGAGGGTGCTACAGATCTCCTAGGATAATTTGGGACCTTGGGATCATCCTCGGATTCAGTTGGTTCAGTTGATTGATTGTGGATTTGCGTTGGCATTGCTTGAGGACAAGCAATCTTTGGCAAGGGAGGACTGTAATGTTTCGTTTTTATAAAAAGGGAATAACTGAGGACTAATAGCACTAGGAGCAGAAAGGTACATCAATTCAGTATTATTAAGTCATCGGTGTAGTAAGAAGGCCATAAGAGTTCATATCATAAAGCATGCATGCCTTATTTTAGTGTTAAAGTCAACATGAAATTAGAATTGCATGCATGCAAAAGTGAAGCGTAAACCCTAAAAGTACATGCTATTCTATTTAAGAAGGGTTATTGGACCAAAGAGAATATCTATTGTTATTGTTGATTGATTTTGGTGTTTTGAGCAGCAGCAGAGCGTGCAGCCGCGCCAGTTGGGGTTGGAGATGGTGTCTTCAGCTAGCGAGGGTTCGACAGTGAGATATCTTCCCTAGTCTCTTATTGGGATAGATCATCCAGGTTTATCCATTGCATCCATCATATACTACAGTATTCGGAGATCCAACACATTCCGAAGGGTTATTAGCAGATCCATGTTTTGCAGCTGGAAGTAGCAGGGAATACAAAGAAGGATTCGTTGGGACCACAAAACCCTGTCTTTCCTCCGCATGTCAGCTTCCTCTTTCTCAGCAGGCCTATCCTACGGTATGCAGTGATTATCAGCCATCAGTTTGCTCATCTAGAGTAGCTATCAGCCAAACAGATCAATTGGGGGGGGGTGAGCAGTAGAACTACTAATCAATTCGCTAGGGCACTTAGAGGGAGCCAAACCTCCACATATGCCAGGCCATCTCTCTAGCATCAGCAGACGTACAAGCTCAGAAAGTTTCAGCCCGAACGAACCTCTCCTCCTACAAAACGTCACCTTTAGTCTGGAGGGTTTTTACGGTGCTGCGGGGCGGTAACATTGGAGGAAAAGAGCATTATTAGACCACCCATCCGGATCCTTATGCATGCAACTATCTCTGGAGTCATTATAATCCAGAATATCATTGATAAGTGTTAAGTTCTCTTTGCAAAACCCTAACCCTAATTCAGCGATATTTTAGGGCATTTTTGCATGGCAAGTTTGCATGCATAGTTATTTTGCAAATTTGTATGAGATTGAGTGTGCAAGTCAGCACTATCATAGAACATTAGAGAATATCAGTATTTGGGATGTTACATTGGGAAACCCAATAGGGAGAAAACCCAACATGAAGATCTTTCCAATAATCATAGTACAACAATCATAACATGAAGAACCCTAATTCACAAGGGCATGCCAAACATCACCAACTACATAGATGGAACCCAGTGGCATTGAGGATGCACACTTCTTCACAAGAACCCTAACAAGAGGGAAAACTTCTAGAGATGATAAGTAACCTCAAAATTTTGCTCCTTGATCTTTCACTATGTCCAACTAAAATTAATCTTTCACTATGTCCAACTAAAATTACGCATTAGAGAGAGGATGACGTGGTATTGTGTTTTGTCAAAATGAAATGTTTAGTTGCTTATTTATACACTTCAAATCGCCTGAATTTCACTTCTAGGCTGTCTTGCACTTTTTATCTTGAGGGTCGACTTACTAGTTTGACCACTTCATTATTAATACCCTTGTTGACCATTTATTATTGCATTTTCTGTCTTTCGTAAGATAATTTCTTCACAATGATAATGTTATTCTTCTCCCCATATGCTCGTCTATTCATTCATAGAGTCCTAATGTTGAATATACCCACTAAGAATTCCCAGACACTTTAAGTTAGAGTTTGTCAATTCAACAATATTCCTGTATCGTAGAATAGATTACTCTAACCCCCATTCGTAATGAATGTCTGCCTGATGTTGCATACTAGAGAAAACATCAACACTCCCTTAACGAGGGAGACATTCTGCATCACACCAAGCATCTCACTTGGTGAGAATGTCCGTATCTAGAGTCATATTCTCCAGCCAAATCACAGACCGTGCCAACACCTCGAGCCTTCTTCACTTAGTTATGGTCTATGTAAGGCTACGCCAGTGCCTTTCACCACTAAACATGTGCACATGGCCATTTCCAGTGAGTAAATGTATCATTCTCAACTAGCCAAATCACATGGTTCCATGGTAGTTTACTAGCCAAGCTCTTTAGTATTCCACTAACCAGAACACATGGTCGCATGGTAGTCCACTAGCCAAATCCATTACCCAGTGGTACTCCACTGACACATGGTCCATTTCTCATGGTAGAACGTCTTCCCAATGTTGTAGAGCCATCCATCACTAGCCAAGTCATATGGTCCTGTGGTAGTCCACTAGCCAAATCAAATGGCCCTGTGGTTCTCCTCTAACTAAGACATGGCCATTTCCCTTGAATGGAAGTCACACATTGCTGCACTTCTATAGGGCCATCAATCACTAGTCAAATCCTATTTTTACCCTTTTTTTTGGCCTATTTTCTTGGGGCCCTACTTTATCAGACCTCCACATATAAATGTGCCCTACTAAGGTGAGTTCTAGAACACTAATTTCAAGTCCAATCTGTAGTCAAAAGTGTCCAAACTTGGAAGCCCTAGTTTCGAGACTAGTGTAGAAACAGTCACCAGCAATGGCTTCTTTTAGTACTGCTCTGATGCCTAGTACTGCTCTGATCCCATGTGAATTTTATAACTTAGCAATAAAATGTTCAGATCTTGATAATTATGTCCTAATGATTATCGTCCCTTTTATCATTGCATAATTACACTGAAAATTTCAACATTAACTTGTAACGGAAAATAAAACAACGATCACTGAAAGATAACCCTACGCAAGAGGCAAGAATTTTTATCGTTGGAAACCCAATAGGGAGAAAACCCAACAACTTTTCTTAAGAGGATCTTTCCAATAATAAGAGTACAACAATCATAACATGAAGAGCCCTAATTCACAAGGGCATGCCAAACATCACTAGCTACATAGAGTGAACCTAGTGGCATAGAGGGTGCACACTTCTTCACAAGAAACCCTAGCAAGGGGGCAAACTTCTAGAGATGATAAGTAACCCCAAAATTTTGATCCTTGATCTTTCACTATGCCCAACTAAAATTGCACACTAGAGAGAGGATGATGTGGTGTTGTTTTTTGTCAAAATGAAATGTTTAGTTGCTTATTTATACACTTCGAATCACTTGAATTTCACTTCTGGGCCGATTTGCACTTTTTATCTTCACTTTTCATTTTATCTTTAGGGTTGACTTACTATTTTGACCACTTTATTGTTAATTCACTTGTTGACCATTTATTATTGCATTTTCCGTATTTCTTAAGAAAAGTTCTTCACAATGATGATGTTATTCTTCTCCCTGTATGCTCGTCTATTCATTCATAGAGTCCTAATGTTGAATAGACCCACTAAGACATCCCAGACACTTAGATCTTGTCAATTCAACGATTGTAATCTATCATAGAATAGATTACTCCAAACCCCATTCATAATGAATGTCTGGCTGATGCCGCATACTAGAGAAAACAACAACATTTACCACCTAGTTATATGTTAAATGTGTTGATTAAATCGCTTTTAAGCCAAACCCTGTAATCATACTAATACACATTGCACAATAACAAAGTGAGGTTGGAAATGGTCATATGTGAATTTAACATCATCATTTCAACACCCCTGCTAAAGCTGAGTGGGAGGACATGGAGAATGATGAAAAACAAAGGGGAGTGTGGGTTTATAGATAACCAACTCAAAGATAAGGTCTGTCATAGCTGGAAAGACATGGTTTATATGAATACCACCTCGATAAAGGTCCGTCATAGCCTGAATTTAAATGAGAGTTGGTTTATGAATACTTACTTGATACAAGTGAGTAGATTTATGATTACTTGGCTCAACACAAACAAGAGTGGGTTTATGGATACCCAACTTGATACAAGGTTGATTGTGGATGAAATACAAAAGAGAGTGGGTTTATATTTACCCAACTCAAATACATCTGAGAGCTTTAATGAAGTGGATAAAGATCAAATACAGTTGGGGAGTGGGTTTATGTATATCCAACTTGAATACATTTAAGAGAGCTAGAATACAACGAAGAGAGCTTGATTACAGTTATGAGAGGAACATCCCACCTTAATCTAAAGTGGGTTGGTCCTATTCACAACATGAACATCTCACCTTAATCTAAAGAGGAGGCCTTGGAGAGAAGGCAATACTACACAAATTTCCCCGTTAATGTTGAACATGGGCCATATAGTGAAGATATAATCCCACTGAACACTATATATCCCATACCGGCAGAATTCCCCAAAACTGGTGAGGGTAGCCTTTGGCAGAGGTATAGAAGAAGGATTCATTGAAGCATGCTAATCAATTGAAGATACGAAGGGTGGCTTAAGTTGTCCTTGAAAATGGAGATACTGAATATAGTACATCTAGAAAAGACCAACATCATAGTTTGGAAAGAAGAGATTCACTGAAATATGTGGGGAGAGTATCCATAGTAGAATCTATAAATTATAGTGGGACAGATGTTGCAGACCTATGAGTATAAAATCCTTCGAAGATAGGAAGAACTTAGCTTTCCCTCGAACACACGTGGCTATAGCCCCAAAATTGTCACTATGAGTAGGAACCAATAGTTGAGAATCATGCCTCACATCTTAGCGAACAAAACCATCCATTGTAAAACCACAAACTTTTAGAACATAAAGAACATCTCCAAATAAGGCAGGGTTTATAATGTCTCAAAAAATTAACACTTGTGCTTTCAATCAGCGCATGAGTAGAAGGATCATCTCGACAGTGTCCTAGGAGATGGCCCCATGTACTTGATCCAAAAAAATGTGAAGTAATGAAGTCATAGTGTGAAAATAAGGGGAAATGGTTTTCAACAGGTAAATCCACAAACCCTTGCTCTGAAGAAGGGCAATTATGTGCTCTGCCCAATTGTCATAATAAGCTCCATTTAGGAGGGGAAACTATAATTTTATATCCATTGGTGTTAAGTTACCTTTATAGACCCCAAAAATACAAGAGTACCAAACTCTTGGAAATATGCAATACACTTCAGCAAATGTGTAGTATATATCAGCTAAAAAAGTAGAGTGCGCTGGTCTTAGGATAGGGTATAAACCTTAAAATATCCTTGAGTACCAACATCTTCCAGAAATGTGCACTACACTTCAGCAAATCTGCAATATCTATCACCTGAAACAGTAAAGGAGGAAAGAGCATTGGATTCAGGGTTTAAAATCCTAGGAAAACCCTAGCAAAGGGGTGCTGGTCTTGAAGGACAGTTTAACCCCTAGAAATACCCTAAAAAGAAGGTGATGTCCTGAAAACTTTAGATCAGCTGCAAAACTTTTGAAACCCTGATTCTGCAATCATAAAACAGCAGTTATGCGACCAAACCAAAGCCTAAATCAGCCACTGAAAAATTATTGAAATAAATCAACCGGTAAACCCTCACGCTGGGTGCTCTAGCCTTATGCACAAGATTTCCAGAAAAAAGTTGCACAAAGCAGGTTTAGATAATATCAAACAAGGTGCCCTTCTCTGGCCAATTACACCATAGAAAACAATTCCAAAAAATGCCTCTAGGTTAGGTGATCTTCCACTGCAGTCACTGATTACCAGCATAAACAGCAGAGGAAAATACCACAACCAGCAGTGAAAAGCATGAAATAGGTTGACACCTGCTCTAAATCCATGTTGGGATTCATAAAGGAGTGAAGGGGTCAACCCAACCAGCTTGCAATCTCTAATTCCTGTAATAAATGAAAAGAAAAACAACATTGAGGTCAGCACAACATAAAACCCTAATAATTGTGTGAGGGCTTGTTTTAGAAAGTCTAGCAGTCTCTTTGTAATGGTGGATGGCTTGACCGCTACACCTGTGACAGATCAGGGCCTTGCCCCAAAAAGTGTCATGTCGGGCAAAGACCTCTTCTTTAGGCTTCCTGGATTCACCCGAGGCAAATCCGACTAGCCATGGGAGGTGTCCCGAGTTTTGTTTTCCCAAGTACTACCCGAAAACTGTCAGCTTTCTACAAGTAGTGATAGAATCGCTTTTGGATAGAGAACCAGGATACCTTGAAGTTTAGCAAAGGAAAAAACTTGGTACCGTGGGGCAAGTTACTCTAAAAGGGAAAATACAGATGAAAACAAGACTAAATACCTCTAGAGTGACTTGATTTGTGCAGCAAAAGATTGTGAGATGATAAAATGGCCACTCAAGGTGAAGAAACCCACTTGGTACGCTTAAGGTTAGTAAAAAATAAGATTAAATGATGGTTATTTTATAACAGTCCTTTCAAGCACACAAATCAGCATTTATACAATTGATTGGTAAACTGAAATAAATGATATCCAAGTGGTTTAGTGCTAAGACACTTTCATCCCCCTTTCTAGCTAAAAATATGACTTCTTAAGTAGTGAAACTCATGAATAAGGGAGTTGGTTATGGTTTTATGTATTCTAAGCACTTAAATGACCTTGCTGTAGCAAAATATCTGATCTGGTTTTGTTACGACAGTGAAGGAAAAGAGCATGTAGAAGGGAAAATAACAATACCCAAATATCTGAATGGGATACTAAGACCAGTGCCTATTTAAGAGGCGCTATGAAGTCTAAGAACACAGATTTTAAACATAAAAGGAAACCCCAAATGTGGCTTTAAAGTTACAACCACTAGATATCACTAGGAACCCCCACATGCAAGCCAAATAACAAAGAGAAACAGTATAATGATTGTGACAAATGGATTTTTTAGAATTCTTACTTTGAAGTCTAGTGTACTCACCTTGTTCCAGATGGTTGGTGAAGTCTTCTCTGCTTTCTAACATCTTGTGAATTGATCTCAACTCATGGAGAAAACCCCTTTCGTTGCCAAGGCACACTTGATAACTCAGTCACTTCAAATCCTGCAACACAAAGATGAAATTAGTGAAACGACTCTCAAACTAATACAACTCAACATAATAGAGATCTAAAGGAATGCGATATAGTAAGAAGGGGGTGGCAAGATAAAGATGTCAAAATGAAAATCGATTTCTGTAAGCAAAACCCCCTTCACCATGAAGCCAAGGTGCTTTGGGGTGAACTTAGCTCCCCAATTCTGCGTGAAAACCACTCTAAAAATTGCCTAAAACAAGTAAGACCTGAACTATAGCATATAGCAGAGTTTACAAGAGAAATCAATTCATCCAAACACTTTCGGAAACAATGGAATTTTGCACAAGAGAAATATGGTTTCTATTTCAAAAAAATTGCAAGAGTCCATACAAATGAGAGCCCACTCTCTTTTATAGATTGAGAGTGAGCTAAACTGCTATTACAAAGAGATAGACGGCTGAGATTACATCATTTGAGAGAGAGATCAAGGGCTGAGATCTTTTCTCTCACTCCTAAATTATAAAATAGTAAAAAATGATTTTTTCATGGAGGGTGGCGAATTGTCTGATTATGCCCAAGTACAATCGCTTAAGTTACAACTCATGAGTGGTATTTGTCACGAGGGGTCACTAGGGATTCCCCTTAGTGAATCATTACAAATTTTACATTAAGCAAAAACTAAAGTATAACTGAATATTTGCCCAAGTCGCCCTCTTGGAGAGAAATGCGCCCCATCTAGGAGAGCCATGCTAAAAACGAAGTGGGTAATGCTAAAATGTAAATCTGATGCTACATATGTGTTTAGGATGCCAAAATAAGATAACCCAAGGCATTATTTTCCTCTTTCAGAGTCCTGTTTCCATACATCCAAAACCTTAGGATTTTTTTAAAAATTTAACCTTAGGATAAAAATAATTAAGGTAATATTAATTGGATCATGGGCTTCCCTTGCAAATGAATTCCTTGGCCTCAAAACCATAGAATGCATTGTACTTGTACCAATATCCAATCCGAAATGCCTCCTGAGAAATGAACTCCAAATATTTAATTTTTACTTAGGCAAACCTTAGAAAAATATTCCCAATTAAGCCAATTATTTCAATTTTCTCATAAATGCTATTTGGAGGGATCCAATTGGCCTCCAAAATTGTTTGACCAATTTAATTAGGTCAAACTCGGGTTTGACCAAGTAAAAAGGGTCAAACTTTGACTAAGGTGAGAAATCATAGGATGATCATTTGTAAGGCCTGTAGAGGTAAAACAACACTCAATTATAAGTAATATTGATAAACAACCCAACACTAGATCATATCCTATAACAAGTGATTACTATGTGACTCCTCATATGACTTGTCAGCATAACACAACAAACTTAGCAACACATCAAGTACAAGTAAATGAATTATATACGTGTTACCCTCTAGTAAAAATCATCACACAATGTTACAAACATCAGCCTTACCTCAGTGGGTGGAATGGGTGGTTAGGTAATCAAAAGGCTAGGACAAGTGAAGTGTTGATTATTGGAAGGCATGAATTTCTCTTGGAGATGAAGGGAAACAAGTATCCTCTGTGACATTTTCTTATGTGGTAGACAGTAGGGAAGCAGGGTGCCTCTAAAATGGGTGAAGTGCTTAGAAGGAACCCTGATTGTAGCGTCATGAGGTTTCCTCATGCAACTCGTCCAAGAAGAACAATAAACAATTATTGTCATTCATAATAGGCAAGTCGACCTCAACAAGTGGACAAGTCGCCCCCCTAACAAAAATGAAAGATCAAACATGAAAGAAGAGTATAAATAGAGGACACCTTTCTCCTTCTTACACCAAGCAAGCAAGTTCGCTCCATAAGAAGGAAGGGCACAACACCAAGAAGAAGACTATTTTTTGGGGTTGCTATGTTTGGGGTTATTCTTCTCTGTGATTACTCTTGTATTTGGATGTGCTTTATATCTTGATCTGAACATCTATATAAGAAAGTTGTTGGCTTTTCTTCCCTTGTGTAGAAGGGTTACCTAGGATAAAATCTCTGCGTCCGTGTTTCTGCGCATGGTTATTATTTAGTGATCCTTATTTATTTTCCAATGCGAATAATGATTGAAAATATATTCCTATATTAAAATCTAACATGGTATTAGAGCTATATTGAATATATGCCATTGCCGAAAACTAGGGCATCCAAGTTTGGACGCTCCTCTCCATAGATTGACTTGAAAAGAACACTTGTGAAACTCGCCCTAGGAGGGCGCACTTGTTTATGGAGGTAAATTTTAGGTTGGTAAATTTTTCAATTTTTGACCTAATTTATGTCAAGATCAAGAACTAGGGCTTCCTGCTTTAAGCCCTTTTGATCACTGATTGGGTTCGACTTTAGCATTCTCCAACTTGCCCTATGAGGGCACACCTATCGATGGAAGCAGATTTTAGATCGGAGAATTTTCTATTTTGACCTATGCTCTACCAGAACCGGGAAACTAGGGCTTCTAGTTTTGAGTTGTTGTGTCCACAGAATTGATTAAAAAATAGTGTTTTGGAAATCTCCTAAGGAGGATGCACCTTTCCTTGTGATCATATTTCTCATTTGCCAAACTTCAATTTTGACCTAACTCGTGCTAAGGTTTTTGAATCAGATTTTAGATCTAAGCTTATAGTCATAATGAACAATGTGAAAGTGGAAGATAGACTTGATGGGGATTCCAACCTCAACTCATGGAAGTCTAAGGTACGCATCATCCTGGAAGAGGATGATCTTCTAAAATTTGTGAGTGAGAAAGTAACGAAACCAGAAGAAGAAGAGGAGAAGTCTAAATGGAAAAAGAATGACGCTAAGACAAGAACATGTTTGATGCTTTGAAGAAGTTATTTGAGAATAGCAATGTCAACAGAGCACTTGCCCTAAGACACCTATCCAATGTCAAGATGACTATAGTAGACTCAGTTGCATCTTACTTTATGAAGATTTTTGAGTTGAAAGATTAGTTGGGCACCATTGGGGAGATAATAGAAGATAGAGAGATTCTCATGATGACCCTTAATGGTCTTCCCCATTCTTCGGAACTATTCATTTAGAGCATTAGTTGGCGATCTAAATTGCCTAAGTTTTATCTATTCTGGGCAGATTGTACTTTGGAAGAAACTAGACTTGCAACTAGAGGAAATAGGAATCACTCTCAACATGAAGAAAGCTAGGGCCTTGCAACACATGCTCAAAGAGAAAAAGGAAAGGGAAGGAAGTGTCAAGGAAGAAAAGATAAAGGTGGAAGATTAGGTTCAATTCCAGAACAAAAAAAGGAGGATCTTTCACATACTCAGTGCTTCAAATGTGAGAAGTACGATCACTATGCCTGTTATTGTCCTTTGTAGAAGAAGATAAAGCAGCATGCATCAACAACCAATGTTGATTAGCCTCCATTGAAGAAAACAAAAGAAGATGATCTTGAAGAAAGTGAAGAATATCGTCGAAAGGAGTACTTCTTCTAGTAACTCTATTACTGCATTGGTTATCTATGAAGATCTAGGTTGCAAAAAGAAGATGAATATACAAGGACTCTTGTGATTTTTACAAGGAGGCAGAGATCAAGAAGGAAGCCAACAAAAACACATAAAAGATAAGTATTTAATGTCTTGAATAATAAGTTTTTTTCTCATGATTATTCAATACATTCATAAAATTGTCCATTGAACAATAGATTTATGATTTTCGATATAGTTTTCTTTCATGCATTTATATATGATTGAGATTGACGAGCAATAGGCTCATGTGGTTCATGTTATGCATATGATTGATTAAATAACCTATAGTGCTGCCCAACATCCCAAGATCCCTTTATGTAGTTGATCTAGGATGAAACCTCTTTGTTAACTTGTTGAGAGCAGTGCACGCTCTTGATAGTGTGTTTTGGTGGAGATGGAAGGCATCCAAATAGTCACCATGTGTGTGTTTGGGATATGGATGTGTGTTGTAACTTGTGCTAAAGCATTGGCTAAGATGCTAAATTCCCTTGAATGGTTACGCAACTGTGTGAATTATGTCGTTGCATTGAATTGATTGATTAGTATGCAATGTTGCTGTCGATTTGACTAAATTTGACTTGTAGGAAAGGCCACATCCTATGGCCTACGAGAGAAGGATGATGAGACTTGATGAATGTGAAGTCAGCTAGGTTGCAGATCCCATTGATATTCAGTGTTCGAGTGGGAGCAGGATGCTCAGAAGTGGGAGGCTTCTAGGAGCGTGGCTCTCAACTCGGGTTTCAGATCAAAGAGAAGAATGGCTTTCGTGATATAGAGAGCAACTACAGTGGATGTGATGATTGTTCAACAGTGACAACAAATATACCTGGATCTAGTACATTCAGCCATATGTGGACTCATAACCCACAAATTTAGAGGATCTCATATGGGGATTGACGGTTGGAAGCAACAGGATTCAACAAATGTTAGTCTCCCTACTACAGACGTACATCCATTCGATAATCACGAGGAGTTGCAGATAGTAGCGGCATATGAGTTCTCTGGAGTTCCTCAGTTACTTAAACATGCTACTTGAGATGTGGGGATTATCTCCCAGTTAGAGTTAGGATAGACTCTAGTGTGTTACATATGTCAGAGTTGAGAGTTAGTGTGCGCTTTGGTTCAGTGGACTTTTGAGGAGGTGTAGTATACATCTGCTTTGTTGGAGTAGAGGATGCACCGGGATTCACCAGTGTAGATACAGGGAGTCAATTCAGATTGGCATCCGGAATGGCATCTTGTATAGGCGGATGGACTAGCTAGTAAGCAACCCCAGAGGGAGAATATGATGCAGAGTTGCAGAGGGAGTCTGTAGCACAGATCCAGAGGGAGTCTAGGGTAATATCCAGTGACAGAGAGAGTGAGAAGCTCATTTCAGTAGAATCACTTAATAAGAGATGACACTAATGGATGAGCAACAATGTCCACTAGCGCAACTTGCAGTGGTATGCTCTGGTGTAGAAGGAGCGTGAGGTTCCAACACAAAGGGAGCAGTTGCAACATATTATGTGTGGCACAGTCGGATATGGCTTGAGCTATGCTGCAAATGAGGAGATGAGCCTGCTAAGAGATTTAGAGTCTTATTGGGAAGGTTGTATTGTGAGAGCACTTCAAACTGTAGTGATCTCTTGGTGTAGCAGTAAGAAGATTTTCGTGGCACCGAGTATAATAAAGGCCGCGTACATTGAAGTATGTGTGGCAATTCGCAAAGCAGTATGACTTCAAAAGCTCCTTGCTGATATTAGAGCCGACCTCGATATATTGTGATAACTAAAGCTGTGTTAAGATTTGGTACAAAAGAGGGCAATCCTGATCCTGTATATCCCTACAGATGATTAGATTGTCGACATTCTCACCAAGCCTCTTCCCAGGGCGAAGTTTGTGTACTTCCGTGACAGGCTTGGAGTGGTGGGGAATGTCTCTCTCGTTGAGAGGGAGTGTTGATGGTGTAGCATCAATGAGATATTCTCCCTGAGACAAGGAGAATGGCGTGACTCTCCTTGAGAGGGAGAGAAAGGGAGTTGACTGTTCTAGCTAATACTCCTTGATGGACTGCATTAATTTACCATGAGAAATGATACTCCTTGATGGACGGAGTTGAGTTGTTATGAGACATTATACTCCTCGATGGACTGATTTGAGTTGAGGCATTGCCCTTGGACTGGGAGAACATAGATCGATGGACTGATCTGTGATGAATATTTCAATGAACTGATATGTTGGAGTCTCTGGGTTGGTGCCCAATAACCCTTGTGGCTGCGAATGACTTGTTATTGGGTTGATGCCCAACAACCCTTGGGGTGTATCACTTGAGGTTGGGATGACTTACAAGGTTGGTGCCTAGCAACCCTTGAGGTGTAGCTCATGTAGTTGGGATAACTTCTCTTTGGGTTGGTGCACAACAACCCTTAGGGTAAAGCCCATGTGGTTGGGAGAACTTATCACTAGGTTGGTGGCCATCATCCCTTGAGGCGTAGCTCATGTGGTTGGGATAACTTGTCACAGGGTTGGTGCCCAACAACCCTTGAAGTGTAGCTCATGAGGTCAGGATGACTTGACATTGGGTTGGTGCCCAGAAACCCTTGAGGTGTAGGTCATGCGGTTGGGATGACTTGACACTGGGTTGGTGCCCAACAACCCTTGAGGTGTAGCTCATGTAGTTGGGATAACTTGACACTGGGTTGGTGCTCAACAACCCTTGGGGTGTAGCCCATGTGGTTGGTATGATGTGTTACTGGGTTGGTTCTCAGTAGCCCTAGGGGTGTAGCCCATGTGGTTGGGAGACTTATGGGCTGTAGTCCATTGTCCCTTGAGGTTGTAGCCTATACTGATGTCTTGAAAGTCTCCATGAGGTTGTATCCCTTGTGAGTCCACATGTGGTTGTATCCCTTGTGGACATCATGATTTTGTATCCCATGACATAGTTAACAAAGTCTCACATGAGGTTGTAGCCCTTGTGGACATCATGAGGTTGTAGCCTATGGTGTGGTGATGACTCACTAGTAATTGTAGCCCTAGTGAGCTATTTGGGTTGTAGCCCATAGAGGACGTCATGTTAGTTGTAGCCACATGGACGTGAGAAAACCTTTCTTATGATGAAGAGATGTTCAAGACAAGTTGTGATGCTCAGATGATATCCATATGTGTTCTAGCATGATGATACCTCCCTAACTAAGTGGGAGTGTTGGTGATTGTAGCATCATGAGGTTTCCTCATGCAATTCAACCCTCTAAAGAAGAACTATAAACAGTTATTGTCATTCATAATAGGCAAGTTGGCCTTAACAAGTGGACAAGTCGGCCCCTAACAAAAGTGAAAGATCAAACATGAAAGAAGAGTATAAATAGAGGACGCCTTTCTCATTCTCATAGCAAGCAAGCAAGTTCGCTCCACAAGAAGGAAGGACACAACATCAAGAAGAAGACTAATTTTTGGGTTTGCTATCTTTGGGGTTATTCTTCTATGTGATTACTCTTGTATCTATATGTACTTTATATCTTGATCTAAACATCTATATAAGAAAGGTTGTTGGGTTTTCTTCCCTTGTGTAGAAGGGTTTCCTAGGATAAAATCTCTATATCTTTTTGTTTTTGTGCATGGTTATCATTTAGTGATCCTTATTTATTTTCTGCTGCAAATAATGATTGAAATTGTATTGCTATATTAAAATCTAACATTTGACTGTAGCAAGCCCCCCCCTTTATTCACGTTACAACTTTTTATTTTTCAATGATTTTTCTTTTGATGCTTTTTCTTTTCTTTTCTTTTGATATTTCTTTGTAGCACTTTTCATGTTGCAATCCTTTAGTTAGCTAATGACTGAAAGGTACAGGCCTTGGATAGCTTTCTAGGCCCCAATTATGACATGGTCTTAGCTTTGCTGCCAACCACTGTTCATAGGTGCAACAGAGTTGCCACAATAATACCTTTTTAGAACAAGTAGGCTTAACCTCTTAATTCAAGGATTACCTACTCTCCTAGTCACCTACCAACTTCAAGGATGGAGGTACTTGTTTCAAGTCTAGGGGGTACTCTTCCAGTGACAAGGCCTACCTTACTTGCACTCAATCCACCTAGATCTACAATCATAAAGAGATCAGCGGGGTAAGCAAGCTTTTGCTACAGTCATCACGAAAAACATGGAGGCCATCCTAACAAAGAGGTCACAGAGGGGGGAAGTCCTTGAGTCACTTAGCCGTATCTAGATCAATATGGATTCAAAGTTTGCAACATGGAAGGGATAGAAAAGGAGAAAGGCCGAGACACCAAGGAGAACATGGAGGACATCATAACAAAGAAGTCACAGAGGGGGAAAGTCCTTGAGTCACTTAGCTGTATCCAAATCAATTGGGATTCATAGTATGCAACATGGAAGGGATGGAAAAGGGGAAAGGTCATCATGGGAAATCAAATGGTTAGGTAATGATCTGAGTGACATCATGGAGACCTGGCAAAGAACAATATGTATATAACCCATAGTATTAAAAATCGGTTAAATCGGAACCGGAACCGGCCGGTTCACCGGTTTGGAACCAAACCGGTTCAAACCGGCAGGTTAACCGGATCGGGGACTGGTTAGTTACCGAACCGGCCGGTTTGGTACCAAACCGGTCCGGTTCGGTAACTAACCGGTCCAACTGGCCGAGTTCGAGCCTGACCGGTCCGGTTTGGAAAAAGGCAAATTTTTTTATTTTTTAGTTATTTTTTTATTTTTTTTTATAAATGTTTACTAACCTAACGGTTCCCTAACTCCTAACCTATCCTATCAAACATGAGGTTCTGTACAAGAAATTGCACAAATCTGGAGAACGTTAATAGAGAATGAAAGGTCTTCTATCAGTTAGATCTCATGTGAACGTTATCAGGCATGCAAATTCTCTTAGGTGGCTGTTAGCAAGCTGGCAGTGACATCAAAATCCGTGTACCAGGCCTCAAAGTCTGCTCCTATGCTGCTCTGTAGATTGGGAACATAAAGGAAGGGACAAGACAGACAATATCTCTGCTACAACTGTCTTAAAACTTGAAAATGAAAACAGGCTTGGTCCCTTTATCTCCTCAAAAGCATAGATCTGCCACAGAATGAAAAACAAAAACACCCCTGAACTGTATATATTTATGAGTTATGATTAAAATGAGCACAGATCATATTTAGGAATTCCATTAGGGACAAGTCGGCCTACTTTATCTTTAAAATGCTGACTGGATACATCACTTTTTTGGCTGGAAATATTACTGATGCTGGCTTCGATCTGCTATATGTTTGTACTTTGTAAGAATGCTAGGATTCAAACTTTTGAGGACCCATATTAGTAACAGAACAGTGTGAAATAAACCTGAGATTTTCATAGCTGCAAAATATCTAATGGTGCCCTCATTTCTACAATAGGCCATGATTAGTTGATTACACATTTTGCAGGCTGACATATAGTTCTTAGTTATAATAAATGCTTTAGATATGAAATCATTCAGAAATTAGCAGCTCTATGTCATCCATCTGGCTCCTAAATATTTGATGTATTTTTTAGCAAACCGATTCATTAAATTCAAATCGGCTGATTTATGACCGATTCATTACCGATTCCGATTCCGATTCCGAGCTGGCCCTCGACCGATTCCGAGTTCGATTTTGATTTTTAAATCTATGATATAACCCACACACTAACACCAAATGTGATACTAAGCTAGTGTCCTACTCATTAAATAATCATAGGCTATAGGATAAATCAATAATGTAAGTAAGTTCATCAATGTCACATATAACCATCCATCTAGTAACATCAAGGCGCACTGTCAAGTATAGATTGTAATATGTAGGATACATCATCTGCAGATACTGTGAGGCACTGTCAACCAAGATCCAATCATCTGTCAAGTTGTGGAGAAATCCACTATAACCAACGTTCCAAATAAATGGCACGGGACCCCAAAATTAGTAGGTAGATGACTTGGGCTCTTACTCTAAATCTTTGCCCACTCAATTGATCCAACCAAATATCAACTCATGAATTTCAACCATCTGCATTTGATGCTCTGTCTCTAGGACTCAACTGAATTGGACAAGCTCAAAAATGTTGTTTGCTCTGGCAAAATAAGGGATAATTGACCCACTACAATATCTTTGATAACATAGCTATTTAATATGTGTTATAGAGAAGATGCAACCCAAGAACAATAGAGTGAACAAAGAGTTTATAGTGCCCATAGGATAAATCACATGTATTAGGGAGATCAAGAAGGTCACATGATGGATATTACAAATTACTCGTAAATGTGTATTTATACACAACTCAAGAGGCGAGGCACCCTTCGCAAGAGGGGTTTTGGGCCCGCGTAATGGCTAGGTCAATTTTAACCACCTAGGTATATAATAAATATATATTGGACTAGGTTAGCTATAAGCCAAACTTGAGCTACGCTAGAGCACCCCCCCCCCCAATGCTTCGCTTTCGAAGTGTGCTTCCAAAGGGAGTGATTTCAAGGAGTGGGCTCCCTTGGAAAAAAAATCTCTCCATGGTTTTTTAGGTAGTGACCAAGGAATGCTCCCGTAGTGCTTTTTGGTTGCTTCGGGAGGGAAAAAATGCTCCCCCCCACACTTCCAAAAGCTCCTCCCCGCACTTCCAAAATGCTCCCGTGGGTTAAGGTGATTTTTTTTTTCTATTTTGATTTTTTGGAACCAAGACATGGTTCCACTTGGATTTATGAGCATGGTTAGAGTTCATTTAGGGGATTAAAACATGTATTTACTCTATTTACACTCATTTTATTTGTCATTCCACTCATTTCACTCCTTTTTGCTAGGGTTTTGAGTGGGTTTAGTAGTTGTTTGTGAGCAAATTTGTGAGAGTTTGCAAGGGAGATTGAAGGCTGTTTTTGTGGGAGCTTGTGATATTGAAGTCTCTCATAGAGATTGAAGCACCATTGGAGGGTTAAAGCGGTAGGCTCTAAATCCCAATCTTTCTTTGTGTTTTAATTTTTTTTCCACTATGTTAAAATTTTAAACCTTGAATGTTCTCTTCTCTTACTCTTTCCCTTTCTCGTTCTCTATCATTCTATTGTAGGCAATGTGTTAGTCCCATCTCGAGTCAAGAAGCATGATGGGTATGTGGTTTTTGTTTTTTGTTCCATTTCTGATTATGGTGGTGGTGTTGGGAAACCGATATACCAATGAAGAGGTAGAAGTAGGGAGTGGCACATACCGTGAGAGGAGGAAGAAGGGGAAGGGGATGATGATAATGATGTTGCGAGTGATGAGGGTCAAAAACAAAAAGATACAACACCTTTGTGGAATTATGTGGCAAGGCTTGGGGGAGGGAAAGGGGGTGGAACCACAAATATTTTATGCCCCCATTGCACTAAAACTTACATCTATGTGGAATTATGACATGGGATGAAGGTAAGACTATTGTTGTCAAAACCCATGACAGAGTGTAGGGAAAAAAGAGAAACAAATATAATTCGAAAGAAGAGGTCGCTCAAAACAAATCCAAGAAATCAAGGTTTGAATCTAAGTGCTCACATAGAATGTTTGATAGTTGATCCTCATCTCCCATAGTAGTGGATTCTCACCTATGCGAAGAACATTATCATATTTCCTTGACCAAGGTTGTTGGGATGATGTGGATTCAAAAATTCACATGTTTCTCTATGCATGTGGTGTACCATTCAATGTTCTTTGCTCACCCTATTGGCATGAAATGGTAGAAGCCATCAATGGTGCCCCTAAAGGATACAAGATCCCTAGGAAAGATTACAGACGATTGGACCAATTATGGGGTATCCATTGTATTTGATGGTTGGACAGATGCTAAAGGCAAGCCATTGATAAATATTCTTGGTGTGTTTTCTAGTGGTACAGTCTTCTTTTCATCTTATGACTACTTAGTTTTCTACAAGACTATTATTAATATTGCACAACCTTTACTTAAAAACATTCAAGAGATTGGGCCATACAATGCCATTCAAATCATCACTGATAATGTTGCTAATTGTAAGGCAACTGGAGCAATTATTGAGGATATGTACTTTGACATATTTTGGTCGAATTGTTTGGTTCACACGTTGAACCTTTTGATGCATGATATTGTTAAGATGAAGGATCCTAATTATAGATGGATTGGTGCCTTGTACAAAAGAAGGAATAAAATGATAAAATTTATTACCTATCATAGCATAGCCCACCACTTTTTTTGTTATCACTCCAGGTTGGAGTTACCGAATATTGCAAAACTAGATTTTCCATCTACTACCTCACCTTCAGGTGTGTTGCCGCCTAATACACACTTTATGACACGGGGAAGTCTCCAACCCGCTTTGTGTGTCCTTGGGGGCAAGTGAGAGCTGGGGACCACTGTCACCACAGTCCACAACTCCTCAGTTTAGGCAAGATCCCAACAGAGCCAAGGGGGGTAGTCCCTACAGGAAAACTAAGTTCCAGATTTATTAATTAATTATAAATTAATTAAAGGGATCTTTTATTAAGATTACAAAATTACAAGACCAGTGCCTAGATTAAATGGAGTCAAAATATTACAAGTTACAAACTTACAAAAGAATAAGAATGATTATCCACAGTTGTCTAAGCTAAGCAAGATCTACAAATTACTAAAAAATGTGATTATTCAATCAATGAATTAAAGATGCCACCACAAGAGTTTGCGAAACTGAAAGGAAATACTTGTAACTGAAAAGTGAAAAGCTTGCAATGAAATAAAATGTGAAAATGCTTGCAGTAAAAACCTTGAACAGCAAGGCAAAGATCAACAGCAGTGACCTGTGTTTGTAGGACGTTTTGCAATGTCTCTTGGTTAATTTTAATAAATTTTATTAAAGTTTTTCTTCTTGAAGTTAAGTTTTAGAACCGGTGGTGTGACTACCCCGATCTAGTACTTCTCCAGTCAAAGAGGGAATGCTGTTGCGCTCAACAAAGTGGGAGCAAAGCCCATCCGTAGCTCACAGGTCAAACCCCAATGCCCCAGTGTTCAACAAGGAGGACGTCAAAGCGCCTAGAGACCCCCACGGTCTACTACCCCAAGTCGCCTCCGAGGGCACTGTTTTTAATCAATAGGAAAATTACTAGATGGATGCCTATTAAACTAAGACTTCTCTATCCCCTGTCGTATCTCGCGAGTACCCCGAAGGGTGATAACCGAGTAGAGGAGCAGGAAATAGAGAAGTTGTTGTTGTAAGTTTTAAGGGTAAATTTTAAATCTTGGTGGTTAACATGCAATGTTTATTTTAAAACAATCAACAAGATCAACCAAGCGGTATCCCTTATGGGAGGTGCTGGTACTTGATCTTGGACTTGGAAATAAAATGTGTTTGAAATTGTAGTAAAATGAGAGTGTTGTTCTAATTACCTAAGCCCCCACTTTTCTTGCTTTTCATATCCAACTTGAAGTCCCTAAAGGGAGATGACAAGTGGATAGAGGATATGCAGGATAGATGGGTTGTATGGTTACTTCCTTTAACAGAAAATTAAAGATTTCTGAACTTGAAAGAAAACTGTAAAAGGAATGCCTAACCGCACAGCAATCTCTGTGATAGAGATGGTGGTCTGTCATAGAGATATGTGGGAAACAGAAATAAAAAAAATGCTTAAGCTAACCTCACAACAATCTCTGTTACAGAGATGGTGGTCTGTAACAGAGATAGGTGGGTAAACAGAAATAAAACTGATTATCCTAACCACACGACAATCTCTGTAACAGAGATGGTGGTCTCTCACAGAGATAGGTGGGTAAACTGCAAATAATAAACTAACTCTAAGCAACTACTTATACAAATTTACAGCAGAGAAATACCCCAAAGAGGACTTCTCATTTGAGGTTTACAATGTAATAGAAGAGAGAGAAGAAGTGTAGTTTAGGGCCTCTTTTGGACCAAATTTTAGCTAGGTTTTTTCTGGCAAATTTAGGGCAGCATAACCCCCTCTTTCTGTGCAAAAACCTGCAAAAAACCAGCAACTTTACTTGCTGGAAATTACTGCAGAAAACTAAAACAGAAAGTTAGAAATAATTAGTGTACAACCCAGAAATTTTACAGAAAAATCTGAACTTTACAAAATGGAAAAAACAGAAATTTTAGTGGCTGAAAATGAATGTTTTTAGGGTGAAAACAACATATAAACAACAGAATTTAAAGCCTATACTAATATATAATGGATGGGGGCCCTAAAACAAGGGTTATATTCACTATACAGTGAATAAAATCCAATTTCAGGAAGGAAAAAGGAAAATGGCCGAATTGAAAATTTGAAAAGACGAAACCCTTGGAGAGATATCCTTGCTTGGAAAACCTGCAAACAAATCTAGATCTGCAAAAAATATGTAAGCCTAGTGATGAATGTCTAACAATCCCTGCAAAATACTTTGAAAAAAAATTGCTAAACCATTCACAAAAGAGGGTAAAAATACTTTTACTCTCTAATCTCTCCACAAAATACTTTGTGGAGAGCTAACTAGACTAATACAAATATGCAAAACTAAAAAAGATACAAGTTACCTCACAAGAAATGGATCATGAAGAATGTAGAATGTAGCACAATGTCCCTCCAAAGAATTTCTTTGATTAAATGGCCCAACTAGGGCAAAGCTTCAATACAAAAAATGGCAAGAGGCTTGGGCCAAATGCTTGAGAGAATATGAGAAGAGAGTAGAGAAAGATTCCGGCAGCTTAACAATAGTATGAATGATCCTGTTAAATGAGGGAGTGAGACCCCCATTATATAGTTGAGGAAGACCCTAACCCCTTGAAGATCAATGGCCAAGATTAGATATAGATCTAGATTAGATCTCCACCACTAAATCTAGGTATTTGACTTTGCATCCTCCTCAATCATTCTCCACCCTTAGATTACTTTTCAATCCATGGCTTGGATGCTTGATCTATGTCACAATAAAGCTTAACCCTTAGATCTAGGGTTTTCATGACTCAAGTGGGGCCCCCTTTTGACTCAAATTTCAATTTTTATTATTTTAATTTTTTATTGTTTTAATTTTTTATCTTTTACTTTTTATATTTTATTTAATCTTTTATTTTTAAAATTTCTATCTTTTTATTCTTTTATTTTTTATCTTTTACTTTTTATATTTTATCTTTTTATTTTTTAATCTTTTAATCTTTTACTTTTTATATTTTATTTTTTTATTTTTTAATCTTTTAATCTTTTATTTTTTATTTTTATCTTTTTATTTTTTAATCTTTTAATTTTATTTTCAAGTTTTAATCTTATATTTTTTATTCTTATCTTTTTATTTTCTATTTTTATTTTTTAATTTTTTAATTTTTGATCTTTAATTTTTTATTTTATCTTTTATTTTTATTTTTTATCTTTTATTAAGACAAGAGGGACGCCCCACTTAGGAGATCTTCAGACATTTATTTTGACCATGGAGGGTTTATTTAAATGAAATTTTGGCTATGCTTAGCCATCCCCCAAACTTAATTACCATGGCCTTATTTGATTTTTTCCTTCAAAATCAAATAATTTAAATTTTTGACTTAGGGAAATTAATTAATTCCCTAGGAAAAATAGACCTTGCTTAGCTAAAAATGGTCTATCTCCTTAACCCCTTATCAGAATGATATGGGACTCGAAGCAGTGGCTTAGGGGGTTTCATAGCAATTTACCTTGCATTCATAGCCCCTATTACAAAGTGCCAGTGCTTGAGCAATTACATTATTACATCAAAACTTAGTTAATTAACCACCAAGGGGTGACATTAATTAACTAGAAAAAATAAATAAAAACACAACAACATAACGAAACTCCGCAAGACTCTATACAAATGTCTAGCATGGTCACGGAGAACATTTTGAACCCTTAGCCACCCCATGGACTTGACTATTAGAACGACCGTCACCACTTTGGAGGATTTTGAGTGAAAAACCAAACCAATTAAAATCGTTTAAACAACAAGATTAATTGGAAAGGGAAAAAACACTCGATGAGGGGACTTCCCTAATAACCAGTTCCATGGTGTGGCGTCCATATCATATGACCCACACTAGCACATATAATTACATTAATTTTCCCACGCAGGGGAGTGGACATTTCGTTTTACAAAGGGGCAATTGCCCTGCAGAAATGGAAAAATCCTCAGATTTTTCCAAGGTACAATTTGTACAATTATGTACATCTTCATGTACATGAAGTTGCCACCTAGTCGAAATAGGTGGGCAACAAGGTGGATTTTGAAGGTAAGAAAGGCATTGGCTAGTATGCTCTTAAGTGATTCATGACATGATTTGAAAGACAAAGCTGCAATCACATTTGATAGACATGACTTTCAAGAGGTGGAGGACATTGTTCTTGATTGTCGGTTTTGGGCATAGGTTAGGTATGTTCTACAGTTCACCAAGCTCGTTTATAGTATGATTCGGTTTGTAGACACAAATCAACCGTTGATTGGGGAGCATTATGAGCACATGGATAACATGCTTGGCCAAATCAAAGACATTGTTGAGCAGAGATATGCAATCTTGTCTCCATCTTGGTTGGCCCAACCAACACCTAAGGGTGGAGTTAATAGAAAACCACACAGAGATCTAGACGTGTAGAATGGGTATATGCTTGCATTAGACAAGTTGGTCTCTGATGAGGAGTGTGCTCAAGTACAAAGTGAATTGAGCAAATACGTCAATTAACATGGAGTCTTTGGTAACCTGCATGCAACCAAAGATCGAGATAGGTCGAGTCCTATTGATTGGTGGTACATGCATGGCTCCTCTACCACATATCTACATAAATTGGCAGTGAGGGTGTTTTCATAGGTTAACACTTTATCTGCAAATAGGTGTTGGAGCTTTTAGAATTTCATCCACAACATGAAGAGAAACAATTTGAATGCAGATCGGGCATAAAGCTTAGTTTATGTGCACTACAACTTGAGGTTGTTGGCCCATTATTGTGATGCGACCAAGAATGATAGAACATATTTGATTTTGGACTACAATCCAAAGGAGGCTAATTTGGAGGATGGAGCCACATCATTAGAGTGCTTGGAGGATGAACTATTGGGTGATCACGATTGTGATAAAATTCATACAATAGAGATGCCATTCCCAACCACCAATAGGTTTCCAAATGTGGGAGCTTTTCCTTTATCTTAACAATGTCCAACAATCTGTGGGGGCTATGCAACTAATTATGTTCCATGAAAACTTCTAGCTGCTTCTACTCTAGTTCCTAGATCATGAGAAAAGAAAATGGAAGTTTCTCATGGAAAGAGGAAAGCTTAGTAGATAGTACTTTGTATTTAATATTTATTATGGCATGTTTTTAAACATTATTTGAGTTTTAGTTTTAGCTTTCAACTTTAAAGTTTGAACCCTTTGAAGTTTGAATTGTTGATTGCATCTTACAACTCTTTGATAATGAATATGGTGTTCTGTTTCATTTCATGGTTGATGTTATATGTTAGAGTTTATTGATGGCAAATATTATATGTTGAAACTTGATGTTCTTGATGATTGATCATTTGATGACAATGTTATAAGTTATAGCTACTAGATGATTGATGTCATATGTGTACTAAATGTTTAGATCTATGCTTTTATGCTTTCTACAACTATTTGGCATTTTTTGTGTTTTTTTTAATATATACATCAAAATATATTAAAATATGTATTATATAAAAAACACACCCAAAACGCTCCCAAAATGGAAGCTTTTGAAATTTTTGCTTTTGCTCCTGCTCTCGCTACCCACTCCCAACAACCTTGAGCCAAACCTTAGAAACACACTACTTAATACTACACAATACCAAAGTGAGGTCAGCCATGGCCGTATGTGAAGATTACATCATCATTTCAACATAAGCTAGTTATTCTCTTTGGTCATTTCATTAAACAATTGCATTTTTTTTCTTTTCATGTATTATCCATTTTTCTACTAATATAATTTAAATTGTACACTGTTACCCTACACCTGTACCCAACCTATCTTTAGGTGCACCCGAGGGAGAGAGGGCCGATTTTTTGACCAGGAAGGTGTTATTTAGCAATCGTGGTCATGGATGGCCCCTTTGGTCCTCCCTTAGGGGTACTATGGCTTAATGGCATTGTTGACCGGCCTTTATAGGGGTTTTTAACCTTAGGATTGGTGTCTGGGGCCCCTAAGGGTTTGTGTGCTCTGGTGGTCTCTGCTTCATCTACGAGACACTCATCTTCATTCGTAGCCACTTTGGACACCCTCTTGGCCCTTCAGTCAATGGGCCCATGCTCTCCTTGACCTTATCTTCTAAGAGGAAAGGAACCCTCCATGCCAGGCCTTTTCATGCTTTGAGGAGGCCGTTGAGGGATTTTACAACATTCTAGGCTCACTCCATCCTTTCGTTCGGAGTGATTTGTATTTGAGCGTATTTTGGCACCTGGGAGTACAAATACCCTAGGTAGCTTGCCTTATGCCTACCTTAGGCAATATTTTATTATTAGTTTGTTTTAATTTTTAGTTGACATTTCAAATTGGCTTATTTTAAGGCATGCAGCCCTGGATATTTTGTAAATAGTGAGTGTGAGATCATATAAATAGATCTTCTCACTTTCATTTTAAAGAAGAATAGATGGGATAATACACTATGCATTTGTTTTATCCCTGTTAGGGTTTCTTTGGATGGATGCGCTCCTCTTGAGGAAGTTTTCTGGTTAAATGCAAGCTATTTTTCTGGTAATTCTTTGGTGAATCTCTGCTTTTGGTGATGCTTCGATTTGTTCGATGAACACAAGCACAAGGAGGTCAGGCTTCTTACCTTTTTGTTTGGATGTTGGTGGATGTGCATGTTTGAGTCTGTAATATCCCAAATCTCGATATTTTCTATTTCTAAGCAAATATGCTGATACAACTGGGCATGCAAACTACCATGCAAAAATCCCTATTTTATAGCAAAAATTAGGGTTAGGGTTTGTGGGACAGAATGAACACTTACCACTGATAAGCCGGCTAGACTGCTCCTGAGATAGTATGCAAGCACCGAGAACTGGATCGGAGATGGGCAGATCTCTTCTGCTTCCGGTGAACCCCCAGCAGTAAGAACCCTAGTCAGAAAAGGGTGACGCTTTCAGTGAAGGAGGTGTTCGATGATGCTGCCGATTTGCAGGACTGATAGCCTTCCCGTGCCGGAGAGAATGCCTGGTACATGCAGGATTTCTGAGATCTCTAGGCAGGATAGCGACTTGCTCCAGAGAGACAGCTGCTCATGCCCCCTAGATCCCGAAATTGCTGATAACTGCTCCGGATGAGCACGGAAGGATTTGATAATCACCGGGTATCGGAGTATGATGCTGATGATGAGAATGGTGCCTGAGTTTCAGAGTAAAGCTGAGATCTGAAGGCCCTGCAACTGATTAGGGGTTTTTGGCTGAAAAATCCCCCTTACGGCTGCACACGTGTCCCTGCAACGATCTATACCATATACTGGATAACTTATGAATGAATGTAAGAACAAATGGTGAATCTGTATGGCTTACCCGGAATGAGACTAGGACAGATGTTTCACTGTCGAAATCCCATTAGCTGAAGACTCCGTCTCCAACCCCAACTGCTGTGTGGCACGCTGTGCTGCTATCCAAGAGCTCTCAAAATAATAATAATCAAAAGTGAAGTCTCCTTTCGCTTTATCCCTCTTTTATAACTTTCAACTGCGAAAACCGTAATCTTTGACCTAATTAGGTCACTTTATCTTCTAATTTGCAGTTGACTTGCATGCATGCGGATGGAGACTTAAAGGGTGCATGCATCATTAAATAATGCTTGGATGGCATGCACGGAGGTGGCCTTTGGCCCTGGTGGCCCTTCTTGACCAATGATGATGCCCTAGATCTTCTATGGATGGCATCAGTCCTCAGCTGATTCCTTAGCTGTCAGTAATCGCTCGAACCCACAGGAATCACATAGGTTAGCGGTTTTGGGCTTCAAGGCCTAATCGGAAGAGGACATTACAGAGTCTTAGTGGTAGGCTTAGAGTTGCACTTTTCCCTAGGATAGGCCATTATCTTCCTTCTTGTCACCTTAGCAAACAACGACATGTCTCCTTGTGAGGGCAACCTAGGGTTTCTTCTTAGTTTTTCTAGGCTAGTTGCTTAACCTAGGACCCTTCCTCACTAGGTTAGCCATTCTCCCTAGAAGCCCTAGGTTGGGTAGGGCTTGTGCTAGGGTTTTCCCTAGGTTTTCACGCCATTTCATCTCGCAAAACCTTAGTATAGGGTTAATTCTTAGGTTAGTTTTGGTTAGGTTAGATTTTAGGTTAGGGTTCGATCCACCTTCCTCCACCATTGCAGCCCTTGAGGCCTGCTGCTACCCTCGCTGAGCCCTTTTCTCAGCTCGCAACCTCCTCACTCAGCTCGACTGCTGCTCCGAGGCCTCCCTCACACCTTCGCTGGCCACCTTTTACGCTCGGGTCTATCCTTCGAGCTGCTCTTTAACCTTCCCGAGCTGCTACAGCAGCCTTGCTGCTCCTTCTTGCCATGGGCTACTTCTACTCACCCTTGCTCCTTTCCTTAACCAAGCCTTCCTTCTAAACCTTCGCTGCTACTGCAATAGACCTGGCAGCCTCCCTTTTTCCTAACCTAAAACCTACCCTGAGACCATCGCTTCTCCCCCTTTCCCTCCCAGCAGCCTTCCTAAGAGTCCTTCTTACTTTTGCTGCTACCCTAGCTAAACCCTTGTAGCCTTCTCTCTTCACCACTCGGGCCTGCCTTTTCCATAGGGTTACCACCTTCCCAGGTTACCTTTTGTAACAGCCTAAACTATTATAACCTAGGGCTGCCCTTTACAGTGGCAGCCCTCCTATACCTTGCCCTTACGGCAACACCTGCATACAACATACAAACATTGGCTAGATAATCATAAGCTACTTGTAATGGACACCTAAAGGGTTAGATTAATGATGGTATGAATTATAAGTTTGGGCTATCATTATAACTTGGACCGGTCACACCCTTTCCTATCAGTCACACACAAGATACACATACACAATTTTACATGGTCTGAAGTGGACAAAGTCGTTTGGTGAATGCCTTGTCACATGCACTGTAGTAGACACTTATTCATGCTATTGTTAACCTTGCCATACTGATATCGAATTGCTGATATAAAATGCTGATATAAATGACATTATGTATAGAATTACTGAATATATAGTGTCTGCACATAAACACAATCTCATTCCGTATAAACTACAATCACACTTGTGTGCAATACTGCTGATAACTAATAGTATTATGCTGGTACGATTCCTACTGTGGGTGAAACTAATGCTACTGCTGTCCTAACGTTAGCATGACTGATGTATACTGCTGTATATTGTTTTGTAATACAACTTGAACGTATAGATAATAATGATGATCAACTAGTTTGAGTGACGCTACTGATAGTAATTGCCAATAACATTTATGTCAGGACATTGCTCCTTACAAGGAATTGGTTATTGGTTGTTTGACACTTATCGTGATGCTGCTTATCATTGAATAAATCGCATTATTAAAGTAATATTGCTGACCATACAAGTATACTGCATATACACACACAACTCAACACCTTCACTCTCATATTTCTCCAGTAATGCACTGGTCATTAACAAACTTGAAAGAGGTATTTCTTGGTGTTTTAGTGTCTTTTCCAGAGTTGATCTAGGGCTCTCCCCTAGGAGGCTTCGGATTCTGAAGTAGTTGGGGACGAGTGACTAAGGTGACAGTGGTCACTTTTTCCTTGTATGCTTACTGGTGGCTTAACCTGCCATTTCAACTAGTAACAGTACACAGCTTCTTTGCCTTGTTTTCGTTTTATTAAACTAGTGTGAATTAATTGATGCTCATTTTAACTTGCAATACACCATATTATACACCATATTATGTGTTTTTTTCTCAATTTGAATGTGACATAAGTGTTCGACTCTTGATAACTGAAAAATACTTAAGTTGCATATTGTTTAGTTTTGTTGCCAGGTTTGCCATGAAAGCTGCATTACTACATCCAAAGCCGTATTAGTTATAACTTGATATTTGTCGTGCATTTTAATTGTAGGATTTCCTTGTCTTGGCGTGTTACTTCAAAAATTGGAGAATCCAGCGCTTAGGGCATGTCTGAATGTAACTGTGAACGAGGTATGTTCTGTTTTGCACATATATCGTTTTATTGTCCACGGCATTTTTGGGCATGAAATAAAAATTGTGTTGAAGTGATGGAAAAGGAGATATAAAAGAGAAACTAAAAATTGGGTAAGCAAACTTGCAATGTAACATTAATATAAATCTGGATGATTTAACAATGGGCAATTGTTTGAATATTTGTTTTAGCTTTTTCAATGTTATCTATGCAAACTCGGAGGATTGTACAACAACTCTTTCTTTATATATTTTTTTTATTATCAAAATAAAAATTTCATGATGTCCTCTTCATTTCTCCATGCTTGTTGGTATGGACGCCTATTGCCGAGTGACTTGCAAGTGAAGATACATCCAAAATTTAATAAAAGAAAATATCTGTGGGATTTAAAATCTTAAACTAACCTAATAACTAACAGTCTAACACTTAGCCACTAACTTATAAGCATTCTTTAACTGTAAGGCCTAGCCTAGTAGCGTAACTCAAAATCAATGCGAAAACAAAATATATTTTAAAGAGAGGATACATAATGATAAGAATCATAGTCTACAGAGATCCTTATTATGTTTGTTTTTTGTAATTTTGATTATCTCTGTTATACCTTTAGTATAGCTTTTATTTTTTAAATTTATTTTTGATGATCCTTGTTCCTTGTACCTAGCTTCATCCCCTGAATTTTGTTCCTAGTCCATTCAAAATCGTGAATGATAGCACAAGAGACCTTTTTCTTGATATAATTCAAATAAGCAGCAGTGAACCTTGATAGTTTGTCTATCAGGCCATGGTTTAGCGGTAAGGTAGAGCACTTTGACTTGCCATAGTAATGCCCTGTTTTCAAACCTTACCAGGCTTGCTCCCTTGTTAATCTTGTTATCACCCAGTATCATCCTCCGAAGTCTGCGGCTAACTTCATAAAGGAGTTGTCTGAATGATAAACTAGATAAAGTGTTTATGTCACCAACACGATCTCTCTTGCTTCCGAACTAGTACGTGCCAGTCTGTGGGGAGTCTCCCTAAGATGACCCACTGAGCGAAATTCCGAAAATCTACAATTTAATGTCCCAAATCAGCAAGGAAAAGGTCCAGATATGCAAAAAATATTTGTAGATCGGAAAACGAGTTCTTAAATTCTGCAAATAAATGATTCAATATTGACTTCTAAAAACTGAAGATTTAACAATGATTTTTAAGTGACTGATGCACACATCTGTCGGACTTATGATGAAAAGAGCAAGAAGAGCATATGGAGAACATATAAATTCCGCAAGTGGAGGCAAGGATACTTCCTAACAGCATAAGGAGAACATTTAATTGCTTCAAGGCAATGCAAGGCTACCTCCTAACAGTAGTGTAGAAGATATTCAAGAAGGCATTTGATAATCAACAAATCTTTTTTTTTGTTGGTTAAGTGCCCTGTGACTTGTTGGGTGAACCTTTGGTCTGAGAAACCACGATCCTGGGGCATCTAAGCTGTCAAAATCACCCGGGGTTTGCACTTGGCCTGGCCGCCCCAACCCTTAGCATGGTTGGCTTTTAAATGTCGCCTTCCAGGAGCAGCGGGTTTTGATCTTGGACCGCCAAGCAAACGAAACCCCTCTCGACCGTTTGCTCTACTGGAATTTGACGATAATCAACAAATCTTGCTGAATATACTATTTCCGATTTTAAATTTAGAACTCGTGAAGGTGCTAAGGAATAAGAAAAGCTTCACAACAATGATGAAACACAAAGAGTTAAGTAACCAAACCAACCAAGCATTATATGAACCAATGCTGTTCAATTCATACAGGGTCTAACTAAACAGAAATCTTAGCTCTCTTTTGATTACAAGGAACCTCAGGGGATGACAGCTTCACAACATTGATTTCTTGAAATGACTTAGATTTGATCCTATTGTTGTTCACCATAAAGGGTACCCAAAGATATGACCAAATCTAAATCTAGAAACCCTAATTTTGACCTACATTTTCACAATCTCGTATTCGGTCCAAATTTGCTCCCCAAATCTTCTCCTGACGGGTTCTAGTCAAGTGCAACTATGGAAGCTTTACAATTGTCACCTAAATAAAAGTTTCCCTACACTATTAGTGAGATAATTTTACACTATGGAGGGATTCCCTCAAGTAACTAAGTTTTTTGATTGATTAAGTGATTTAGAGATTCCTTAGATTACTTGTGAAAGATTGTGTGTATTTTTAGATTAGTGGAACTGTTTTGAGTGGCATTTAAGTTGTAGGAACAAGTATTCATGTATAATATGATCAAGCACAACTAACTAAGATTATTATTACTCACAACAATTTACTTGCTTAAACCAAAATATAGCATGAAATCAAATAACATGTGAATGTCCCATCAAATAAATTACATCAATCAAGTAGGGCATCGATGTTATTATTGCATGCAAAAGCAAGTATGAAGATTATGAAATTAGATTCAACCGTGAAGTAATCAGCGATAAACCAGATCTAATTTATCATTGTTTTGCTTTCTGATTTTTAAAGATGTATTCAAATGGACATGAGCTTATAAGCAATGTTAATTATGGAAGAATCACTTAAATCCAAAGATTGTTTAACAATGCATGCCGGAGATTGCAAGCAAAACATTAATCAAATCAAGTTTCAGATCGTTAAGTAAAGTATTGAAGTGAAATCCATGTAATACAACCCAAAAGACTTTTGCTATATTGCTGTTATGTATTTGCAATGAACATAGACATCAAGAAATACGCTTAAACCATATGTGATAAGTTCAAATTTAATTGCCATAAGTTAAAGGTTAATAAAAATGGATTGCAAACATAAAATCTGAAAATTAATTGTTACAAAAACCACCTTAAGGCTCTTGTTCTAGAGTTGGTGTTGCCAATAGAACATGAATCTTGTATTGGAAATTACATGTACAGAAATCAGATTGTAGATTGCTAGAAATTAACATTAAGTGATATTTTGCAAAGTGTAAAACAAACTAATTAACATCGATGAAAGTGTAGCTTGTTTACTAAGCTAAACTTGAAGTAAATTTATGAAAATTAAGGCTGCTTTATAAAATTAACTAAATAATTATTAATCTAGCCCATTGAACAAAGATAACTTGCTGAAACAAACATGACATGAACCAGATTTTTGTTTAAGTTACTTAGAAAACTTAAAAGAAACAAACTAACATTCAGAAATTTAATTGAAATGAAATGAAATTTAAATAAGTGGCTATGTAGCTTATGAATGTGTTGATTAGTGCTGTAGTTACTTAGAGAATTTGGGTGGATGGTGTCTAAAGGAAGAAAATAAGGTGTTTGGAGAACAAAAAGAAGAGATTGATTAAAAAGCTCAATCAGTGATTTCTTCTTCTTGATAATTGTCACTCCTCCAAAGCTCAAGGGAGGGAATTCTAGTGTAAAATCCTTAAAACCTACAAAATATTTAAAAGCCCTTGCTATAGAACCAAATAAGTGCATGGAAATCAAGTGTGGAATTGCATGCTCAACTTTCAAATGGAACCTACAACATATACAATAGAAAAAAAATACAATGCAAAAATATACCTCAACTTAAAAGAAAGAAACTAACATTCAGAAATTTGATTGAAATGAAATGGAATTTAAAAAAGTGGCTATGTATCTTATGGATGTGTTGATTAGTGCCGTAGTTACTTAGAGAATTTGGGTGAATGGTGTATAAAGGAAGAAATGAGGTGTTTGGATAGAAAAAAGAAGAGATTGATGAAAAAGCTCAATCAGTGATTAATTCTTGATAGCTAAGCCACTCCTTCAAAGCTCAAGGGAGGGGATTCTAGTGTAGAATTTGTTGTCGCCTAATTCGCACCTCGGGTCACGTGGCAGAAATCTTCAAGCCAGTTGGTGCGACCTTGGGGGCAAGCTCGAGCCAAGTGCTGCACCTGATACTCGGCTCCTTCGTCTAGGCCAACTCCTAGCAAAGCCAAGGGGGGCAGTCCCTATGAAAAGAAATCTAAGGTTTCTATTCTAAAAGAGAAACAAAGAATCTAGGAGTTAATATGAAATGGATTAAATTTTTAACAACAAACCACTAGAAAATAAATTATAATCAACAACTTAGGAAAATCAAACACCATTTGCAACATGTTATGAAGATTGATTTAATGATAAAATTGAATAGACCAGTGTTGATGAATATGGAGTGCTGCTGTAGTCTCGGTGAAAGTATTGCAGTGTCTTGTTGGTAAGTTTTAAGATTTATTAACGAGTTGATTAAGGAGTGGGTAAGTTGGGGTTTTGCCCAACAAGTCAAGTTCCCTTGAATTGAGCGTTAGAGTGGTTTTACCAAGTGTCCAACTAGGCGAGGCATAACCTGCGTGTAGTAGCCCCCTGACTCTGTGGTAGTCATTCTCTACGACCTCCTGAATTCTTAGGAAAATAACTTGTGTGGATCTCCCTATTAATATAGTCACCAAACTTCCTTTTTGAAACAACCAAACTGATCAGACTATGCTGCAGTGGTTCAAAGCATACGGGCAACAAGGTCTTGGTTTGTTTTTATTAAATCTAAATGTGATGCTTATTGGCAAACCACTCACAGATGAGAACCTCTTTCCCCCTTATGGGAAACTCGGGAGAGCACAACTGAGTTAATTTTAAAAGCTAAAACTGAAAAAAAGGCATAAAAGAAATTTGTTTTCTAATTAATCCTACCACGAATCTCTCTCCCCTTTTGGGTAACTTGGGAATGCATGGGGTTAGTATTTATTTCCATAAAGCAATAAAGTAAAAAAAAAGGAAAAAGGTAAAGCAACTAAACTAACAAATCAAAACCCAAAAGGAGAGGCGACACAGATCCCACTCACTCTTTTTTTGTCAAAGGTTACAATGTAAATTAAATCTTTTTGGATATCCGTGACCTTTATAATGGAGATCAATGGATTTACAAGTTTCTTCTCTAAAAATGGATGGAGAGAAAGGGGATGAAAGAATAGGGAAGGTAGGGAGTCTTTGGTTTGCTTGAAACTTCAATTTATTTGCAACATTTCTCTCTACCTGTTCATCAAATGATAAAAAACAGCCAACAAGTTTATTAGAAAATGCACCCACACACTTTAAGAGTGTTTGAGAGAAAATACTACAAAAATTGCAAAAAATTCTTAGTTAAAATAATGAAACATAAAGCGGAAAGTAACTAAGTAAGGGAAAATTTCTAGCTTTCCTTCTTAGGATCTTTACTTGCTCTCTTGGAACAAGTAAATCAAGCTCTAGATTAGCCAAATAGAAATCTTTTAAACTCTTTAAGCAATCTACCTTTACTAGCTTTGGATCTACTTGAAAAAATTAGTAAAAAACAAATTAACTATAACTAGATCTGACTTAAAATTTGAAATTTAAACTCATTTAGATCTAGCAAGCTATTCAGATCTACTTATATTGAAACCTTAAAGTGTAGATCTAAATCTATCAAAGGACAAGTAACAAGGAGAAATTTAGAATTTGTGAAACGAAAGAGTTAGAACTACTGCTTTGATAAGAAATAGCAAGCATAAAGAGACGCTTCTAAGTGGTGTCGGGGGGGATTCTACTTCTTCTGAATTTAGTTGACAAATGGTAGAGCTAACATGCTCATCCACTCCTTCAACTTAAGCAAATTTGTACTACACTTCACAAACTTGAAAATAGGGATCGAATGTCAGTGTTAACAATGAAAGATACTTAGAGCATATGCATTCAAACAAGAAAAATCATAAACTTCGAATTCTATGATTACTAAATACAGGAAAGTAAACATACAAGTCTTGCCTCCTATCCCATTGAAATACAATAACCTAGTAGGCTAGTAATCCCAAACCAAAGACAAGTTTAAAAAATGCAGATATTACCTAATGAGAGCACAAGCATCATGTATACAAACCACCATAGACAACACCAAATTAACCTTCAAAGCCTTTTATTAAATATCAAACTTAGAATGAATACAAAGAATATCAGCAGAGGTTCCACCTTTTGATGACAAAGAGAGGCGAAATATAGAAAATGCTAGCCCACAAGGGGTGCATCCAACTGGGAGCTTGAAGTAAAGTTATGGAGATGGTTTAGGATCAATGTTGGAGTGTGGTGAGAGGAGATGGCGCCACATCTCTCATGAGAGACGTGCCTTCCTTTGGGATTGCCACCTCTAAAAACAATCGTTGCCAATACAACAAATGTGTCTTCTATTGGACAAAAGGCGCATCTTCTACATGAGCTAACTCACCAATCCACAATATGATGCGATTTGACTTGATCTTGTCCCCACTAACTCACCTTCATCACGTCATTCTCTATGACACTTCGTCTGCCAATGAAGTCGCCTTCAAACTTGATTTTATTCACCAACATGTCCTTGACAGCAAAGTGTTGGAGAGTGGCGCATTACCTATCTTGAGATACTCACTACCCTTTGGAAACTCCAAAAACTCAAACACTTTTATCCCAAATTCAAGTTGCCATCCATAAAAGACAAGATAGCCAGCTTGTTTGACATGTCAAAACTTGTCTCCTTTGACTTTTTTTTATTTGTTCTTTTGTCATTTTGTCGATCATTAGCATTAATTTGACATTTCGTTGCCCTTTTAGAGAAAGGATGCTCTAAGTGACAATTTAATCACCCGACGCATACGAAAAGCGGGTCTCGGAGTAAAGAGGACTCTCTGAGTGTGAAAATGAGCATCCCCACGCCAAATTCCACCTCCAGACCGTACTTTTATTGCAATTTGAATTTTCTCATTTAAACCATAAAAAAAGGCCTATGTTTGCGGGAAAAAATAATTTCCACGAAACTAATAAAAAATTCTAGGGGGACCTAGCACATATCCATATGATTCACGTTCATATAAATTGACACGTGAACTTTAATAACCTCCTAAGGCCTAGCCCCCAAGAGGACCATTCCAGTGTTGGAGGAGCAGGTGAAAAACTCAAAAATTATACATCACTTATTCTGCATTGTATAATTAATAAGGGAAAAAACACCCTAGAATAATCGGCTTGATAACCAAGTTGTAGGAAGCCAAGTTCTTTACAAAAAGCCCATGCTAGTACATTTTTACAACCTCCTCGTAGGGTATGAACATGTGGTAAAAAAGTGAAAAAGGGGCCTTGGAAGGCCTGAATTGACTTCTGAACTCTGAATTTGAACAAGTATTTGTTCATCTTTGGCAGCTCACTTGAATGTCCAACTGAGTGCAATTTAGGTGGTAACAAAATCCGTAATACCTACAATATACTTAAAAACCAGTGTTACCAACATCAGCTGAGAAATCCTCGATATCCGAGAAATCATGAGTTTTTCAACTCGACGATTTTTTCTCAAAAAATCACCAAAAAAATCGGGGCGATTTTTTCTCGAGATTTTCCCAATTTTTTTCCGATTTATCCCTTGATATTGCCTATTTTTTCGAGGTGATATTTTCTAGTGATTTTGTCGATTTTTTCCCTATTCATCTCGAGATATTGCTGATTTTTTCTCGATTTTTTCTAAAGGTGAAATTGAATATTTTTGTATTGTTTTAAGTTTGTTGATTTATTGCCGATGTTTGCCGATATATTTCCGAGATATCCCGAAACGATGTTTCCTGGACCTTGCCGATTTTTTCGCTGCGCCGATGTTTGGAACACTGCTTAAAAACCCTTGCTATAGAACCAAAACAGTGCATGGAAATCAAGTGTGGAGTTGCATGCTAAACTTTCAAATGGAACCTACAACAAATACAATAGAAATAAAATACAATGCAAAAATATACCTCAAAGTTGAGCATCCACATGAAACAAAGGGAGATCTTCAACATCTAATTCCTAATATCCTCTTTTTCTTCTCTAATATCTTGACATAACACAAACTCAAGATATAACCAAGTCTTTTTCCAATGAGAGATTTTTATTTACAAATTCGCAAGTTTGTAGCCTTACTTTCTAGCTCATCAAAACAATGAGGTGCCTCACTCTTATATAAATGAGAGAGTTACTAAATTTTCAAGTGATAAGGCCAAAAATAGTAACCCTAGCCTCCAAAACCCTAACTCATCCACCTAACCAACCTTGACAGGTCAAAATAAGGGGGGCCACACCACCTAAAATAAGATAAAAAATAATACATGTTTAGTACAAATAACCTCAAAGAGTGAGGACCCCAAGTAGAGTTGGTTAAAATAATAACATATGGTCCAAAATATAACTAACAAGGCCTAGCCACCTTATCCAAATACTTTACAAGTTAAAAGTAACAACTTGTCATCATTACCCGAACGGGTGAGGCTCATTGGCGTTGCTTGATATGAAGTCACTTGTTGTAAAGGAGGTGACGAGATTAAATCCCACCTGGGTTTACCTGTGTCCCATGTTCTCACACTCACTTTTTACAAATAAACCATGTTGACATGCCTTAAAATGTCAATTTGAAATTATAAAATGTCAACTTAAATTTATAACATAAAATAATCAAATTTGTGGGTAACTTGGCTCATTTTTCCCATAGTTTACCAAAAATGACTAAAATAGCTAAAAATGTGCAAATTACTTTGAACTGAAGGCTGGAGCAAGGAAGAGGGGGGGGGGTGTCATGCCCCATCTAACCCCAACAATGTTGATAATCCCTCAACGTCCCCCCAAATCAAGCAGTACAACCTAGATGAGATGATGATGTCATCACTGGAAAATGCCCAAGAAAGGAGGGTGCTATATTGAAAGAGAACCAAGAAGGGTGTGTTAGGTGACCGAAAGAGGATGCAATAGCCTCATAGCTGAAAGAACTATCACCAGAGTAGAAAACAAGTGGGGGATCATGTGACCTAGTGATTTGACCCTAGGAGCCCTAGACACCAACCCTAGGGTTAAAAACCCCAACAAATGGCAGTCAACAATGCAACTAAGCCATAATACCCAAAGACAAAACCAAAGGGTTTGGCCATAACCATCCCCATCCCTCAGAAAATGCTGGATTACACCCCACATTGTCTGAAATAAAATGACCCTCTCTCTCTGGGGACACATCTGAAGGTGCGGTGGTGCAGATGTAGCATAACACCATGCTTTGGAAAAACCACGTGTGGTGTTACAAAACCACATGTTGTTTTACTTCTTTTTTTGTCTTTTTTCGTTCAAATGCTTTCTTCTTTTTCTTTTTAACTTCTTTTTTTTTACCTTTTTTTTGTCTTTCCCCACTTCTTATTTGTACGAAATAATTAATTAATTTGAATGGATGGCCAAAAACCAAATTAGACAAAGTCTAAAGAATGGCCAAAGGTCGGATCAGACAACAGGCTCTGATACCAAATAAGCCAAACAAAAGTTCGCTCACATAAAGATTACCAAAATATTTGGAATATCGAATAAGCCATGAGTAAAATATATGAATATGAGATAAGATATTATGATATTACAACTTGAATGTTCGATATATATACCTCCATTTATTAATGGTCACGTCTTTTCGATAAGACACCTCTTTTTATAAAATCTCTTTATTAATTAATTATTGTTATTAATATTATTACGGTTATTTTTATATTTATATATATTGTATTATGTTATATTTTTATATAACAGACAACATTAGTCCCTTCCTTTGGATTTAGCTTTGGTAAGCTAGGGCATTAAGATCATGGCTTTTGCAAGGGTGCATAAATCACATTCATCATTTAAGTTCATTTCCCCTTAGAGTACTTTGTCTCTTTGACTTTAAGTTAGACATCATACATGGGAATACTATGTAGAGACCTAAGAGCATGATCTATACTTAGTTAATTACGAAAGGGGGACATGATGGAAATGGGTAAAGTGGCTAGTAAAATGACATGATATGAAAAATGGCTAGTTAAAATGTTGTTACATTTTAAATGACATGAAATGAGGGCCATGCTTGCTTAAATCCCTAGGGGCACACTTATGTCGCAAGGTCATAAACTTAATCTTATGAGGAAAGAAGAAATATAACCACCATGATACATGAACCATTATAGAGTAATACCTTTGACCTCCTATTTTTATGTCCACACATAAGAAAACATTTACCATAAGTCAAGTACAAAGTATATGTCATAACACTGGTATCAACTGGATGTCCCCATCTGGTTTTCCCATATAACACTGGTATCAACTGGATGCCCCCATCTGACATATGCCAAGGCAGGCCGAGTAGGATAAAAGTGTCTCTATCAAGTATATATGGGAAAACCATAGATCTCATTTGTGGAATTGTTGGATGTGATGGAAGATCACATAGAAAATGATGATCAAGTCACCCCATACATGTTAGGGGGTAGCATTTGACTCTAACTACAGGACATGTACTTAGTGATAGAGTGCATGAAACCTCATAAATATCTGGTACTCCAAATTTTGTGGTACAAGAAGCATGAACAATATTTGATCAAATAAGAGCTCATCCATGACCAAGTCTTGCTAAAACTCTAACAAAGAGATCAATATGAAGGTGGGAGATGATCCCCTCCAGAATATATAAAATTAAACCAACAACAAGTTAGTGCATAAAGTAATCTTTATCAAATGCAATGCATGGAAAAAAATACACTAAGTAAGACTATCACTCAAATATGCAAGTAAACAAGTAATCCTCATGCCCATACTAAAGAGCTTATCCATTCTCTTACCTACCTATTCTAACATATGAACAAGAGAATGTTAAGTATAGTCAAATTTCTAATGAATCCACCTTAGCATCTCATCTAAACCATGGTTTATTCCCTTGTGCTTGGTGATGGACCAATACAAGACACCATCAATCATAGGGTGAATACATGTCAAAATCTCCACAAGATTAAGGCTGCAAATGGACACAAAATCATAAGCATGTGCAAAATCATCAACATTCTCAAATTATTGCCAAGTATAACATGACTTTCCACAAACTCTCTCTATCCAAGGTTGGATAGTGATGCAGGAGCATAGGCTCATGGAAACGAATTCATCCATGGCTTGATCAAAGTCATATGAATTGAGAGACCTAGGGTCTCAACACTTGTAAATTCTTTTATCTTGATTAAAAGTTGAATAATCTGGAGGACACTTGTCCTTTCCACTTGCAAATGTTTGGATAAGAGTTGTTAGTTTGTTAGTGAGTCACTGATGACTCGTAGGGGTCAGTTGAGTTTATTAAGGACTTTGTTCCTTAATTATAGGATCTGGAAACAGATTTTTCAAAAAAAGAAAATGCAAAAATTTGTATTTAAAAAAAAAGAAAATTGGTCCTTTGTTGTTCAAGAAGTGAAGCAATGGGGCATCCAACTGAGGGATCTCACCCTTCAATCCAAATAACGTGCAACTTATAATATTTTCACTGCACAGCTACTAGAAGGTGAGAATCAAATAATGAGCAAAGAAATAAAAAATTTCAAACTATAAAATATGTGAACTTCTTTTGCTACAAGAATGAAATCTCACAAAATTTATGGAATACAAATACTATAAATCTTACCAAAGCAAATAAGTATGCTTCCTTGGCCAACCAAACTTGTGAAGTTCTTTGAGCATGGAACAAAATCATAAATCGGAACAGTAGATACAAGATTCCTCCAAAGATTTTGATTACCAAAGTCAAATGGCTTAAAATTACAATGGCCCAAGCAAAAGCAAGAGCAAGAGAGAAAGAGGATGAAAGAGAGAGTGTGTGTAACCCAAATGAGGAGGGAAATCCTCCTTAAATATGAAATGAGCAAGGAGAAAGCCCAAGTACATGCAAGCCACTTGTCAAAATGAGAGAGTGAGCTCAAAGAGGGGAGCCACTTCTCTTGGGGGTACATTCTAGGGTGAGAAATCAAATAGAAATGGGGGGGAAGGCCCCCCTCTAATATTTTTAATCTTCATTATAGGCCCAAAGGGGGGGACCACCAAAGTGTGACCCCTTACTTTGGTTTATTTTTAATTATCTCAATTTCCATGAAGAGGGAGGGTGCCCCCCCTTTGGCGACATCTTCATTCTTGTGAAATACTTGCATTGGGGGGGGGGCTTTTTTCTTCTAAAGTCACTGAAGGAACATAATATAACACTTAACAACTTCACTTTCCCCTTTTAAGTGACTTTAGGCACTTTTTCCAAAATTTGACTTGCTAATTAATTGCCAATTTTCCTAATTTCCTTAACTGACTTTGACAAATGTGAGCAAAACCTTAGCAAGACTTGTCTGAATGAATTCAAACTTTACCAAAGGGTATAGGGGGACGCATGCCATTGATTTTGGGTACCCATACCCCAATCCGTAGGCATTAGATGCCATTTCACCCTCTTTTTATTATAACATTTTTATGCCGAGGGACATTTTTTAATCGCCAAAAATTAGAAATCCTAGGTAAAACCTAACGAAATTCCGCAAGACTCTGGATAGTGTCTAGCATGGTTACATAGAACATTCCTAGTCCTTAGTCGCCCCGTGGACTCGATCATTAGAACGCCTTTCACCACTTTGGAGGTATATTTGAGTGAAAAACTTAGATAATTAAAATCAGTCAAAAGAAATTTTAATTATCCAAAGAAAAAAACATTCGATGAAAGGACTTCCCTAATAATAAAAGTCCTAGGCAACTAAGTAGGGGTGCTGCAATTTCATGGAGAAAGGATAAAAATAAGAGTTGCCTCGCTTGAAAAAACTTTATCAGGTACTTTTTTCTCATCTTCAGGGCACATGGTTGGCCACCTAGTTGGTTAGGTGGTGAACACCGCCTAAAACACACTTCACCACAAAAAAGTCTCCCAACTGCTAGGTGTGTTCTTAAGGGAAACTATGAGTTTAGAAACCATTGTCACCTAGATTCCTAACTCTTTCGTTCAGACCCAACTTCCAAAGGTCAAGGAGGGTAGTCACTATTTACTAAGTTTTTTAAAGGTTTTAATTAGGAGTTAAGTTTATTAAGGTTTACATAAGTTCAATGACAAGCAATCATGCAAAAATGCAATAGTTTTCAATGACATGCAACCTTTGCTTTGTAAATAAACCAAATACAATTGCAAGAAATAAATAACTATTCACAAAATTAGTGCCTGCTCTATATGTGGGCTACGGAGTCACAAACTTAATAAAAGATGCAACAAAATTTGCCAAAATATACAAATTATACTAAGCTATTCATTCACCACAATAATCAAATAGCCGCATTTAACACATGTAAAATACTTTAAGCAAATGGACCAATATGTACGAAATATGCTTGCAAGAGATTGAACCAAATTGAAAAAAGATGATTATGAAAGTAAATAAGATAAAAGGTTGCAATGTTTTGCAAGTGGTCCAATAGATTTTAGTTTATTTTATGGTCTTTCTTCAGCTTAGGGGATTAACGTTTGCACAAGAAAAGTAAAGCTAACTAGTGTGTCTACCTCTAACCCTTATCCCTCAATTGAGAGAAACTGTTGGGTGCTCAACAAGAGAGCACAAGGCTCCCTCCTAACTCCACGAATTAGTCTAAAGGACAAGCAGGGTGCCCAGCAAGAGGACACTAAGTGCCACGAGGCTCCCAATAGCCTCTACCCCTCTAGCTCCACAACTTGTCCTTATTTTCTCAATATTGCAATAAATGGTTAAAGTGCCCATTATTCTAGCCAATTCAATCTCTCACCCTTTTTTGACACCCAGGATCGAACGAACCGACAAGGGGAGTGAATACGGGGCCAAAGCGAGGCAAGATTTATTTCACTCTAATCAAAACAAATAATTAACAACTATGAATGATACAAGCCAACACGATGTTGCAAGGGTGGCGAAGCCAACTCACATTCAAGGTGTGGGCAATATGAAAATAAAAGAAAATACAATGCAAGCCGTCACGATTTTGCAAAGATGGCAAAGCCGAATCACTTGCAAGGTGTGGGTGAATAAAAATTTGAAAAAAGAAATATAAACTAAACTAACCCCAAGCCAATCAACAATTGCTCATGCAAGGGTGGGCAATCCCACCTTCCGTTGCAAGCAATGGATGACAAACAAATGAAATTTAAATGCAACTTGAAATGCAATAGAAATCAAGTCCAAAAGACTCGCTTGAACTTGTTACAATGACTGAAATTTCAACAAAAAAGAAAGAGAGCAAAGAGGCATAAAAATAGTATTTTCACTGTTTCTTGGTGATGGCCTTGAAACCCTTCCTTTATGGTAGCCTTTGTGCCCTTTCTACGGCTGAAATTTGACAGATTTTTTCCTTGCTTTATCACCAACCTACTAAAAACCAAACATATAATTATAGAATATGCCCAAAATCACTTTGGGGAAATTCAAATGTTAGTGGCAAATATATACAAAATTTATATAAAATTAGCAACTAAATAACTTCAAATAAACTTGAGTATATGAAAGGCTAAATCAACTTTAAAACATTCAACAAACTAAAATCAATGTTCAAAAATTTATATGTGAGAAGGAGAAATTTTGCCCTTTGCTCTTCAAGATTTGAAAAATGGGGTATCCAACTGAGGAATTCCACTCTTCAATCCAAATAACCTGCAACTTATGAGATCTTTGCTACACAACTAAAAGAGGGCGAGATTCATATAATGAGCAAATAAAACATAAACTTTAACCAAAAAAATGTATTAAATTATTTACTACAAAAAACGAAAACTCACATAATCTATGGCAAATAAATTACCATAAACCTCACCAAAGTAAAGAAATTTGCTTCCTTGGCCTCCCAAATTTGAGTAGCTACTTGAGCACGGAAGCAAATCAACTAAGAACACAATGGGACCCAAGATTCCTCCAAAGACTTCAATTAACTAAGCCAAATGGTTGAAGATTACAATGGCCCAAAATTGGAAGAGAATGAGAGCAACCAAGAAGAGAATGAACAAGAGCATCCAAGATTGTGCAACCCAAATGAGGAAGGGGAGCTTCCTAAAATAGGCAATGGGCGAGGAGAGAGCCCAAGTGCATGCAAACCACTTGTCAAAATGAGAGAGTGGGAGTTCAAAGAGGGGGGCGCACTTCTCTTTGGGGCTCCTCCTAGGGTGAGAAATTAAATAGAAATAGGGGGAAACCCCCTCTAATATTTTTAATCTTCATTCTAGGCCCAAAGGGGGGGACCACCAAAGTGGGACCCTTTACTTTGGCTTATTTTTAATTATCTCAATTTCTATGAAGATAGAGGGCGCCAAACTTGTGATACACTTGCATGAGGGGGGGGGGGGGGGATTTTTGCCTCTAATGTTACCTTAGGAACATAACTTGGTTTTAGGAAACAAATTTTCCATTCTCTAAGTGACTTTAGGCACTTTCCAAAAATTTGTCATTCTAATTAATTGCCAATTTTCCTAATTTCCTTGACTGACTTAGGAAAATGTGTCCAAAACCTTAGCAAAACCTGTCCAAATGACTTTAAACATGGTCCAAGGGTGTAGGGGGACTCATGCCATTGATTTTGAATACCCATACCCCTATTTATGGGCATTAGGTGCCACTTAATCCCCTTTATAATACAACATTTTTATGTCGAGGGACATTTTTTAATCACCAAAAAATAAAAAATCCTAGGCAAAACTTAATGAAATTCCACAAGACTTTGGATAATGTATAGCATGGTAATATACAACAATCGTAAACCTTAGTCACCACATGGACTTGATCATTAGAAGGCCTTTCACCGCTTTAGAGGAATTTTTGAGTGAAAAACTCAAATAATCAAAATCATTAAAAACGAATTTTAACTATCCAAGGGAAAAAACACTCGATGAAAGTGAATTTTTTTTGTTACCCCAACCCAGTTTCAGTTTTAGTCACTGCATATAGTTTAAAGCCCAAACCCCATCATGCATGTACATTTAAAATACTTGAAACACATGAGATATTTTTTCAACTTTTTCAACTATGAAAATTATCTAACAACCCTATTTTTCTTACTCAAATTAATTCAGTCAACACACATGAAAATTATAGACTTGTATTTTTGACCAAAATGGTCTAGGAAAAACCTCGAAGGGAAGACCTGTCCTTTAGAGAGATTTTTATTTCTTCAGAGACAATTTCACTCAACAAATTACAACAACACTTATCTCATTTTCATCTTGAAAAATGTGTCAAAAACCCACTAACAATTTGTTGTATGGTCCTCGATTTCTGTGCCACACATGACTGTATGGACGCCTCAATTTTTGTGCTTGCACGTTGCCTTGAAATCAGTTCCTGTACAGTTTGTTGTACGGACATCATTAAAATGTTGTACCTGCCTCAAAATCTGTGTTGGACATATGCCTGTAATATGCCTCGAAAACTGTGCCCTTTCACCTCGATTTTTGTGATGTACAGTCTGCATTAATTGTTGTACATTTGCATTGGAATTCGTGTCATTCTGCTAATAAAAAATGTCTAGAAAATCGTGCCCTTCTTTCTCTTCTTGTTTCTTGGAATTTGTGCAAAGGTTTTTTCTCTAGTTTTTCTCTTTTTTCTTGCTCCTCTCCAAAAATTCTCTCTTTGGAATGTGAACATTGAATTAGGTTTGTCTTTCCCAAGCCTTTTTGTTTGAGTAACTTCCATCTCCAAATCAATAGCTTAGATTAAAAGCCAACTAAAAGAGACCTAGAGCCCATCTCACTTTCTCATTAAAAATTACTTTTTGAATATAAAATGAGAATTTAATGCACACCCACCATTTATATCTTATAAAGTCACTTTTAAAATTATTATAAGTCAAAATCACTTTAAAATGTCACTTTATTAAATAAAGCCATTCTCACCTTTTAAATAGGCTAGGGACCACTTTTTAAAGTGTCCTTGTCCACCCCAATGCATGAATGGACAAACACTTCCTACGTAAAATTTCAACACTCCCTCTTACCAAGGAAGGTGTTTTTCACCTCCCCCCATCTTGTCTCCAAAATGAATAGGCTTCCCTCTTCCTAAATACTTCGTGAGAATGTCTGCTACTTGCTCATCAGTAGAAATGTACTGCAACTCGACAACTCCTCTCTAGACATAGTCTTTGATGAACTGGTGTCTGATCTCAATGCGCTTTGACCTATCATGAAACACTGGACTCTCAGAGACCCTGATGCAACTCTGGTTGTCACAATAAATAATAGTAGGCCTCAACTCCTGACCAAGTAAGTCTACCATCAACTTGCAAAGCCACAATATCTCGCAACTAGCGTGGCTGGCTGCTATGTACTCAACCTTTGCAAAACTCAAAGCAACGGACTTTTGTTCCTGACTGAACTATGACACAACTGTCGAGCCCAAACTGAAACAACAATCGGAAGTGCTCTTTTGGTTCGAAGCATTGCTTGCCCAATCTGAATCTGTGAAACCAACCAAGCCCACTCTACCTGATCTCTTGTAGTCCAGACCATAGTCTGCAGTCCCAACAAGGTATCTTAGAATGTATTTTGTGTTGTCTAGTGCACTCTCTTGGATTCCACCATGAACTGATTGAGAGTGTTCATCGCAAAATTCATATTTGGTCCGGTACTGACCAGATACATCAATGAACCAATAAGTTGATGATACAAAGTAGGATCCACCAACTCTCCCTCATAAGCATGAAGCTTCTTCCAGTTGGTGATCATGGGTGTGGACAAGAGTCTGCACTCCTCCATCTGAAATCTCTTTAGAATATCTGCAACATATTTACCTTTCCTCAGGAAGACAAGTCCATCCTCTTGCCACACCTCTATGCCTAAATAGTAATGCATCAATCCAAGGTCTGTCATCTCAAACTTTGAAGCAAGATCTTTCTTGCATGCTTCAATCAGGTGCTCTCCTCCTGTAATGAATAAATCATCTAGATATAGCAGAAGAATGAGCAGAACTCTTCCAACCACAATGAAGTATAGGTCGGAATCAACCTCACTCTTCTAAAACCCAATCGAAAGCAGATACAAATCAATCCTTGAGTACCAAGCCGGAGAGGCTTGCTTCAGACCATACAAGGCATTTTTCATTCTGCATACATGAGACTCCCTCTCACAAATCTCAAATCCCTATGGTTGCTCTAGATATACCTCCTGTTGCCCACCTATTTCGACTAGGTGGCAACTCCATGTACATGAAGATGTACATAGTTGTACTAATGGTACCTTGGAAAAATCTGAGGATTTTTCACTTCTGCAGGGCAATTGCCCCTTTGTAAAACGAAATGTCCGCTCCCCTGCGTGGGAAAATTAATGTAATTTTATGTGCTAGTGTGGGTCATATGATACGGATGCCACACCATGGAACTGGTTGTTAGGGAAGTCCTCTCATCGAGTGTTTTTCCCTTTCCAATTGATCTTGTTGTGTAAACGAGTTTAATCGGTTTGGTTTTCACTCAAAATCCTCCAAAGTGGTGACGGGCATTCTACCAGTCAAGTCCATGAGGTGGCTAAGGCTTCAAAGTGTGATTCATGACCGTGCTAGACATTTGTATAGAGTCTTGCGGAGTTTCGTTGTATATTTGTATTTGTATTTATTTTTCTGGTTAATTAATTTTACCCCTTGGTGATTAATTAACTCAGTTTGATGTAATAATGTAATTGCTCAAGCACTGGCATTTTGTAATAGGGGCTATGAATGCAAAGTTAATTGCTATGAAACCCCCTAAGCCACTGCTTCGAGTCCCATGTCATTCTGACAGGTGGTTGAGGAGATAGACCATTTTTGTTTAAGCAAGGTCTATTTTTCCTAGGGAATTAATTAATTTCCCTAAGTCAAAATTCACATTTTTTGATTTTGAAGTAAAAAATAAAAAAAATGCCATGGTAATTTGGTTTGGGGGTTCCTAAGCCTAGGAAAAATTTATTCCAAAGTTTTCCACCCCTCCATGGCCAAGAAATAAAATTTTCAATTTATTTTTAATTTTTCCTAAGTCAAAATTGGAAAAATTTAAAAATTAAATTAAAAAATTAAATCTAAGGTGAATTAATTTTTAGCCTAAGTCTAAGGTTAAATTTTTTTTATGGAGCAATGGCTAAGGTTAAAGCCAAGTCTAAATACCACATCCAAGTTCAAAACCCCATTTTGAAGGGGCGCTACACCAAACTAGAGGTGGGCGCTAGTATGAAAACCCTCACCATATTTAAATGGAGGTGCTAGCCATATAGTGGGGCGCCAATATTAAGGGAAGACGCCACCATATTATGAAGAGGAGCCACTAACTATGGAGGGCGCTACCAAAATTGGAAGAGGGCGTCACTACTAAAGGGAGGCGCTAGCTATTTGATGAAGACTCCACCAAATCTTATGAAGAGGGCGGCCATGTATAGAGGAGCGCCACCATTTTGGAGGAGCGCCATCGTTTTGGAGGGCGCTACCACTAAAATAGAAGGGCGCTAATATATTTGGAGAGCGCTAGCTATTTTTAGAGGAGGGCGCCTAGTTGAGCCCACTTTATTTTTATTTAAAACCCTAAAAGCTCATCTAAGGGTGAGCATTGAGTCAAAGACCTAGATCTAAAGGTGAAGATTACTTGAGACATGGATCAAGCTTCTGGGCCATTGATTAAAAATTAATCTAAGGGTGTGGATTGATTGAGAAGAATGGAAAGTCAAATACCTAGATCTAGTGGTGGAGATTAAACCCTAGATCTAGATCTAATCTCAGCCATTGATCTTCAAGGGGTTGGGGTTTACCTCAACTATATAATGAGGGTCTCACTCCCTCATTGAACATGATCTCTCATGCTATTGTTATGCTGCCGGAATATTTCTCCTTACTCTCTCATGTTTTTCTTGCCACACTTTTGTATTGAAGCTTTGCCCTAGTTGGACCATTTAATAAAAAAAAATTCTTTGGAGGGACATTGTGCAGCATTTCATGATCCATTTCTTGTGAGGTAACTTGTATTTTTTTTAGCTTTGCATTATTGTATTAGTCTAGTTAGCTCTCCACAAAGTATTTTGTGGAGAGATTAGAGAGTAAAAGTATTTTTGCTTTTTTTAGTGAATGGTTTAACATTTTCTTTCAAAGTATTTTGCAGGAACTGTTGGACATTCATCACTAGGCTTACGATATCTTGCAGATCTAGACTTATTTGCAGGTTGTCCAAGCAAGGAGATCTCTCCAAGGGCTTCGTTTCGGCAAATTTTAAATTCGGCCATTGACTTTCAGCCTTCCTGAAACTGAGTTTTATTCACTGTATAGTGAATATAACCCTTGTTTTAAGGCCCCAACCTATTATATATTAGCATAGGCCTTTATTTCTGCTATTTAAACATCGTTTAGGTGGCTGGAAACTCATTTTACACCCTCTAAATATCATATTTCTGTCATATTCACATTAAGATTTTTACTGTAAATTTTGTAAATTTTTGTACTAAATTTTTCTGATAATCTCTTTAGTGTTTTCTATGATTTCCAGCGAACATAGCTTGCTGGTTTATGACAGGTTATGCACAAGTGAAGGAGAGGTGCTACCCAAATCGGCCCAGAAATACCTCAACCTTCAACCGGTCCAAAAAGGGGTTCAAACCCTCACCTCTCTCTCTCATTTTCTGATTATTGTAAACCCCAACGAGAGTTTCTCTTGGGGTATTCTTCAAAGCTTATAAGCATTTGTAATCCATAAGTAAATAGATTAGGAAGTAGAGTAGGAAGTAGGATACTAGTTGCTCAGATTTCTGTTTATGCAATTTTATTTTTCTTGTTAAAAAGTAATCATACAACCCATCTAATCCTGTGTATCCTCTATCCACTTGTCATCTCCCTTTAGGGACTTCAAGCTGGATATGAAAAACATGAGAAGTGGGGGCTTAGTTAGCTAAAACAACTTTCTTTCCTTGTACTACAATCAAACACATTTTACTTTCCCAGTCCAAGATCAAATACCGGCACCTCCCATAAGGGATACAGCTTGGTTGATCTTGTTGATCGTTTTAAAATAAACATTGCATGTTAATCACCCAGATAAAATTTACTTCTAAAACTTACCAACAACAACTTCCCATCTTCTGCTCCTCTACTCGGTTATCACCCTTTGGGGTACTCACGAGATACGACCAGGGGACAGGGAAGTCTTAGTTTAATAGGCATCCATCTAGTAATTTTCCGGTTGATTAAAAACAGTGACCTCGGAGGCGACTTGGGGTAGTAGACCGTGGGGGGTCTCTAGGCGCTTTGACGTCCTCCTTGTTGAGCACCAGGCCATTGGGGTTTGACCTGTGAGCTACGGGTGGGCTTTGTTCCCACTTTATTGAGCGCAACAACACTCCCTCTTCGACTTGAGAAGAACTAGATCGGGGTAGTCACACCACCGGTTCTAAAACTTAACGTCAAGAAGAAAAACTTTAATAAAATTAACTAAAATAAACCAAGAGACATTGCAAAATCGGTTTCACAACACTCTTTCATTTCAGCACACTTGCACTCCAACATTGCTTCCAGCACTTTACTTTTCAGTTACAAGTATTTACTTTCAGTTCTGCAATTGTTATGTGGTGAATGCTTAACTGCTTAAAGTCTTTTCCATTTTTTAATTTACTGTTGGTTTAATAATCTTCACTCAAAGCATTTTTCTGCTATATGGTAAATCTTTGTCTATATTGGTAAATCATCTGTGTATTGCTTAATTTTTTGGTTCATTGTTATTTATAATTATATCATTCATTTATCTCATTGTTAAACACCTAAGCTGTAGTTTAATCGTAAATTAAATCTCAAACTCATTTGTAAGCTTATAAAGTTGTAATCTATCTTTAGACTCCATTTGTAATAGGCACTGGTCTTTGTTTATCTAAAGGTTTGCGTGTCATTTAAAGGAAATTTTGCATCTGCATGCTGCTTGTCATTACTTAGATAATATAGAGTCTAAGCCTCATTCTTAATTAAACGATCCCTTTAATTAATTTGTAATTAGTTAATAAATCTGGAACTTAGTTTTCCCATAGGGACTACCCCCCTTGGCTCTGTTGGGATCTTGCTTAAACGGAGGAGTTGTGGACTGTGGTGACAGTGGTCCCCAGCTCTCACTTGCCCCCAAGGACACACATAGCAGGTTGTGATTTTCCTGCGCCTTAAAGTGTGAATTAGGTGGCAACACCTCCTCCTGTAGAAGACTGTTGAGGAAAGCGGTCTCCACATTCATTTGATGAATCCTCCAACCCATCTCTGCCACAATGGAGATCACTTCTCTGATTGAAGAAAATATAGCAACCGATGCAAAGGTCTCATCATAATCAACTCCCTCTATCTATAAGAACCCATGCGCTATAAATCGAGCTTTATACTTCTCGATGATGCCATCTGTAGCATGCTTGATTTTATAGAGGTAGTTGGAAGTCACAACTGACTTCCCCTCTGGTCTTGGAACCACTTCACACACATCATTCTTCATGATGGAATTTCCATCATGGCATCTCCCCAAACATGATGTGCTGATGCCTCCTCATAAGTAGCAGGCTCAAACTCACGCAAGCTGGTCACCCATGCCAATAGTGGAAAAATCTCTCTGGTGCCTTGCTCTCTTTGACCTCCCTCCTGGGTGTCCCTACAGAGTCCTCTGCTTCCTTCACAAGCTCTTTAATCCAACTTGGCTTTCTCTTCTTGGAAGTAGCATCCTGTGGCAGACCCTCCTCTACATCCTCATCAGACAATTGTCTCCCTGAAGAAGTACGTGTGGTCTGAGATCATGTACCTAGTGAACCTGAACTTGAACCATGTGTACCCGAATCACATGATGATGAAACCTAAGAACCCGTGATTCGTGAACCTGTCCCAGTACCATCAATCCCTGTAGACTGTGTTCCTGAAACTGATGAACCTATAACCTGTGTCCCAGTCACCCTTGAGACCTGTGACCTTGTTCCCTGACTCGTTGAACCCTGAGATGCTGTCACCTGTGGAGTAGTCATTTGTTGCTGGTCCTCCTTTGATTCTCGAGACTTTCAAAAGCCCCACTTCTCAAATCTCACTTCCCTCCTCACTACAACTTTCCTCTATGTAGGAAGGTATATGGGGAAAGCCTTTGAAGCCTCATGATAGCCAATAAAAATGCCCCTCTCACTAGTAGCCTCCAACATTGTCCTCTTCTCAAAAGGGACATGGGAATATGTAGGGCATCCAAAAATGCAAAAGTGGCCTATCTCAGGCTTCTTCCTGGTGAACATCTCCTTAGGAGTTTGCACCTCAAGGCACAATGCGTACTCCTGTTCTTTACATAAACAACTTCACTAGAGGCCTTTGCTTATAGGAAGAAAGGAAAACTCTGATCATGCAGCATGGCTCTAGTTGCACCCACTATCGCATGGGTCTTCCTTTCAGCTACTCCATTCTGCTGCGGAGTGTAGGGAACTGTCAACTACCTCCTAATACCCTCTTGTTTACAAAACTCATTGAATGCATGAGAAGTATACTCACCCCCATTTTTTGATCTGAGCACCTTGATCTTCTTTCATGTCTGGTTCTCCAAAAGAGCTTTGAACTCTTGGAACCTGTTGGGTAAAATTATTACTAGTTAATTTACCTTCAATTAATTGTCAACCAGGGTACGTATACTTCGGGCTGCTACACTATATGTGCGGGCAAGGTAGTTTTAATGCTCATGCTGATAGAAATTCTAGTCTACTTTCAAACGAAAATGAATTAGCTGAAGCTATTACTGTATTGAAAGATCAAATGCTAAGGATCACTAGATCTGTTCTTAAAGAAAAGAAACTCAATTTACTGACCACTATCTCACTGTCAAACTCAATGTAACCTACAGTAGCCTACAGTAATCTTCCAAAACCATATTGAACTACAACAATTTCAAAAA